>VCII01000354.1:0-134362 GCA_006030095.1 Triplophysa siluroides
ACATCAAGACAGCAGACAGAGGATGATGGAGTGTGTTATAACTACAGCGACATTGGCAGATGGGTGGAGATAGAATATCACACAGGATATTCAGGGTTCGGACAGGGGTGAGTAACTCAAGATATCTGATAAATTGAGTTGCAACCTACACAAAATCAATTTAAATGGTATTGTTGCTTTTCAGCACTTTTCTTAAGTGTTTTTGTCTATGAAGTGCTGTGTTGACATTACATGTTCTGTTTTTTATCTTCCGTTTAAACTTCTGAATTTTCTTCATGTTAAACTGCAGGAATCTTTATTCTTTCTGTAGATATTATCTGTAAAAAATAAGGATCTTATGATGTTATTTCATGAGTTTCTGATGATGTTTGATGGTTTTCTCTTCAGTTTGTAAACTGAAACTGAGACAGTAATAGAAAGTTTCTCTCATGTGTGTTAGAAGTTTAAATAAACAGTGTTGTATATTTTAGATGAGTGAAATGATAAGCTGTATGTTCTCCAGCACATTTGATCTGATGGATGTTCTTCTGTGTTTCTCTCTTCTATGTGCTGCTGTTATAAATGAAGAGAGGATGAGATCAGTACGGTTGGGAGGTTCTGTTACTCTTATGACTGATGTGACTGAAATACAGACTGATGATGTGATTCAGTGGACATTTGGAGATGAAGAAAAACTCTCAAAGCTCAAATGACTGTAGGGACTGAACCCTCATATGACTCTGATAAGAGATTCAGAGACAGACTGAAGATGAACACAAAGACTGGAGATCTCACCATCACAAACATCACAGCTCTCAATTTAGAGCACATCAGCAACAGTAGAGGAACAGAATACAGAAAGAACACGGTTGTCATCTCTGGTGAGTGGATTTATTTTAGTGATTTATATCTGACATGAGATGAGAGATGATGATGCAGTGAGCAGAAGAGTTTTACTCTAAACTCTGTTATATTTAGGGGCTTTTACACCTTTATTGTGACAGGACAGTATAGAACGACAGGAAGCATTGGGTATAGATGGTTGAGTAGGTTTGGCAAGGACTCAAACAGGGGTCGCCGTGAGCGCATTGGCATTATAGCACAGGGCTATTGGTGCCGACCTGTCTTAACATTTTTAATCAAGACTGGTTTTGTCAAGACTGTTATTTTGAAAGTAATTTTCTTGATGCTTTATTGCTAAGTGGGGTGTTCACCATTCTTGTTTAGTACAAGCAGGAAGCAGGCTTGAGCACATGGTGGTTATGTGGTGCAACTCATTTTCTTATATATGTTTGCCTGAGACACTATTCATCTTAAAGTAACATATTTAAGTATCATAATTTAGCTTATTTTCATATTTTGAACATGGTTATGTACTAAAGCATGTAAATTGTTCATGTAAAGTATTATTTTGAAAATAGAAATATCTAGCGGTTTACTTAAAAATGACATAGCATTCATGGTTACTTATGAGCACTTATGGGCACTGCTCAACTGCGCAGGAGTCTGATGTTTTGAGTCGTGGCCTGTGACAGTGCAGCGGTGAGAATCTTCACTGTACATCAGTAGCGCATAATAAACACAGATAACATGGCAGATGATATAACAGGAAACAAATAAGAACATAAATAGACACTAATGGCACAAATGGAGGCTGTGTTGAAGTGTTTTGATATTATTTCGGGTGCTGGGTTATTTCCATACCTGCTGTTTTGGCCGGGAGTCTCCAGTTCTGTTATCTCTCATGGAAACTCCCGTAATGTGAACTGAGCAGAAGATCCCCAAACACAGGTCTTAAATGCTGACAAGTGCGATAAATCATTGTAGATCATACAACCATATATACTAAATGCGAAGCCTTGCCATCATATCCGGGATATAGTCCGTAAATTTGAGTAAAATCACAGGCTTCACTTGTTCGTGCTAATTCGCGCCACATGAAATACAGAAGTGGGGAGGTCATTTCTACATCACACGAGGTCCCCAGATAATACTAATACCGTGTGAATAAGTCTTAAGTTACATTTATCATAATGAACATAAAGAGAGAAAGAACAAGCGATGAAACTGTACCTGTCTGTATTAACACAACAAGGGAGCTGCGGTTTTTGTGTTATCTATTGAAATATTGAAAAGTCTTACCGGTTCAGGAGAAATAAAGCGATGTCTGCATCCGTTTACAATCCTTTCAGATCACAGAGTCCACGCCACCTTTTGAAATGCTTTGCCAATATTCATTCTTGTTTGCACGACTCCGATCACATTCCCTGTTTCTTTGTAAACTGTCATCAGTTCTTTCTTGTTTTTCACAACTGATGAATCCCCAGATGTCAACACTGCTTGCCGTTTAAAAGTAAAAGTAGTAAACGCCGACATAAATAACACTAAACGTTGTATAAAATCCTACCCAACAGTTGAGAGTACACGCTACAAACCGCCTTTAAAACAATTTTATAAGCAAACCTTGGCTTTTTCCATTGTCCCTATCAATGTGTTTTCAGTTGCACTAAACATTTGATGGTAGAACCTGACAAGACACTTATCCCACGAGAACCAGACGACATTTTTAGGCTTTTTTAAGAAATCCAATGATGAAATATATTAGGGGGCTCTGATCAGGATTTTTGGGGCCGATCCTCAATCACTGAAAGCTGTATCGACCGATACCGATCACAGATTACAGGAGCTATTTGAAGCTTTCTCAGTACCATTATTTATTCAACTATATTTAACAACAGTTTATATCAAGTATTAAAATTAAGAGAAGAGAAGAGAAAGTCTAATGAATTAACAAATGAATAATAATAAGTAAAATATTTACATAAAACATCGCAGCCTGTGACATGAGTCCCAGAAACCCTTTGTCTTCCACAATATATAGTGGCCGTGATCAAAGCAAATTTATTACATTATTTTATCTGATATTTCTTTATGCTCCTTACTGTCCTTGCAGTAGGGTTGATGCTTTTGAAACGTCTCTGTTACTGACAGCTGAGGAGATGTTGCGCTAGACTTTTATTTTAGACTTTTCATTTATTTATTCAGTGTTGCTGTTGTCAGACATAAAATAATAATCTTATTACAAGCAAATGTTTATGTTCATATGTCCAATCAGTAACAATGACAGGTGTCTGTAAAAGGTGTTTTGAACTCACAAGTAAGCTGTGGTTTGGTCATATATGTGCTGCTTCTGCCGCTCACCGAACAGAGAAACGCAGAGACACATTTTTCCACTCGCTGAAAGCTATTATTCATCCAAAAGACACTATGAGGTAAAATGTGTCATCTGATCGGCTTTTCTGGATCGGCCTTTATTGAGACCACCGATCATACTTCCCAAAAGTCATTATCGGCCAATTATGATGGGCGACCGATCAATCGGACCACCTCTGAAATATATAGTGGAAAACAGTCTCTTATTCACCTTAACAATACAAAATGCTAAAAATGTAGTCAAATTAAACTTCGATTTAAATGAATTATATTATGCAGTAATAAACAATATGTTAACACTGCAAAAAAAAAATTCTTGAACTCAACTGACAGGCTGTAATTGCACAAAACTGATGCTTTGTTTTTTAAACGGGCAAAGCTTTAGTAAAGATCTGTGGCTGTTTTCTCTGTACGCTTTTGCAAAGTGCTCGACTGCTGGTGTTAGCAGAGGTGGCATCATATCACAATGTCAATCCTCCTCCACTGACTGAACCCTCATAGCCTTCAGAGAAACGGTTATAACAACATCAACACATCATGTTTTATGCTCACATGTAAGAGACAGATTATCTGTTTTAGAAGAAGTTTGCCTGTGAATGTATTAAAATAATGTAATGTGAACTTGCAATTGCTATACTCAACTTGTGGTTCAGTCCGCTGCTGTTCAACAGCATGCTGCGCGCTCTTAAAGTGCTGCTGGCAGCGCAGACCGTTGTAAACACTAGTGAGCGAGGCGCTGTGGACGGGAACGATGCGTGCGGATGTTCAAACCAAATGTTGTGTTGATTTTCTTAAGGAAAAAGCAACCCAGTTATAGTGTGAACACAAACTAGACATATTTAAAGCAAATGTTTACACTTTTATTGTTTGTCTAATTGAACAGAGTAGTAAATGCTGTATTTTCTCTATTAGTTTATATAGTGTATAAGTGAGTTTATTAATAAAAGTCATTAGTTCATGAAATCGTGTATAGTTTTATAATTTCACATTTAACAGCTTCATTTCAAAGCAGCTTTACAAGCTTATGTGTGATGTTATTCTACAGCTGACTGAAGATATGACTCTGTGTTCACACAAACATGTGCAGAAAACACTTATAAATGTTTAATTTGTGTGTGTGTGTGTGTGTGTGTGTGTGTGTGTGTGTTTCTTAACAGGAGTACTTGCTCCAAATCCGACCAAGCAGAAATCAGGTGAGATTCTGTACAGCTGTCAATTTGTGTCTTACCCACAAAATCTATTTGAATTGGGTTTGTTTTCTTTCCAGCACTTCTCTTAGAAATGAGATTTGACATCTGATCTACATTATAACTGTTTCTGTGCAAAATTTGACATTTTTGTGGAAGCTAAATTTCTAATGAACTGAATGTTTGTTTAAACAGAAAGTGTTGATGGAGCAGAACCCAACAAACAGAGATCAGGTAACAAATGTATATAAAATATAACTTTGTGTGTTTTGAAGCGCTTACAGTGAGATGTGTAATTTAATTTGTAATTTGTGAAAGAAATGTGCTAAATATACATGTTTGAAAGTATACAAACAAAATGAATGAATGTTTTATTTGCACACTTCCGTGGAGTAGAAGAGCACTTACTAAAGGAATGTAGAGATATTCAGTGCATTCAGAAACTATTCAGACCCCCTTAACTGTTTTCAATTTTGTTATGTTGCTGTCTAATTGTTTCAATTGATATTTTTCTCATTAATCTACACTCCGTACCTCATAATTACAAAGTGAAAACACAATTGAAGAAATGTCTGCCAATTTATTGAAAAGAAAAGACAGAAATATCTAATTTAAAGAAGTATTTGGACTCTTTGCAACGACACTTGAAATTTATCTCCGGTGCGTCCTGTCCCTTCTTATCATTGCGGAGATATTTCTAGAAGGTGGCCGCGGGTCCTTAAAAACTCTTAAATAATATGTTTCCATATAAGGCCTTTAATAGTCTCTGAAGGCAGCACTAACTGTTGTGTCGGACGCAGCCTGAGTGTGACTGTCATGCAGTGGTGGGGAGTCGACTCCAAAAGAGTCGATTCCTCGACTATTAATGTCCCTAAAGTCGGATTCGACTCCAAGACAGGAATCGACTCCTTTTCGACTCCGTAACTTTAAATGTTGTCATTGACTCAAATTGGTTAAATTGTCTTTGTGATTGGCACAAAGCAACGAAAAACATTTCAAAACAATGTTTAAGGTAAAAGTCACAGCTCCAGTCTACTGGTACTCTCACAAAAGGACACACACTATTTCCCGTTCGTTCTTCATCTTCAATCTGATAGAGCCTAAAAAACAATGTATCGCGGTGTCTTTTAGTACAAACTACATTTTTGTGACCATAACTCATGAAAACATGATTATTTAATATAATAATCTCTCATTTTCATTAATGAACATTGCTGAAAGCTATTATTTATCCAAAAGACACTATGAGGTAAAATGCGTCATCTGATCGGCTTTTCTGGATCGGCCTTTATTGAGACCACCGATCATACTTCCCAAAGTCATTATCGGCCAATTATGATGGGCGACCGATCAATCGGAGCACCTCTAAAATATATAGTGGAAAATAGTCTCTTATTCACCTTAAAAATACAAAATGCTAAAAATGTAGGCATTATGAAATCAACCGTCAAATTAAACTTCGATTGAAATGAATTATATTATGCAGTAATAAACAATATGTTAAAACTGCAAAATGTTTTGTCTTGAACTCAACTGACAGGCAGTAACTGCACAAAACTGATGCTTTGTTTTTTAAACGGGCAAAGCTTTAGTAAAGATCTGTGGCTGTTTTCTCTGTACGCTTTTGCAAAGTGCTCGACTGCTGGTGTTAGCAGAGGTGGCATCATATCACAATGTCAATCCTCCTCCACTGACTGAACCCTCATAGCCTTCAGAGAAACGGTTAAAACAACATAAACACATCATGTTTTATGCTCACATGTAAGAGACCGATTATCTGTTTTAGAAGAAGTTTGCCTGTGAATGTATTAAAATAATGTAATGTGAACTTGCAATTGCTATACTCAAGTTGTGGTTCAGTCCGCTGCTGTTCAACAGCATGCTGCGCGCTCTTAAAGTGCTGCTGGCATCGCAGACCGTTGTAAACACTAGTGAGCGAGGCGCTGTGGACGGGAACGACGCGTGCGGATGTTCAAACCAAATGTTGTGTTGATGTTCTTAAGGAAAAAGCAACCCAGTTATAGTGTGAACACAAACTAGACATATTTAAGCAAATGTTTACACTTTTATTGTTTTTTAATTGAACAGAGTAAGTAGTAAATGCAGTATTTTCTCTATTAGTTCATATAGTGTATAAAGTGAGTTTATTAATAAGTCATTAGTTCATGAAATCGTGTATAGTTTTATAGTTCTTCACAATTAACAGCTTCATTTCAAAGCAGCTTTACAAGCTTATGTGTGATGTTATCTACAGCTGACTGAAGATATGACTCTGGTTCACACAAACATGTGCAGAAAACACTTATAAATGTTTAATTTGTGTGTGTGTGTGTGTGTGTGTGTGTTTCTTAACAGGAAGACCTGCTCCAAAGCAGAAATCAGGTGAGATTCTGTACAGCTGTCAATTTGTGTCTTACTCACAAAATCTATTTGAATTGGGTTTGTTTTCTTTCCAGCACTTCTCTTAGAAATGAGATTTGACATCTGATCTACATTATAACTGTTCTGTGCAAAATTTGACATTTTGTGGAAGCTAAATTTCTAATAAACTGAATGTTTGTTTAAACAGAAAGTGTTGATGGAGCAGAACCCAACAAACAGAGATCAGGTAACAAATGTATATAAAATATAACTTTGTGTGTTTTGAAGCGCTTACAGTGAGATGTGTAATTTAACAATGTATCGCGTGTCTTTAGTACAAAACTAAATTTTTGTGACCATAACTCTGCAAAATCGAAACATGATTATTTAATATAATAATCTCTCATTTTCATTAATAAACATTGCCATTATGTAATTGAGTGGACAGATAAATCTGACTTCTGACTGATATCAGTAAACTGATATTACAGTTGCCAGTCTTAATAGTTTGTGAGATTAGGCTCGTCTCACTTTTATTTTAATATTTCTCAGAATTGCAAAAGTGTCCATATCTATTCAATAGGAATATTGAATTAATGTAATGCAGGAAGTATATACGCGCGTTAGTAAGAGTTTACGGCGGTTCACATTGGCCAAGATACGTAAAGAAACGCGTTTTGAAAATATATAGTCGGCAATCACAGACATTCGCATTCGGACGGGATTAGATTTCTCAGAGGACCGACGAGTTGGTACATTGCTCTGGAGTTTTTACAGAGATCATGTGAGAAATAAACAGACTTGGATGATTCGGACGGGATTAAAATCGCAAAGAACGTCTGAGAAACACAAATGTCTCCAATGACCCCCTGGAAAACTAGTCCCGTCCAATCGGGCTAATGTATAACTCTAATGCTGAAACGTTGTTTAAATTATTCTGTAAATGTTGTTTCTATGGAAAATTGTTGACATTTCATCTCTTTTCTGAATGATTCAGCAGGAACTGAAGAAAATGAGTCGACAACAGTTGAGATGCCTTTACTGAATGAAGCAGAAGATAGATTATAATCAGCTGATAGACGCTCAACATCACATCTGTCACATCATCAACATCTACAGTAATAAAACAGTTTTACTGTGTTCATGATCCGTCCTCTTTAAAAGATCATCTCCTGTGTGCTGTTGAGCTCGAGTGATAAAAGCTTTTAAAGCTAAAGTTACACGTTTGTTGATAAACATTTAAACAAACTTTCATTTATTTGCCGTTGAAACTGATCAATATTCAGGATCCCTTTATATTTTATATTTCATATGTTACTCACTGCATAGCATGTTATCAGTTTGACTCTCGTGTGTTTGATGTTGTGTGATTGTAGACAGTATTGATTTAATATCTGATGATGAAGATGACATTATATATAAATAAAGAACATCTTCAGGTTTTAATCTGATTGTATAGACATTTATATAACAACTAACACCAAAAACAAGTTCATGATGAAGTCAACATGAGATCACATGACAATCTGTGTTTATCATTGTGAAGAAGATTCTAGAAACACACGTGAGAAACATCTTGAGCATCAGTGTTAGATTGTGATGTCTGTTTTTATTGTTGAAGATTATTTTAGTGTTTCATTTACAGTTATATTTCCTACATTATGTGCCTATATATTACGTTTTGTAACGTAAATTTTTTGCTTAAGAAAATCTGTTCTCTGATCAGATCGGAACGTGACATTATAAATGTAACTTCAGACTGTCAGTACAGATATAAAAACTTCATAAAGCACTTGACTGAATAACTCTTGCCTTATCGCTCTTATTAGAAACAAAGAGAAAAATATGCGCTGGCTTTAATAGAAATGTGATGTGACACAGTAATACTTGTATTGTGTTCTGCTTTGAATGAAGTGTGTTGTAAAGTATTAAAAAGTGTTTGTGCCTGATCATTTCTGTCCTTTAATGGATAAAGTGATTATTTTGTAATGGCTGTTTAACAGTTAACACAAGCTAGTGCTTTGTTTGACTTGCTTCAATGTGTTATACTGAATATACAATGTATGTCAAAACTAATAAACAAAAAAAAGTCAATTAAAATGTGTGGTTCTTTGTGTTCATAAATGTTCTGTGAAAATCTCATGAGAGAAGAAAAAAACCTGTTTTAACAGACATCACAGATGAATCCTTCTGACATGCATCAGGTTGATGGAGAATGCAGCTTTACAATAACTGAAGATTTTATCAATGACATGAACAACAATTTCACCCCTTATGAATATTCTTTATATTTTGTGAAGATAATTCACTGATAAATACAAGAGTTTAACAATCATGGGAACCCAGCAATAAAAACCATACAAATACTGTAAACTCTCTTGACATTGTTTTATTCAATGTTCAAACATTTTGGATGAAAGTGTCTGTTAAATGAATACAAGTACATTTACTATAAACCTTTTCTCAACCATATGTCTTCAACATCCATTTGACCATTAAAGTAGTAGTTCACCCCTTTCTCTACTGATGATGTATTTTCTTCATCCCACCACAATGGGAATCACAGTCTGAGAATCTGAACTTTATTTAGTTGTTGTGGGTTCAGGAGCTCTGAAGCATCTTAATACATTCAGTAAATACATAAAAACAAGAAATGAAAACTTAAGTTATATATATATTTCATTCTTTACTAATTTTATATTTTAGTCGTATCCTTAGTTGTATCTCCCAGTAGTTTCAATAAAATCATACATTGCAACATTATGAATAACAATTGAGTATTGTATTCTGAAATCTATCATTTACAGTGATAAACACATTTTTCATTGTTATGGTCGTGACTACTTCAACGCTTCAATGCAAAGTAACGTGACATTAAAATATGTGTTCTGAGTTTGTCACACAACAGAAAAGTGTGTTATTAACCACCCAGACAAATTTTGAATGGAGAAAAAAACATCCAAATAAATAAAATAAATTATCAAAATCTTGGAAGAATAAGCTGGACAATCTCCTCTCAAACGCTGGGGGCGTGTCTGCTGTTGGTGCTGAAGCCACGCCCACTCGCGTGGCTCAAGTTGAGTCCCCAGTAGTATGTGAAGAGTTAAGAAATGTAGAAATGTAAGAGTGTGAGAATTGTTAAGAAACTATTCTCTGAATTCTCTTCACCCGGACTTTAATATCATAATTACATTATACGACAGATATTCTTGGTATTTTGAAAACTCTGTCTTTAGTTTTTTCTCAAAAAAAGGTTTCCTATACCCCATTGTTATTTTGTGTCGTATTTTAGACTGTGTTCAACAATAACATGTTCAGTGTATTATTCATCAATGCTCATGCAAGAAATAAAACCAGTCTGACAGTATGTTGTGTTTCTGGATCTCATTAGTTTAAATATATGTTACGTCACTAGGGGGCGCTCTAGAAAACAAGTCCCCAGAAGAAGGTTACTGTCATGATTTGTTTCTTCAGTGAATTTGTTTCAAACCATGATGTGTTAACTCTTTATTTTGCTAAATGAAAATATGCTTTTTAAATGCATGATCAGTCTAAACAGGTTGGCTTTTGAAAAAGTATTCTGTATCGGGGTGGCGCAGGCTAGTACTCGACTAAATAAATGTTAGATCTGTCTAAACTAAAAAGAACTTGGATTGACATATAGCTTACAATACATCACTACCATTGTGTTGTTTCAAAATGCACACAAGGAAAGTTTTGTAGTATAAGACCTTTTTGTAAAAATGACTTAAATGTCGTAATTTAACTAAGGCCTAGTCCATAAACCCACCGATAAAGTTTGATAGTTAAACGCTGGTGACTAGTGTTTGTAAGGTTAGTGAACAGAAATACAATTTACATTCCTGCATTTAGCTGACAGTTTTATCCAAATGTATTTACAATGCATTTCATGTTGACTGGAACTCAAACTCATTGTGGTGTTTTGGTGAAATGCTCTACCAGCTGAACTTTAGATTGAGAAAATCACAGAGACTTGAATGTGGTCTTATTTCACCAGATGACAGAGTTTGATCATCATCTTGTGACACCTCATCCTTCACTGTAGCTCTCTCAATGACAAATATTATACTGAAAAAATGGATTTAAATGAATTCAAGCTGGACAAATCAACATTTAAAATACAAAAGAAACTTTCTGTACACATATAATCAATAATGTGTGATGAGAGGTTTTGTGTGAGGTTTGTGGATGCTAAGTTGACTGCAGAACATCTTATTGAATGCAGAAAACGAGACTTTTATTATTAAACATCACAATCAGTGAGTACAGCAGAATATAAACTTGAACACACACACAACGTGTCAAGGTTTCCCTCCGTCTCTCCCGGTCTGGACGACGATCATCGTCGGGGGGGTTCGCTTCGACTCACCCCAAGTCCGTACCTCACAATTTTACACAGACAGATAATAATGTTGTTGATTCTCACCGTTCTTACAGGACTTTGACATTGTGTGATCGTTTTTAACTTTGTGATCTTTATTGTACAATCTTAAAGTCATTTTTCAGATGGTCTGCTGTTTCTCTCCCACACATGAACACATTCATATAAGCAGAAAAGATCTGTCCGTGTCTCTTATCACTTTGAGATGCTGGAGGCTTCAGTTTTCCACAAGATCATTTCTCAGCAAACAGATGCAAAAAAAAACATATTTACCGCAAATAATGATGTAGTTCCTCTTCATCTCACTATCATTTGTTATTTATTTAATAATAGTGTTTAGATTACTTGTGTGTGTTGAACGTATGACAAGAGAAAATAAGAGAAAATTGAATTCTGATTTTTTAAGGTTGTCACTAACCAAACAGATCTCATCCACCATTGACTCCCATAGTATTTATTTTACCTACAATGGCAGTAGATGGGGGTTGAGATCTGTTTGGATACTGACATTCTTTCAAATCTTCCCATATTTGTTGAATGAACTCAACATTTTAAGTTATCCACATTTTATTATTAATTAACTATATAAATTATAGATGCGGGAAAATTCCCCTCATGCCCAGTCCGCCCCTGGTAATTTCTTTTTGCACATGTCACTGACGTTACCAGTTTTGACCATTTTTACCTTTAAAAAAATACCATAAGGGAACGTTATTTTCAGGTTGCAAAAAAATAACCAATGAAGAACGTTACTTTCAGGTTATTTTCTTGTTATAAAAAAAAACAGCCTGCAACGTTCTGGGAACGTTATTTTGTGGTTGTAACCAAAAGCCCTGGATAGAACGTTCTCAGAACTTTATTTTTTGGTTCTCAAAAAATACCAAAAACTAACGTTAGGGGAACGTTCTGTGTTTACTGGGTTCTTGTAGACTGTTTTTCTCTGTATCATAAGAAGCATATCCTCATTGATGTGCAGGCCGTCCAGGACAATCAGTCCCTTTTGTTTTGTTTGGTCCAATGGGAGGCGTTGTGACACTTTATATGAAGAGCACCTGGCTGATTTGGGGTAGGTTTGGTGACAGGAAGTCATGCAGGAAGAATATGGATTGTGGACAATGTTTGCTCTGTCTGCAAGGTGCAAGCTACAGTGTTGTATGTCATGAATATAAAGATGGAGCGAAAGAACTGTTGTATTGAATCACAAATAATGAATAAAGACGCTGTTAGCATTTTACATCAGTGTGCATGGATTTTAATTAGCACCCTTCAGTTAGCCTACTCGCTCACTTCTGTCACATAACATCGGCAGCTTGGGGCAAGGCCGTAATAATCAGTCACAGGGTTTGTTTTGAATATTTTTAAAGAATTTTAGAACAGGTTTGTTCTCTGTTCTGCATTAAAGTGCACAAGACGTGCGCTCATCTCATGATTACGGCTGAATAACCTTCACATTTCTGTAAGTGTTGTCTTGTGTATGAAGACGCTGCAGGCAGTCGTGTAACTTAAACTTCAGCTGATTTCCTGTGTGTAGGGAGTAGACAGCAGTGATCACTGTCTAGGGACCATGTCAAGCGAAGCACAGTTCGTTCATATTGCACTCACAACTGTATATAAAAATCCCTAAAAAAGGATATTTATATTAATAATATGATATAGCCTAATTTAAGACAACATTTTTACTCTAAGAAGCTGTATACATACGGCCCCAGATGTCAGGATGTGTAATTTCCCTCTTTCAGTGATGATCTTATGTGTTGTGTGTCATTGTGCTGTTCACTTTACTGCCGGCAGGTGGCGGTGTGTTCACTGAAGGAGTTCATTCACTACAGAGCAGAACTTCCCTCTTCAGCTCATCAGAGTTTCAAGAGTGTCTGGACCAGAGTTTGGCAGAACTGTGGACTGTTTGTCTGAAACATCTGGAGAAAATGTTCTTTGGGATTTTCATCTGTTTGTGGAGTCTGGAGGGTAAGATGTGGGATTTTATCACTTCATTGAAACATTTTAAGGGTCACAGAATACTAAAATCTACTTTGCATCCTTGTGCCTCGTTCCTTTTCGTTGTTCTGCATTTACCAATAAAAAATATATATATAAAAAGGTATTTTTTAAATTTATGTCTTTGTCATTTGCAAAAGGCAACAATATATGCTACAGAATAACAACCAAAAGAGGCCTATTTGGCACTGAAAAAGGAAGGCAGTAATAATAACGAATTGCGCTATTTAGCCACCTAAAAACACCACAGGGAAATATCTTTTACTGTGAAGTGAAACACTGTAAAGTGTAAAAGTATCTCCTATGAGCTTTATTCCTATAATAACTATAATTAAACATTTATTTATTTAAAGTGATCATTTACACATCAGAACAGTTTTGACTCCAGATAAAGAACTCAAGTCTTTAGTGACAGATGAATTGAAGCTGTCCTGTGAGTGTGAAGGAATGAATTTAAAAGGATGTTTATATCATTTCTCTGTGTATGTTTCAGGTGTGTTTGGTTCTGAGTTCGTCTCTGTGTCTGTTATGGAGGGAGATTCTGTCCTACTGTCTGTGAATATCACTGAAACACAGAGACGTGATGTCATGTGGACATACGGACCTAATACAATTCCAATTGTTAGACTCAAGCCTGACAGTAAATATATATATAATAATGGCACAAAACAATCCAAACATTTCTGACCCTATGTGAAAAAGTAATTGCCTCCTAAACCTAATACCTAGCTGTTCCACCCTTGGCAGCAACAACTGAATTCAAGCGTTTGCGCATCGCTGTGGAAGAATTTTGGCCCACTCTTCTTTGCAGAATTGTTTTAATTCAGCCACATTGGACAGATGTCCTACCTCCACCATGTGTGACAGATGGTGTGATGTTCTTTTTATGAATACTGAGCTAGTTTTACGCCAGATGTAACGGGACACACACCTTCCAAAAAGTTCAACCTTTGTCTCATCAGTCCACAGAATATTTGCCCAAACGTTTTGGGGATCATCAAGATGTTTTTTAGCAAATGTGAGACGAGCCTTTGTGGTTGTTCTTTTTGGTCAGCAGTGGTTCTCTTCTTGGAACTCTCCCATGGATGCCATTTTTGCACAGTCTCTTTCTTATTGTAGAATCATGAACACTGATCTTAACTGAAGCAAGAGAGGCCAGCAGTTCTTTAAATGTTGTCCTGGGATCTTTTAAGACCTTCTGGACGAGTCGTCGTTGTGCTCTTGGAGTCATTTTGGTAGGTTGACCACTCCTGGGACGGTTTACCACTGTTCCATGCTTTCTCCATTTGTGGATAATGGCTCTCACTGTGGTTCTCTGGAGTCCCAAAGCCTTAGAAATGGCTTTGTATCCCGTCTGATTCATTTCAATTACTCTGTTTCTCATCTGTTCTTGAATTTCTTTAGATCGGCGTGATGTGTTGCTATTTGAGATCTTTTAGACAACTTCAGTTTGTCAGACAGGTTCTACTTCAGTGATTTCTTGATTCAACAGGTCTGGCAGTATTTAGGCTTGAGTGTGGCTAGTGAAATTTCAGTTCATCACAGTTAATTCATGATTTACTAAGGGGGGCAATTACTTTTTCACATCGGGTCAGAAATGTTTGGATTTTTTTCCCTTAATGAATAAAACCATCATTTAAAAACTGCATTTTGCATTTACTCTGGTTTTCTTTGAGTAATATAAAAATTTGTTTGATGATCTGAATCATTTAAGCATGACAAACATGTCAGGATCCTGTCCTTCCTATTCTGTTTTCGTGCCTTGTGGACAGGGTCGTGACAGTACCATGTGTTGTGTGTATATTTCGCCTTGTATGGAGACACGTGGCGGTATGTTTTGACATTTCATTATTTTGTGTGGATTTTCATAAAGAAAAGGAAACCCATTCCTTACAGTGAACACAAACTCGACATATTTAATGAACACTAATTTATTGTTCATTTTGATAATAAAAAATTCTCTCTTATAGTGTGATATTATAAACTGATCTACAGCTGACTGAAGATGTTACTCTGTGTTCATACTAACACATGTTTATGTTTTTTTTGTGTGTGCGATTATTAACAGACGGTCATTCTCCAAATCAGATCAAGCAGAACTCAGATGAGATTCTGGACAGCTGTGAGTTTGTGTCTGACTTTCCAAATCTTATTTTTACCGGGTTTGTTTGATTTTCAACACTTCTCTTAAAAGTGACATTTGACAGCTGATCTACATTATAACGGTTCCCTTTTACTTTTCTTAAAACAGATGCCGATGATTTAAAAGAACTGAACAAACAGAGATCAGGTAACAAATCACAATTTATATAAAATGTCAAAATGTCTTCTTCCCCCAGGCAATCTCGCTCCTAAACAGATAACTTTTCCTTTTTTCTTTTCTGACATATCCAACAGGGACCGAAGAAAATGAATCAACAACAGTTATGATGCCTTTGTTGAATAAAGCAGAAGATGTAATTTGATCAACTGATAGATTTTCAGCATCACATCTGTCATATCATCAACATCTACAGTAATAAATCTGTTTAACTTCCTCATGATCCGTTCTGTTTAAAAGATCATCTCATGTGTGCTGTTGATCTCAAGTGATAAAAGCTCACAAGATCACATGACAATCTGTGTTTATCATTGTGAAGAAGATTCTAGAAACACACGTAAGAAACATCTTGAGCATCAGTGTTATACTGTGATGTCTGTTTTTATTGTTGAAGATTATTTTAGTGTTTCATTTACAGTATCATTAGCTACATTATGTGCCTATATATAACTGATTATTTTGTAACTCAAATGTTTGTAAGATCTGAATGTAAATGTCAATTCAGACTCTCAGTGCGGATATAAAAACTTCATAAAGCACTTAACTGAATAACTCTTGCCTATTGAACTTGTAAAAAAATGCACTAGCTTTGTACAACCGGTAATCCGGAAAAGTTGGGACGTTTTTAAATTTGAATAAAATGAAAACTAAAAGACTTTCAAATCACATGAGCCAGTATTTTATTCACAATAGAACATAGATAACATAGCAAATGTTTAACTGAGAAATGTTACAATTTTATGCACAAAATGAGCTTTTGCAATTTGACGTGGAGGACTATTGTTTTTAAGTATTCCACAATCTTTTCACACAGTCCATCACAGATTGGAGAGCCTGTGCCCATCTTTACTTCTGAGAGACTCTTCTTCTCTAAGACATCCCTTTATAGCTTATCATGTTACACAACTGATATCAATTAACTTCATTAGTCACTAGATGTTCTCCCAGCTGATCTTTTCAAAACTGCTTGCTTTTTTAGCCATTTGTTTCAACTTTTTTGAGACCTGTAGAGCAGCATTACATTTTAAAGGAGCTAATTTAGTGAATAAAAGTGTAAAATTTCTCAGTTTAAACATTTGCCATGTTATCTATGTTCTATTGTGAATCAAATACTGGCTCATGTGTTTTTAAAGTCTTTTAGTCTTCATTTTATTCAAATTTAAAAAACGTCCAAACTTTTCCGCAATTCGGGTTGAAATAGAAAAAGTGATACAGTTGTGTTGTGTTGTGCTTTGAATGAATCTCATTTTATTTCACTTTAAATATGAACTAAATGAAAGCAGTATTGATAAGTGTTTGCGTGTGATCATTTCTGTCCTTTAATGGATAAACTGATTATTTAGTCATGGATGTATTAACAGAAAACACATGCTAGTTTTGTGCTCAACATGCTTCAATGTGTTAAACTACATACACAATGT
Source organism: Triplophysa siluroides (assembly GCA_006030095.1). Lineage (NCBI taxonomy): Eukaryota > Metazoa > Chordata > Actinopteri > Cypriniformes > Nemacheilidae > Triplophysa > Triplophysa siluroides. Next base: position 16,879 of record VCII01000354.1, read on the forward strand.
ATGACATTATTAATAAACAAATAAAACGTCACTTAAAATGTGTGGATTTTTTTTTTAAAGATCATTCCCTTATGAATACAACAGTCTAACAATTATGGAAACCCAGGAATAAAACCATAACTATACTGTAAACTCTGAATAAAAGAGAGTCAAGTGTTCAAACAGGTAACACTTTACACTAGGGGTCCATGAACAAATGTACTAATATCTGAAATAAAACTTACTTCCACATGAACTAATGATGAATGAAGAAATGGATTAACCAAGAATCAGTGTACACATGTTATTAACAAGTAAGTAAATACTAAACCATGCAGCCCTCCAAGAATACAATACTCAGCAGCACTAGATGAAATAAACGGGTTCATTGAAATTATTTTAACCTGATATAATATGACAAATTTAATCTGTATAGTCTAAAACCACATTTATCATTAAATATGTTAACATAATATGTAAATTCAAGAAAAAAAACTTTTTACATTTTTTAATGTAATATATATTGTCTGTTTAATGCTACACTTTAAATGAAAATTGCTAATCAAAAATACATTACTGCATGTGTAGTCAAAAATGAAATATTATAGGGATACAGGAACAAATGACGTTATTTATACACAGCATCCAACGTCTGAGTTGCTTAACTTCCGCACTGAACTCGCACCCGAGCTCCGTCACTAATAAGTGTCCCCAGCAAACAAAGCGTTTGCACTCTGTGAGAGGCTTTGATGACCATTAAATACAAAACAAATTAATTCATAAATATTCATAATATGAATTATATTTTTAATAAACATTAATGATGCTTTTGCAAGTGCATCCGAAGCTTCACCAATAAACACTTTGAAATTGTTTCTGGTGGGACCCTTATTAGCGGGGCACCTTTTGTAACGTTACCAATCGATGCAGTAGTTGAGCAAGACAGTGAGGTGGAAGGATCTGTAATACTTTCATATCAAGGAATCCTAATGGCGAACAACTACCATTGGCATTAAAATAATCATTAAAAATAAACGTTAGGCTCTGGTCTCCTTTCCGAGGCCAAGTCGTTAGCATTAGCCGTTGCGCTATTCTGGCTAAACGTTGCAGACGTAACGGATGCTAGCTAACGTTAGTGAAGAGCTGTGCGGTGTGTAAACCCCACTCCCTGATCTCATGACCTGTTGATGATTTATTCACTATTAAATATCCATTTACTGACATAAGTAGCCTGTTTTTTTATTGAATGAAGCTACAGTAGTGCCATTTTAAAGTATAAAACGGCATACAATCACAGTCAATGACACAAACTCACAACCAAACAAACCTGAAACACAAACAACAACACTTGCTGAAGTTCATTCAGATCTTATGATCTCTCAGACAGATCTTGGCTACACAACCTTCTGTTAAATGACAAGAATCAAGCTTATATTCCATATACGAAGTTCTTGAGCTCCTCTTAAACAATATTGCTCTGCTGTTTTTTTACATTTTGGTTTGTAGTTGGTTGTAACAAACATCTAAAGTTGAGAAACTTTTCTAAAAATATATATGTATTATTTATTTGATATTTTTGAGCATCATTTGTGACATTAACAGCATATGTAACATTTTTTGCAGTTTTATTCTGTGTAAGAAGAAGTGAAACTTACAGACTCCAAAAGAACAAACACAATAAAATGACATCAGACATTTTAATCGACCGCTCACAGACCAGAACAGAAATGTAATAAATGGATCCTGACTCTCATGGTCTCTGATAAGTGAATTTGTTCCTTTCACCGGCTAGTGGACATCACATCTTGCTGTTGTAATCTCTCATTTCCTATACTTGTGCTGGGTGGGACGCATCATAATGCCCCATAAATGAATCAAATACTCCTAAAATAAAATAAATACATGTTATATATTTAGCTTGAACAAAACATTAATATGAACAGTCAATTTCTAGACACAATATACTTATTTAATGTACAACATTAATCTCATAATATTATTTACATGTTTGTAATAGCATTAATTCCCACTTATTAAACAGACTTTAAATACATTTAAATATGTCTTCAGCTTCTGTGTCATGTCTGCAGTGCAAGAATGGATTTTTAAAGTGTAAATAAAACATACATGTAAGTCCTTAGATATGGTATGTAACTTTATTTAGTCATAATATGAGAACCCATCAGGAAATCCCGTGTGAGCGCCCCCTGCTGTTCATGGTAAATCACTTACAGCTGAGATCTCAGTGGAAATCCAGAGCTGCTGGACATTTAAGAGCTAAACGTGACGTGTTATTGTATTCGATTAGTTGAATTATTATATCGAACTTTGTATTACTTGCTCTTAACTGAAATGACGCCTAAATAAAAAACTTTGGGTTCAGACATTCTAATCGTGACCAGCAGGTGGCGGTAATGCAGCTGAACCCGACCGGAGGGTCAACATTCCTGGTAGAAGGTTTTCCGTCACTACAGTCTTGTATTTAATAGCACATAAATTACGTAAATGTATTATAATATCATATTCGGTGTAATTCTTTCAACAAACAAGTCTCTTTGTTTGTCTGCACTAGCTGCTAGTTAGTGATTATTAGTCGCTGTCAGTCCGTGCGACTTGTGTTTGTGTCTCAGTGGCCTTTATAATACTTCAGTAGTTCGGACACGGATGTGGGAGTCTGATATTTCAAAAGCGAAATCTTTCCAGTGCACCTTCACTCACAGATTATTATTATTATTAGAAATGATTTGATGAGAAATGTAGAAAGTTTTGAGTGTGTTTTCTTGTTTAACCACCAGGTGGCGCTAAAGTCATCTGAATGACGAGAACCAGTTGTTCACTGCTGTGTTTCCTGGAGATTAACCTGCTGAGAAGATCACTACAAATACTACGTGATCTTACACACTATAAAAATGCTAAGCTTAGAATGTATAAATATGTTGTTGATTTTGTGAAATAATTATTTCCCCAGCCGTTTGTTTGTTTGTTTGTTTAAAAGCATCCCCCTACTGGCGGAAACAGGTACTGACAGACTTCTTTCCGGATAAGAAACAAGTTAAAAGTCATCATAATAAAATATATTGTATTAGGTTAATTTGCTTATTAATAAGTAGGATAAGCCTACAGTTTAAATAGCTGTTTACTTGATTTACAACAATACTGTTTAGACAACACGGAGTTGACATCACACATGTGTGGTATATGATATACATATGGTATACAAGAGCTGTAGCTGATGAGGTGAAAGGTCAGGATGATTCTGAACACACAAACATTTTCTACATGTTGTCTATAAAAGAGTTTCAGATCATCATACAGACACGAGCTCCAGATATTCCTGTAACCACATCATGTTTATTTTAGTCTACTGCGTTTATTTGACAGGGACTGTACACCAAAGTATAAAAATGTATACTTTCAGTATCTTTCTTCTCCGCTACTACTCGGTTTATTTGATTTATTTATTTAACTTAAGAACTGTATTTAAATCATTTATATTTCTGTTAGTTCAGGCTAAGCCTCATAGCTTTTGCTTTGACCAAACACTAAACTTAGTTCATAATGAGAATATCAGAGACTTGTGGTCTTATTTCACACAGCCACCCAATAATAACCTAAACATTGCAACACTTTAGGTTAAGTTGGTACCATTTGAGTATGTATAAATATATGTTTGACACCTTCAACATTTCTCAAATCATTCACTGCCGTTTAGAAAATTGTGATAAAATATGACACATTTATATAGGTTTACAAGAAGATCAAAAGATTATATGTATGCTTCTTTGCTTTAAAATGCTTTATATATTGAAGTTTGCTTTTATACGAATATAGTTATATAGATTTAAATGCTATGTTTAAAATGAATTAATTAATATGAATGATCAACTCATATAATAATTATTGATGAATGTGTTTTGAATTAAAATCAATAAATGTAAATATACAAGACAAATAAACACTTAGCAGCAAACTTTAAACTTTATTTAATTTGGAGCGAGAGATACGAGGGGAGTGGCTTCACTGCGTCAGATTTTTCTCACAGCTGATTGGTCCAGTTTTGGTTTGGGATCTCTAACCCAGAATAAAACCATGCTCAAACTAAACGTGATCTTACCTGGGTAAAATCCCAGACCGGCTTCTATATATTATTATATATATTATTAATATATTATATAAAACATAACATATAACAGATACTATTTAATCAAAAAGTGCAATTATTCCAAGCGTTCCGAGGCCAAAGAGCAGTGGTCCTGTCTTGTGACTGGTTGCGTCATTACGTTCGCTTAATTTCTGAAACGACATTGGTTGTCCTGCTCCCTACTGTCACACGCTGACACTAAATTCGCTGTGTTAACTAATCTTTTTAAGTTGAATTAATTCAAAATTCTAAAGCAGCCAGTTGCCTTATTTAAAAAAAAGTTGAACCAAAATGCTATTTCATGTATTCTGACTTATTTCACTGATAAACGTGCTGGCCTCTCAAGCTTAAGGTCATCTTGTCAAAAAACGAGAATTTCTGTGCTCGATTCACTCCGGCCAGGTTTCGGAAAGTTTTTTTCTAACATGGATTCCCGTTTCGTAACAAGGGTTCTTAATCCCTTATTGGACAGTTCACCCGGAAAGCAGGCCCACGCGTCATCCCATCAATGCCGCTTCACTTGGCTGACAGAAGTTCAGCTGTGTTTGTTTGCTCACTGCATTTCGGTGATGAAGGTTAAATGGTGGATATAACGCTGGAATGATGTCGGACATGAACCGCACGCGGTAAGTCAAACTAAGTCATATGTCTGTGTTTTGTTGGCATTTAGCATGTACGTGCAACAACACAAACTTACAGTGAATAAATGCGATGATGTATTGTGTGCTCGTGCTGTAGTTCCCCCCCTGCACGTGGCGGAGGCCCTGCACACCTTTAAAATGGGGAATGGAATTTAAGAGCTCTATCATACACTCAGCGCAGATCTAGCGCCAGGCGTCAATGCAAGTGTTTGTTGCTAATTCCAGCTCGATGCAGTTTTCATTTTCACGTCCTGCGCCACGTTGTTTAAATAGCAAATGCATTTGTGCCCATTTGTGCGCCCATGGCTGTCTGAAAACGAGGTGTGTACAGGCGCATTATGGCGGATTGCTATTTTGAGGCAAATGAAATAGACTGCTCCATTGACCGATTAAAATCTGTTCTAAGGTTATTACTATTATTTATAGAGCGCCTTAGTAATATGCGCCTATTGGCGGGTGCACAGCGCATGTAAATTCTGCTTATTACACACTGAGGGACACGTAGCAGCACACAATTGCTAAAATTAAACAATAATTTTAAAGACAGACAATAATACAATTGTTATTTAGTACATTAAGATACACCCGGCTTGTCCTAGATGGGCCTTAAACTTTAAGCATGGCGGATGGGAGGGATTTCAGCAGTGACAGATATGATTTATTCGTTTTCCCGCAACAGCTTTGTTGTATTGTCGTTAAATGAGTACATTTACATACAGTATGTGAAATATATCAATTGAAGCATAGCCTATATGTTTTATACACTGCAAGAATAGCATTCTCCCTCTTTCCCTCACCAAATGCACAAAGGCACCTGCACACACTGCACATCTTTCCTCAGTGAGCATATTCGCTTCTCGTGCAGCAAGCGGGGCAAACTTGGTGGATCTCTCCACTCGATGTTTCAGAGAACCGGGGTTACGATAGTAACTTTTGTTCTCTATCATCATCTCGTTTCGAGATCCACCTAGGGGGAGAACTGGACAGTAGCTCGATTGCCCAATACACTCACAGCGAGGCTTTGAAAGCCCGAGGACGGTCACCTGAAAAGGCGGTGCATGACACCTCACAATATAACAACCCACATGGGCAGTGAGATATCCCAGTAAATGTATGGATGACATGTGGCAACATGCATACATAAGCAAACCTAACAACACACACAGATATTGATTTATTGCCAAATTGGTTAAAAATAGCCTATATTGTTCATGTGATATTAACAATAGTTTCCCATACCTTTTTCTGTCAAATGATTCCAAAGACACTAAAGGGTAAGCTGCCATCAAGGCTAAATACAGTTCAGAAGGCTTCACTTAGGCTTGTTCGACTTGATGCGGCGCCGCAAGATCCATACAGTCGGATGACATCAAAGTACCGCGAGAGCGATTCGAAACCAAACTCTTTATGGTTTTTCGAATCGCTCTCGCTGGTACTTTAATGTCATCCGCCTGTCGGATCTTGCGGCGCCGCATTAGGTTGAACAAGCCTTTTGAATCAAAGTAAGAAGCAGTCTTGGTAGAACAAATCAAGCATCGATACCAAGCTTCACTGAAAATCAAGCATCGGAGCTTTGGTGCCACAGCTAACATCATTGTGTATATCTATGTATTTGAGTTTACATTTTGGTCAAAATGACTAACTTGATGATGTACAAACTTATTCTAATAGATGGCGCCAGTATGCAGATGTTTATTCAGTTCACTGCTGCCTTGACATGAATTGGTGAATAAAGAGAAAAATAAACAGGGGCAAGTTTATTAAAGTATGGACAACACAATAATGAATCAGTTGTTTCAGAATTATAAAGAAAACTTCCAATCTATATCTACAGTAAAGTAGCAACCAAGTCTTCATTTGTCATGCACATACAGAATAAATAGAAAAGAATAAACTTCACTCACAGTATTTGCTTTTATTGCATCATTTCAATGACATTTCATACATTTTAAACGTGTGTGTTGAGCAGACATAGTTACTGTAAGATGAACGTCTATGGACAGAGTTTGATCATCTTCTCATGACTCCTGCATACACCACATCATCCTCCACCGCACATCTCTGACAGACACACACAACAAACACTTCACATTAATATATTTCTGACCAGTTACAACATATTATACAAATATTGACACATGTAAACTGTAGTCCTGTTGAAATTCACACATTGATGTTTTGAATCCCTATAAAGCAATACAACTTCTCCACAGTTTTTATAAAAAAAAATATATTTAGAAAAATAACAAAACTATAAAGTCACATTATCATAATTTATTCAAGATAGAAAAACTCTTTAGGTGTTTAAAACAACACACACACAGAGCTTTAAAAAACATCACATACAAATCAAAAGGCAACAGTTTAAATGGGATACACTGAAACACAGATACAGAGACACAGTGATGAATGATCTCACCGGTTCATGTGTTTGTCTTTTACAGAAGGTTGTATCTGCGTAAGTGATCTCCTCTTCACCGGCCTGATCTGCTTCAATAAAACACATAAAACATGTGAGCAGGATCTCTCCACACAGTTTCTTTACTAAACTTTATTAGGAAAAAGAAACAAAATATATTTTTACAAATGTATTAGCGGTTTTACATTTACCTTGTTGATGTGTGTGTGTTTGTTTTCTGCGGATGCAGAAGATGAGAAGAAGTGCAGCTACAATCATCACAGATCCAACAACAGCACAACAGCTCACAACTATATGAATAAAACCTGTTCAAATATTAAGAGTCAATAACTGAATCTGTTGTACATCAGTTAATATAAATGCTGTATTAGTCAGTTTGATCTTTGATCACCTCAGTAAATAAACACAAACATCATGTGTGACTCACCTGAACATGTCTGACAGAGTTGAGTGATGTTGAGATGTTGTGTGTGGTTTGTGATGGGATTGTTGATCACATATCTGTATGTGTTGTTGTCTTGATATTCCACCTCCAGAGGAAGAGAGAGTCTGATGTTGAGATCAGACACACTGATGCTGGACAATAAACTCTTTCCTTTGTACCAGGAGACACTCACATGTGACACATTCAACACTGAACAATATGACACTGATGATGAAGAGGAACATTGAGAAGAGTCTCTGGAGATGACAGGAACAGGCAGATGAGCTGAAAACATTACAATCAAATCAGTTTACCACAAATAAGAGGGTCAGTAAATAACCATCATAACATCAAGTATAATAACAATATAATTATGGAGGAAACAAAGTGGCAGAGTTAAGACAGTTTAGGCACATAACACATAGTACCCCTGTATTAGCCAAACTTCATTGACCACCATTAAAATGTTACTCTTTGTTTTTAAAGCACTTCATGGTCTTTCCCTATTGTATATTTCAGATCTGATCCACCCCTACTCTCCTGCAAAAGTGCTTAGATCCTCCTCCCAGGTGTTGTTGTCTGTTCCAAAAACTCTGTTAAAATCTAAAGGTGAGAGCGCTATTTCAGTTCTTGATCCTAAGCTCTGGAATATTCATTATCTTTGGCCTTTAGATCTGCCCTATACACTATCCACCTTCAAAATGATCTTTTCTCTCTGGCTTAAACACGTTTAGCTTTTTAGGTTTGTAAAAAAAATGTGTGTGTTGTTAATGTGTTTCTTGTGTTTTTTGTGTTTGATTGTGCAGCACTTTGGTCGGTACAAGTTGCTTTTAAAGTGTTACGTACAGTAAATAAACTTGACTTTGACATCACATATGGACACCATAACAGGATCGCAACAGAAAATAAACTATACTGGTACATGAATCATGTTGGAGCTCCAGCTACAGATGCAAACTAATGGAAACCTAAAAAAATCCAGACCAAGACAAGACATCACAACAAGACACACCACACGCACATGACTCCAAGAAAACAGTCCATAGGGCCATGAGGTCAGAAGAAAACAATACAACACAAAACCCAGAGCATGAATTCAGAACACGGGACAAAACTCAATACAACTGAGTCTACACATTCAAATATCATATCACGCTCTGTTAAAGTAGTTAATTTTCAAAATAAATGTTCATGATAATTTACTCACCCCTGTTGTCATCCAAGATGTTCATGTATTTTTTTCTTTAGTCGAAAATAAATGAAGGTTTTTGATGAAAACATTCCAGGATTATTCTCCATATAGTGGGCTTCTATGGACTCCAAACGGTTGAAGGTCAAAATAACAGTTTCAGTGGCGCTTCAAAGGACTTTAAATGATACCATTCGATGAATAAGGGTCTTAACTAGCAGAACGATCGGTCATTTTCTAAATAAAATAAAAATATTATGCTTTATAAACAAATGCTCGCCTTGCTCTGTTCTGCAAAGCGCGGTGACGACTTCATGCAATACATAAACGTTGAAAAGGTTTATATGGAGAATAATCCTGGAATGTTTTTATCAAAAACCTTTATTTATTTTCGCCTAAAGAAAAAATTCATTAAAAATTTATGTTCCATCCATCCATCCATCTTCTTCCGCTTATCCGGGGCCGGGTCGCGGGGGCAGCAGTCTAAGCAGGGACGCCCAGACTTCCCTCTCCCTAGACACTTCCTCCAGCTCTTCCGGGGACACACCGAGGCGTTCCCAGGCCAGCCGGGAGACATAGTCCCTCCAGCGTGTCCTAGGTCTTCCCCGGGGTCTCCTCCCGGTGGGACATGCCCGGAACACCTTCCCGGGAAGGCGTCCAGGGGGCATCCGGAAAAGATGCCCGAGCCACCTCAGCTGGCCCCTCTCGATGTGGAGGAGCAGCGGATCTACTCTGAGCTCCTCCCGAGTGACCGAGCTTCTCACCCTATCTCTAAGGGATCGCCCAGCCACCCTGCGGAGAAAGCTCATTTCGGCCGCCTGTATCCGGGATCTTGTCCTTTCGGTCATGACCCACAGCTCATGACCATAGGTGAGAGTAGGAACGTAGATTGACCGGTAAATCGAGAGCTTCGCCTTGCGGCTCAGCTCCTTTTTCACCACGACAGACCGGTACAGCGACCGCATTACTGCAGAAGCTGCACCGATCCGTCTGTCAATCTCCCGTTCCATCCTTCCCTCACTCGTGAACAAGACCCCCAGATACTTGAACTCCTCCACTTGAGGAGGAACTCTCCACTACCTGAAGTGAGCAAGCCACCCTTTTTCCGACTGAGAACCATGGCCTCAGATTTGGAGGTGCTGATTCTCATCCCAGCCGCTTCACACTCGGCTGCAAACCGTCCCAGTGCATGCTGAAGGTCCTGGTCTGATGGGGCCAGCACGACGACATCATCCGCAAAGAGCAGAGATGATATCGTGTGGTCCCCAAACCCGACGCCCTCCGGCCCCTGGCTGCGCCTAGAAATTCTGTCCATAAAAGTTATGAACAGAACCGGCGACAAAGGGCAGCCCTGCCGGAGTCCAACATGCACCGGAAACAAGTCTGACTTACTGCCGGCAATGCGAACCAAGCTCCTGCTCCGGTCGTACAGGGACCGGATAGCCCTTATCAAAGGGTCCCGAATCCCATACTCCCGGAGCACCCTCCACAAGATCCCGCGAGGGACACAGTCGAATGCCTTCTCCAAATCCACAAAACACATGTGGATTGGTTGGGCAAACTCCCATGAACCCTCCAGCACCCTGGAGAGGGTATAGAGCTGGTCCAGTGTTCCACGACCGGGACGGAAACCACACTGTTCCTCCTGAATCCGAGGTTCTACCATCGGCCGGATTCTCCTCTCCAGTACCCTGGCATAGACTTTCCCGGGGAGGCTGAGAAGTGTGATCCCCCGATAGTTGGAGCACACTCTCCGGTCCCCCTTCTTAAAAAGAGGGACCACCACCCCGGTCTGCCAGTCCAAGGGAACTGTCCCCGACCGCCACGCGATGCTGCAGAGGCGTGTCAGCCAAGACAGCCCCACAACATCCAGAGACTTGAGGTACTCAGGGCGGATCTCGTCCACCCCCCCGGTGCCCTGCCACCGAGGAGTTTCTTGACTACCTCGGTGACTTCAGCCCGGGTGATGGGCGAGTCCGCCTCCGAGCCCTCGGCCTCTGCTTCCTCAATGGAAGACGTGCCGGCGGGATTGAGGAGATCCTCGAAGTATTCCTTCCACCGCCCGATGATATCCCCGGTCGAGGTCAACAGCCGCCCCCCTCCACTGTAACAGCGTTGGTTGGGCACTGCTTACCCCTCCTGAGGCGCCGGACGGTTTTGCCAGAATCTCTTCGAGGCCGACCGATAGTCCTTCTCCATGGCCTCCCCCGAACTCCTCCCAGGCCCGAGTTTTTGCCTCCCCAACCACCCGGACTGCAGTCCGCTTGGCCTGTCGGTACCTGTCAGCTGCCTCGGGAGTCCCACAAGCCAGCCAGGCCCGATAGGACTTCTTCTTCAGCTTGACGGCATCCCTTACTTCCGGTGTCCACCACCGGGTTCGAGGATTGCCGCCTCGACAGGCACCGGAGACCTTACGGCCACAGCTCCGAGTGGCCGCGTTGACAATGGAGGTGGAGAACATGGTCCACTCGGACTCAATGTCTCCAGACTCCCTCGGGATCTGGTCGAAGCTCTGCCGGAGGTGGAAGTTGAAGATCTCTCTGACAGGCGATTCGGCCAAACGTTCCCAACAGACCCTCACAGTACGTTTGGGTCTGCCGAGTCTGTCCAGCTTCCTCCCCCGCCATCGGATCCAACTCACCACCAGGTGGTGATCAGTTGACAGCTCCGCCCCTCTCTTCACCCGAGTGTCCAAGACGTATGGCCGTAGGTCAGATGAAACAACTACAAAGTCGATCATCGACCTCCGGCCAAGGGTGTCCTGGTTTTTTCAACATAAAATTTATGTTGAAAGTGGATAATTACTTTAGTTTTTCTGATGCATTGATTTCATTTTAATATGATTACAAATTAATGTTATTAACAAAATTAACTACATAAATACATTCCTATGCATTCACCTGTCACGAACTGCACAGAGACACAAGGCAGGAGAACCCAATTGCAGGCAGAGGCAGGGATGAAGAGGTTAACAGGGGTATTTATTATATTTAACCAACAAAACAAAAGGAAAAACAAAACCCACGAGGGGGGAAAACAGGACAATATAATATATTTAAACAAAACAAGAACAAGGGCTAACTAAACTACAAAACAAACACTGGGAACAAACACTAAACTAAGACTTACTAGACACAGGAAACAGGAACAAGGCAAGACGAGGGCATGAAACATAGATACAAGGTGCAACGTACAATGAACCAGACAGGACAAAGAACACGAGGATGTTTTAAAGGGGAGCAAATCAAGAGGGAACAGGTACAAGGGATAAACTAATTAACACAAACTATGAAACAGGAGGGTAGGAACGATGACGCAGACTAGAGTAACAAAGGATCCTGTATGATTCCACCTCTAGACCAAGAAATACCTGACAAGGAGAGGTGGAACCATGACAGAACCCCCGCCTTAAGGAGCAGCAACCTGATGCTCCTCAAAGGCACAAACAAGACAAGACAGACTGGGACACTGACAAGACATGGCAAACATGACAAGGGGCAGACAGGCAAGAAAAATCAACGGGTTAGGGTGGGACAATAAAAATAATAAACAAGGTAGGGGGGGTGGGGGCAAACAAGAGTACATTGGGGGCAGTCCAGAAGGGGTAGGGCTGGGTGGGGAAGTTCCAGCCCTTGGGGGCGCGCCAGGGCGCGGAGCCCCAGGAGGCTTGACAGGGGAAGTCCTGGGGAAAACTGTTCTTGTCCCCGGCAGGACTGCTGGGCTGGACGGCCGGCTGGAATGCCGGGCAGGACAAGGGCTGGATGGCCGGCTGGAATGCCGGGCAGGACAAGGGCTGGACGGCCGGCTGGAATGCCGGGCAGGACAAGGGCTGGACGGCCGGCTGGAATGCCGGGCAGGACAGGGCTGGACGGCCGCTGGCCGGACAAGGGCTGGACGGCCGGCTGGAATGCCGGGCAGGACAAGGGCTGGACGGCCGGCTGGAATGCCGGGCAGGACAAGGGCTGGACGGCTGGCTGGAATGCCGGGCAGGACAAGGGCTGGACGGCCGGCTGGAAAGCCGGACTGGACCATGGCTGGAATGCCGGACTGGACCATGGCTGGAATGCCGGGCTGGACATCGGCTGGGCAGCGCTCTCCGGCGGCTGGGCAGCGTTCGGTGCCGGTTGCTGGACCGGGCTTGGTGCCGGTTGCTGGACCGGGCTTGGTGCCGGTTGCTGGACCGGGCTTGGTGCCGGTTGCTGGACCGGGCTTGGTGCCGGCTGGACCGGCTTGGTGCCGGTTGCTGTACCGGTTGCTGGACCGGGCCTGGTGCCGGTTGCTGGACCGGGCTTGGTGCCGGTTGCTGGACCGAGTCTGCGGCGGGCTGGCCGCACGGACCGTCACATCCCCACGGCGCCCCCCCAAAAAACATTTGGGGCTTGACACCTCCGGACTCGGGACCACCGGACTCGGGACCTCCGGACTCGGGACCACCGGACTCGGGACCACCGGACGCGGGAACACCGGACGCGGGACCCCCTGGTTCCGAGCTGCCCAAAGCAGTAGATGGGCCAAGCGACAAACCAATGGGAGGAAGTTCTTGGCATAAGGCAAAACTTTTGAAATGACTCATTACCATAAAAATAAAAAAACACTCTGACAAGCATTGATTAAACTTGTTTTATTAAAACTTGTGGATTTAATGAACATACACATCCAGAATGAAAACTTAGTTGTAAAAGCATGTTATCATGTTTAATACAGCTTCTGCAGTGGTGGAAGAAGCTTTATGAACACTTCTAGGATAAATATACACTTAAAAATGAGGCTGCAAGACCACTCCATCGAAATAACTTTTAGCCCTATAAGGCCTTTAAAAATATATATATTGATGTAGGCCTCCACTGCCCACCCATATCACATACTGTATCATATATATTAATACAGATGCCCACATCACATGCAACTTATTAGGGATTTCTCACAAAATAACACAAATAGATTCAGATAAAGGATTTTACGTTAAATCACTCTTCAATTAATGTTGAAATGACTGTTTAATATCACATTACTTTTTATTTACATGTAACGAAAGTTGTTGCAAAACCCCTGTTTTATAAATATTACATCAAAACAATATCAACAGGCCACATGAAGCATTGTTAGTCTATATGCAATGATTCAAGACAAAGTAATAAAATAATAACAAAAGATAAAACATATTAAATAATCCAATGCAGGGGCATGCAGTCAAATGTAAAACTGTCTTTTTCAAGACAGTATGCAACTGCAAAAGCTGTTTCTAAATAAAGTTAATATTTATTCATGCGAGAGAAGCGTTTTAATTTCCCGACTGAAATCAAGAACATCAGGAACACGTGTCCGGACCAGGCACGCGCACATCATCAAATGCGTTTACATGCACATTCTTACCCCGATTATACCTAATAAAATGATATCAAGTAAGGTCACGTAAACGCGTAAAACGGGTTTCTTTTATCGGGGAAAGCTCATAAATGGTTCCGATTTCGCGCTGCATGTAAACTCCATTACTTGTAATCTCTCAGTTTGCTTATGTGCGCATGTGTGACAGCTCTATAATAAAGGTCCCACACGGAAGTAACAGTAAAATAGCACATAAAAGTCCGCTCTCGAACCTGCAGTTGAGACTTAATGAAAAACTATTGTTGCATATGCGGGTTCTGCGGACATAAGAAGCGATATAAAAATACAGCTTCTGACCGATTTCTATTACTAAACAGACTATCGATGGCGACGTCACTGCACGCGAGAAAACGGGCAAGTCTCAAACAAACCTCCATGTAAACGCGGTTTTCTGCGCAGCCTGTTTATTAATGTGTCTAAACACGTGACAACAGGTTTCTTTTATAAGATTAATTTGTATAGACATCCGTTTATTCTGTGCTGTTACGTCATTTTTTTTGCGCTGCGACAGAAACACTGGAGAGTTTGGACATGCGCAGTGTCCATTTTTCCATCTCTAATAGCGCAAAAGACGAAGTCTTCAGTCGGTCAGTATCAGCCGCTTGTGATCTTATTCCCATGCCACTACAGTTTCCTTTACGGAACTGTTTTATCGACTTAACCTGACGCACGTGTAAAATCTTCTCATCCTGCAAATCATCACATCTTCCCCAATAGTATCCATCTGCAGACCCGCAGCCACTCATTTTAAGACATACGATCCAGACCACCAGTGTCAGGCCGAATGAAGAGCCTCTTTCCTCGCAATGGAAGAAGAGGACAAGGAAATGGTCTCATGGAAAAGTCACATGTGGTTTTACTTTTCAGGAAGACATGGAGTATTTTTGTGTGAAACACATGAAAAAATGGTACTAAGAGTAAACCCTTCTTTTAAAGAGTCTTCTTTTCTAAGACATGTTTGTTCATATAAGACATGCAGGACCTTATATTACATTTATTTTTAATTTAAAGTAGTATATTTGACATTAAAATTATATTCCTCGTCCCTAAGTTTTTGTTACAAGCTGAACAGATATTGATTATGTAGATATTATGAACATTAACTAAATACTATATCAAGTAAAATAGAAAGCACTATATGCAAATATTCACTACATAAAAATGCAGGTTATGTATTTTCAGACACTGTACACAAGTCACCAAAATCTATGCGAAAATAAGAACATAAGCTACAAAAAACTATTGGTAGCGCGACCCGCACTAAACTATATTGGTTAGTCTTCATTTACGGCCTGAGATTGGTGGTCTGGATCATGTGTCCTGAAACGTGAGGGCCTGCAGCTGACTTTATCACATCTTCAAATCCCAGCTAACACCTACGTCTGTAATACATCTGCTGGAGATCAAATATACATCTCTAATAAACATCTTCCAGATGCAGCGTTTCAGCTCTGTCGCATTAGCATGCGTATGAATGGAAGTCAATGGAGCAAAAGTACAGAGTACAGAGAGTACGTCAGAGTACTGCAGAATAATAGCCAAAGCCACTCGAGAGAAAGCCTGCAACCTTTAGTCAAAACTGCGGATTGGATGGAATGCAGGAAAGAAGACAAGAGGCTGTTATGTGATTGGCTGAGGTGTCTCACGTGCTCCAATTGTAAGTATTACATGCACGTATATCTTCTTAAGACGATGTCTGGCATATACAGTACTCTCAAATCACCCTCACACCCCAAGGAAATATTAATTTTTTTATCATAGTTTAAAGTTTTTGTTAAAATGATGAAATGCATACACAATAAAACCAAAACGAAAAAAAATAAAGCTTGATAAAAATTAAATATTAATTTATTAAAATAGCTTTTTGTATTGTTTTTGGGATTGTTTTTTAATTTAATTGACTATTGGTTCTCATCTGCCATATAACATCCCACCAATAGAATCATACCAGTAGACACCATTAAAACCAATAAAAATCCCATTATAACCATTAAATGTATCAACTTACAAGTCCTATATAGGCCTGGGTGAGGGGACAATGGTTGAGTCCATCCTTGGTTAGCAGCCTGATGAAATAAAGCCAGTGCTGGGTTTTGGCCTATAGGTCAGATCTGATCAAACACGCCAGCAGCCACTGTTCAAAAGTGTTCTGCCCGTAATACATTCAATCTGATATTCAGGAATATTGGTGTGAAATCATTTGGTGAAATGAACAATATTGTATATATTTGTTTCACTGTTCATACAGACTTATATTAATAGCATTGTGAATATAGTAGGCCTCGGTTTTACTGTCAATTCCACTTATACATGACATAAAAGAAAGTTTAACTTTCATTGTACCAATTGTAAAGTTGATTTTCAGATGGTCTGCTGTTTCTCACCTCTGCTCTCGGACACATGATCAACACATTCATATCAGTAGAACTGGTCTGTCAGTGTCATGTGTCACTTTGAGATGCTAAAGGCCTCAGTTTTCCATGAGCTCATTTACCACAAATAATGTAGTTGCTCTTTCTTTTCTGCTTCTACTGCATGTTAATAGTTTTATGTTAAGAACTGCATTTAAGTCCGTTGCGTGCATTGAACATATGATTTCAGATAAAATCACTGTGTTTCAAGTTTTTAATGTGGTTTAGTTAGTTAGTTGAGAATATATTGTACATTTATGGCAAATGCACAAATGTAAATGAATCATATTGCAGATGACCAAACAATTAAACACGTCTTGCAGATGTAAATTCATGTACTTGATGTGTGCTATCAGGGACTTGCAGCAATCTCATGATCAACAGCTATGAGATAAAGATCAACAGAAGATGTGTGTGGAAAATAAACTGAAGAACTGACACGTCTAAAGTTCTCATATGTATTTTGGTCTTCGGGGGTTTGTGGTCATGGTCAGTTTAGTCTTCACAGCTCTGCTGCCGTCTTCTTCTTTCACACTGAATGTGTTTATCACGCTGCTTATAGGTCCTGCATGTTTTCTGTCAAACTGTAAATTTAACACCCCAAACACTTCGTGCCATGATTTATTTTATGCTTTTTAAAGTTGAGAAGATTTATAATATACATTTGTAATGAACAGATAGTTTTAAAATAATGTACATGTAAATATAGTTTTAATTTGCCTTCATTAAAAATGACGAACAAAAATTAAAAGCACTTTATCAAGTATAGTGCCATAATACCATCCACAAGGATCTTATGACTGCGTGTAACAAATACTGAATTATACACAAAATATTTAAAAAAATATCAAGATCCATCCTCCAAAGATGGCAAAATGTTAGATCACAGATCCATGGTTTAAATAACGCTCTCTAGTCTCAACAGATCTCTCTATGTATTGAGAAACTAATGTGTTTGTTATGATAGTCTCAGGCACAAACAGATACATAAATGAAGTGATGAGTTTAGTTAATAATGTGTTTAAGATTAAAACTTTACAGTCGGATGTTGTCTTAACATTAACTATTATTATTTGCCACATTTACGTTCAGGATCACAATAAACAAAGATCACTTAGACAAAGATCGTATACGTGAAACACAAATCACACAATAAACTTTTTTTTTTTGTTGGGCTATTTGCAACCCAGCATTGAACCAAAAAGAGACAAACCCAGAATTGCTGTTGTTAAATGAATCCATGGTAGGTTGTTGAGACCCAAAGTGCTGGGTTAACACATTGTTGGCTCACACATAAAACATTTTCAGGGTTAATTTACCTTAGCATTTGTAAGAGTTTATATTTAAAGAAAAACAAAGTTAATCCTACCTAATACACAAGCACAATACAATCTCAACGGTCATCAGAGTTTGATCATCTTCTCATGACTCCTGCATACACCACATCAGCCACTGCAGCTCTCTGACAAATACAAACACACACATATACTTAAATTTGATTATATTTATATATTATATATAATCCTATAACATTATGTAATATTGATACATTGTATAATATTGAGCATTTATTAACAACAATCCGATCATCTGTTTTCTACTGTCATAAGGCATTTACTTAATATATA
Organism: Triplophysa siluroides; assembly: GCA_006030095.1. Lineage (NCBI taxonomy): Eukaryota > Metazoa > Chordata > Actinopteri > Cypriniformes > Nemacheilidae > Triplophysa > Triplophysa siluroides. The sequence continues at coordinate 35,096 of VCII01000354.1, forward strand.
ATATTGATTATATAATGAAATATTTGATTATAATCAAAATCAAAAGCTTTGATTGTCTTTAATTATTACAAAGCTTGAATGTCCTCACAGCCTGCTGACCGAAGTGAATCTTATCTCTTACATCTGCATACTAACACACTGAAGCCAACAGAAGTACAGTATGCATAAGCAAATAATGATCCTTTGTTGACACTTCAAAAAAAATTCAACATTAATTGCGCTTGCAAATGTCATGTTGATTGAAAGCTGAGAATGGGAAAATTTTCCATTGGCAGCCCAGAATGTGTTACCCACAATAAAAACATTCAAAATCTGAAGTTGCACTTCAATTTTACATGACTATGGGGGAATTGCTTTACCTAAAGTAAATAAAATTAGCTAATTTTATCTTCTTTTTGATCATTACAAATAAAGTAAGCGGTCTTGAAGAGGATCCTTTTTCTATCTATGTCTTGACCGTCTCATTTGGACTCAGTCTTGACTTGGACTCAAACTTCTTTGGACTCGGTCTTGACTCAGACTCGACTAGTCCTGGCCTTGGAATCAACAAAGGTGGACTTGACTACAGCCCTGACACAGAGGGTCCCCTTGACTATAAGACCCCATTTTCTTTCAGCCGGTGTATTGTTTTGAATTAGAGAGGGAGGGGTGCAGTGAGCGGTTGGCTGCAATTCCTTGCCACTAGATTTCACTGACACTAGAATGTTGCAGCCCCTGAACTGGGACACAGCTGAGCTATTGCAGTTGGAGTTTGCTAATATTTGTTGTATACAGCTGTGAATAAGGCAGGGAGCAGAATATAAGGAAACTAGTGCAAGAATGGAGGAGGGTGACGCACGCCCTGAGGAGAGGAAGGTCACGCTGTGACAAATCCATATGGTTGCACGTCTTCATGTGATGTGAATTTGCAGATGTTGTGTTAATCTGTAAAGATTCTAATAGAAAAAACCTACCATAAATATTCATTAAACTATTGATATTAAAACAAATGCCAAGAAGTAAAGCCACCAAGTGACCAGTCGAAAGCAATAAAAATAGCCTAAACAGCAATTCACGTAACGTTAGATCGTAATAAACTGATGACGCTAGAAGGCTCTCGTCATTAAGACGTTACTGTTGGCCGTAATAAGGCTCTTGTACAAACAACCTTTAGGTCTTTTTTGGAGGACGTGCTCAACACAAGTGTATGAACACATTTGTGGCATAATCTGCTGAAAATCTAGTTTTAGACACAACTACAAAATGTCAGACACCCAATATAGTGCAATAAATAGAAGAAAGGGAGCGGTTTTGGAAACGGCAGTATGGAAACGGTTTTGGAAACGGCAAGTTTTGGAAACGGCAAGTTTGAGGTGCCCTTGAGCAAGGCACCTTACCCCTACTTGCTCCCCGGGCGCTGCAGTGATAGCTGCCCACTGCTCCGGGTGTACGTGTGTTCACCACTTGCTGTGCGTGTGTTCACTACTCACTGGATGGGTTAAAAGCAGAGGTATATTTCGGGTATGGGTAACCATAACTGACAAATAGGTCACTTTCACAGTAGTGTAGAGCTTTTAACTGCATTCTGGGTAGTATTTGTTTTTTGTTTTTAGAAAATAGCAATATAGCATGAATTCACAGCACTCAGAGTCCACACCAAGAGACTGTCTAAAATCACACCCTACCCAGTGAACAAAAATCTAAAGGATCATAGGGAAATTATATTAACCACAATGGTATAGCGCACCTAAGGTTATTCCTCAAATCTGATTGGTTGATTGAAATCTTGTCCCATGGTCAACAATGATGTTAACACAATAACATCTCACCCGACAAAATCTGCGCAGCCTTATTTTTTTCCACCTGATTGAATGTTGTCATAAATGAAGTGATTGTGTTGTTATTTGATACAACATTATAATACCCATCAGTAGTTTGGCCATCTGATGTTCTGAAGGATTTTTAAAAGCATTATGCTCATAAAAATTTGACTACACACTTAGACATCGAGAATTAGACATTAGACATTTGTCAATCACGCATCTTGACAATGATGAAAATCAACCACAACATCACAAAACAACTGACTAAATCTAAAAAACAATGAAAATAAAGGCAAATAAAGGGAAAGATGTGACCCAGCATGAATTGCAGCATGAAGCTTTTCATTTGATTGTCACCATCATTGAGAATCTAAAGCAGAGTTGTCAAGAACACAAAATAAATGCAAACGTCATCTAACCACAACGTAACAGCCAAATGTGCGATAGTTTTATGAATATTTATGTATATGTGTACGTACATACTGTACATGGCTCTCCTGATTTTGCCAAGTGGTTGATGTCCTTAGGGTATCCTCTCATTTAAAAATGAGTGTAGTATATGTAGTGATCTCTTCACGAGCTTGACCTGTTTTAACAATAATGACAGAAAACATGTTACCACACCAAAAGATGTTTGAGAATTATTGTTGCCTTTGTTCTACAACATTGTTTCTTCATAGAATCACAGAGTAGTTCACTTACCATCTTGGGTTGTGTTTGTGTGTTTTCTACAGATGCAGAAGATCAGAAGTGCAGTTACAATGATCAGAGATCCAGCAGCACAACAGATGATGACTACATGATTGGAGGTGAAAGGTGAAGGTTCTGTAAGGGATAAAAAGAGTCTTTACTGGAACTGAATCTGATTCTCACATCAGAACAATAATCACATGTGACTCACCTGAACACTTGTGACAGACATCAGTGTTGAGATGTTGAGTCTGGTTTGTGATGGGATTGTTCACTACACATGTGTAAGAATCATACAGACACTCCAGATGAAGAGAGATGCTGATGATGTCACTGTGTTCAGACACACTGATGCTGGACAATAAACTCTTTCCTTTGTACCAGGAGAGACTCACATGTGACACATTCATCACTGAACACACACACAGAACAATTTGAGCTTGATGATGAAGAGACTCTGGTGATGACAGGAACAGGCAGACGAGCTGAAAACACAACAGTGAAGAAAAAAGGCTTATCAGGATGACAAGTTAATGTTTATTATAAAACAACATACATTGCATAAATCAAACAGCGTGAGACAGGACACAAATCTTGATTTCACTATATGAAAAATCTTTCTCTACTTTAATAATATTTCTAATAATGACAGAATATTATGGAAGACATTAAGCAGTTATTGTCCACTCACCATAGACGGTAATGTTGAATAAATGGAGTTGTGTCTCTATGTTTGAGGTGATGATTTTATAAAGTCCAGAGTGATCAGTTCTGATGCTTGTGATGGTGAGAGATCCAGTTTGATCCAGCTTCAGTCTGTCTCTGAATCTTCCCATCAGCTCTGTCTTCATGTAAATGGGGTACTTGCCATTTTTTTCTGTTTCAGCTATTGTAATGTCTTGATGGTCCAAACTTCCAGGAATTTCCTCCTCCATCTGTATTTCAGTGAGATTTACAGACAGAGTAACAGAATCTCCTTCAGTCACCGACACAAACTCACAAAACACTCCTAAAAAATAAACAAAAAGAATTAGAAACGTTCTTGATTATGTAAATACAAAACCAAATGTTTTTTTTTTAATGGTTTATGGATAATGGTTTTTGTTCCCGCCATCTTGTTTCCTCATTAGCTTTCACAGTGTTTAATCCCTGTCACTTGATCCCTGTAAATTATCCTTTGTCTGTCACCCTTTAAATAATCCTCATGTTTCATTGTCCTGTGCCCGGTCATTGTGTGCATGGGCGTAAATCTCATTTAACAGAAGGGGGGGAACAATATATATAAAATTTCTCAAGAGCAATTTTTGAAGGGGACACAAATAATACAGTCAAAATTCTACGACACTAAACGACAGTATGCATTTGGTTTATATGATTATCATGCAGACTTGGAGTCATATTGTAACTGAACTGAACTTTCACATAATAAAAGTGAACGTAAAAGCTTTTTCTATTTACATATTTTTTGTCTTTGTTTTGAAGACCGGAAACAAATATAAAAACACAACCCATGATACTACATGTTGAAACTGAGTCACTTTTTTAACACTTAAACACTATTAAAATGTTATCCTGATTTATACTGCAACATCGTCTGACAAAGTCACCGTACATCAAGCGCAGGTGAGATGAACGTGGAGAGGAGGCAGTGGGCCAAACCACTGTGAGAGGCAGGGGAGGGGGAACTCATAACGCACATTTTTTGCGTTTGTATTTTCTTCAAATTACACAATTAGTTTAGGTAAACATAAATATATTTAAGACAATAGCGAATGCGAGGTTACTTGATCGAGGGGGGACAACACTCGGATAGAGGGGGACATGTTCCCTCCGTATCCCCTGGGATTTACGCCCATGGTTGTATGTGTTTCCAGTGTGCCACTATTGTGCTTCCCATTGATGTTTGCCGTGATTGCCTGTTCCTGTTGTTACTGTTGCGTGAGTCTTTGTAAGTGTTTAGTTTATGTCTAGTGTAGTTTAGTTTAGTGTTAGTTAGTCTAGTTCCTGTTTTCTTGTTTTTTCCTATTATTTCCATCGTGTCCTGTTTACCCCCTCGTGGGTTTTTTTTTGTTCCTGTCTTTTCTTGTTTAAATACATTCTTTGTTTATTCCACCGTCTGCCTGCATTTGGGTTCTCCCTTGCTGTTTCATGACAATATAAATAAATATCAAGGATCAAGAGATAAAAAAAACATGCGTAACTTACCAGACAGACTCCACAAACAGAAAATTACAGCAGACATTTTCTTCAACAGCTCACAGAACACATTCAAATAATATCAGCACTGATGTGTTTATGCCAAACAGATGTGTGACTGCAGTTATGAACCTCTTTTCAATGGTCCGCCCAGCAGACGCAAGCCATTTTAAAATGGTTTCGTTTTAAAAAAATGTTCTTAAAACCAAACTTAACCTATAATTAACATTTTACTCCGTTTTCCTAAACTGTTTATAGACATTATGATGACTTGTATGTGTAAAATATTATGTATTTTATTAAATTATTATATATATTTTAAATTATTTATTACATATTTATACTGTATATAAAATATTTTTTTATTTCGAATTTGAATTTGGAGTTTAAACATTTAAACAATATTTTCGTCCGGTATTACATGCACTGTTTTTGTTCATTGTAATCTGTCACTTTGCCGACTGCCTCTTGATTTTAATCTTTGTTTGTTCATTAAACACACATATATTCTGAATGAGTTACTCAACAGAATTACTCCACTGTTTGAATGCCTTTATTGTGAACTTATATACATTTTAAGTATGACGGTTCTGTACCACAAAACAGAGTTACATTAAATTGAATATAAATTACAAAAATCACAGCTGATGTACCTGAACACTTGTGACAGTGTTGAGTGATGTGTAGATGTTGTGTGAGGTTTGTGATGGGACACAATGCTCACTTGTGTTGAAAACGATCATCCTATAATCGCATGTAGCGTCCCATCATTATCTCAGAAGACTGATCTAAGTTTTTTTAAGGCTGATCTAATAAAAAAAGAACTTTGGTAAAGCCGCAATAATACAGTTCCCCACTGCAACACGCTTTAAAGCAGTGGCAGTTCTTCACTTGTGAGATTTTTGTATCTAGTGATTTTCTAGATAGAAAGCGATATGAAAATGTTGAGTTTACACTTTTCACCATCCTACCATTGTATTGTGTCGAATTTTTAACTGGAACCCTGTGTTGGAAAAACTACATCCAGCAATATATTTGCTGTTTCATCTTCTGTGCAATTTCGTAATGGAAACGCCTCCAAACATCTGGAAAATAAATCATCAACTGTCAATATGTAAGTGGATCCCCAATTTGGAGCCAATAGACCTATGAAATTGATTTGCAAAAACAAGTTAAACTGTCCCTATCGGTGTCCTTAACCAAATGATGTGGTGATATGATGTGTTAACACAAATATCTTTTGTGTATGTAAAGCAAGGTCACGTGTTTCTGTTATCCATGCTGGCTCATTCAATCTAACCACCACCATTTTGCCAATATTGCCTTAATATGAGGAGAGATTGTTTCGATGACAATCAAGTCCTGTTTTTTGGGATGAACATCCTAGCACATCTTGGAGTGCATTCTGCTTGGAGGCAGTCTGTAATTTTTAATACTCCTCATTTGATACTCTTGGCCCAAAAGAAGCATCACATCCACTCCCTTCAGATTAAACCTCCCTTATTGGGCAGGTGCCAGTGGCGGTGAAGCCCTGCCTTAGGTTGTCCTCCTCTGGCCACTGGAGAATCTTATCCGTCAATGGGTCATCACCTCATGCACACTGGTTTTCGCTCCATCCCATCAGACAAAAATCATAATGGCGTCTCTCTCTCTTAGGGCACTACAATAAAATCTATGGGTTTGGCAGACAGAAATTTGAGGAATCATAGTCAAAGAAAACACCCATAATATAATTGAGACAATTGAAGAATAACAAAAACTATTTGAACAGTATACTTAAATTAATACATCTTAAATGCTTAAATTTGGTGAGAGATGAGCATAGAACTGCAATCCCCTGTTTATGTAACTCTTACAGTAAATAAAGCTCTCTTTTTTCATATATGTATCAAAGTTTGGCAACATGCATGGGTCCTGGAATGCTAAGTGGCTAATTTTTGCAACTCATCAATCAAATTTGTCTTTTGCCCATACATCAGGTAATTTAGGGATAATGAATTTCCATTCAGAATGTGTCTCCATCTCTGCCACTCCATCCGATTTCATGGTGGCGGCCTGCTTGAGATGAAAGAACACTTTTGTTACAGCCAAGCACAATCTTATCTCTTCAGAGTAGACCATCGGCTTCTAGGTTTATCTAAACATCAACATGAGTTATGGTGATTACTATGTTTTTACCAACACATAATTCTGGCCGTAAGAAATTTTAGTCGATTTAGAGGATTAAAACGGAATAATTTTTACTTCTTTGCTATTTAAACTCCCTATATGCAAAGAATCAGATGTGGTTTCACTTCCCATATCCATCCATCAAGTAGTGTTTGCCCACTCCGTATAACACAGAGTGGTGATGCACAGCCTTACGGTATAACCACCTGCTGTACACAGGTACCATAGACCCAGCGGCTTGCAATTGACTACAACCCTGGAGACCCCTCCACAACAGCCTTACGGAATCCACCTGCTGTGTAGTACCCAATCCTAGCGGTTTGTACAACCCTGGGGTCCCCTTAACTCACGTCTGAAGGAAGCGTGATCACTCCCGGTTTCACCAGTGTTCTTCCACCAGACAGTCCTTACCGAATAAAACAAAACAAAATCTTTTTGCCTTATTTGTTTGGTCGATCGGGGATGTCACCATAGAATGATTGCCCGCCGGATTCTCCACCATTAACTGTAGGGGATGTACAGTAAAAGACCCGTTGACCAGTTATGACGAAAGAAGACTCAGAGTCAGGATTAGCATTAATAGAATACAATTTAGTGAAGAAAAATACTTAGTAGTTTTGCCAGCAGAGGTCAGCTTCAGCAGTCTCAAGTTCCACAGGCCGACCTGCAATACATCCAAAATGCAGTAGTATATAAGCTAACAGAATCAACTAACTACGTCATTACTTGGATAAATCAAGATCATATGATTGGTTATCAATAGATAAACAAGAACACAAATATCTCAAAAACTTCTGTAATCATGAGACAGGACATATAGTCCTATACAGTGTTGTGCAAGTTACTTCCAAACTGTAATACATTAGAGATTACTTGTTACTGTTATTTTAAAGTGATCCCTTACAGTACGTCTCATTTAAAGTCCAGTGTTGTTGTACACTATACTAATATGTCACCCAATCAGGAAATCCCGTGTGAGCGCCCCCTGCTGTTCACAATAAATCACTTACAGCTGAGATCTCAGTTAAACTGGTTTCAGTGGAAATCCAGAGCTGCTGGAGATTTAAGAGATACACGTGACGTGTTATTGTATTCTAATAATTTAACTATTAAATCGAACTTTGTATTTTATTATTAATCATAAAAACTTTGGGTTAAGATGCAGCTGAACCAGATCAGAGGGCCAACCTTCCCGATAGATGGTTTTCCATCACTACAGTCTTGTATTTAATATCACATAAATGAAGTTAATGTATTATAATATCATAGTCGGTGTAATTTTGTCTCTTTGTTTGTCTGCACTAGCTGCTAGTTAGTGATTATTAATCGCTCTCAGTCCGTGTGACTTGTGTTTGTGTCTCAGTGGCCTTTATAATACTTCAGTAGACACGGATATGGGAGTCTGATATTTCAATAGTGAAACACTGTCACTCACAGATTATTATTATTATAAGAAATGATTTGACAAGTAGCCCTAATGTAGAAAGTTTTGAGTTTGTTTTTGTTTAACCACCAGATGGCGCTGTAGACATCTGAATGACGAGACAAGTTGTTCACTGCGGTGTTTCCGGGAGATTAATCTGCTGAGAAAATGATTACAAACATACAAAGTATTTTCCTGTGCACTGTCACTCACAGATTATTATTATAAGAAATTATTTGATGATTAATGTAGATTAACGTTTCTAGGCGCAGCCAGGGGCCGGAGGGCGTCGGGTTTGGGGACCACACGATTTCATCTCTGCTCTTTGCGGATGATGTTGTCGTGCTGGCCCCATCAGACCAGGACCTTCAGCATGCACTGGGACGGTTTCCAGCCGAGTGTGAAGCGGCTGGGATGAGAATCAGCACCTCCAAATGGCCCCATGGCAGACCTAGGACACGCTGGAGGGACTATGTCTCCCGGCTGGCCTGGGAACGCCTCGGTGTCCCCCCGGAAGAGCTGGAGGAACTGTCTAGGGAGAGGGAAGTCTGGGCATCCCTGCTTAGACTGCTGCCCCCCGCGACCCGGCCCCGGATAAGCGGAAGAAAATGGATGGATGGATGGATTAATGTAGAAAGTTTTGAGTGTGTTTTCTTGTTTAACCACCAGATGGCGCTGTAGACATCTGAATGACGAGAACCAGTTGTTCACTGCTGTGTTTCCTGGAGATTAACCTGCAGAGAAGATGACTACAAACATACAACGTGATTTTATACACTATAAAATGCTAAAATAATGTATAAATATGTTGTTAATTTGGTGAAACAATTATTTCCCCAGCCGTTTGTTTGTTTGTTTGTTTCCCCTGCTGGCGGAAACAGGCACTGACAGACTCCTTTCCGGTAAAGAAACAAATTAAGAGTCATCATAATAAAATATATAGTACAAGGCTTATTTGCATATTAATAAGTAGGATAAGCCTACAGTTTAAATGGCTGTTTACTTCATTTACAACAATACTGTTTAGACAAAACAGAGTTGACATCACACATGGCACACAAGAGCTGTAGCTGATGAGGTGAAAGGTCATGATGATTCTAGAGCTGAACACACACAACATTTTCTACATGTTGTTTATAAAAGAGTTTCAGATCATTATACAGAGACAAGCTCCAGATATTCCTGTAACCACATCATGTTTATTTTAGTCTACTGGATTTATTTAACTAAAAAAAAGTATAAAAAATATATTTTCAACTGTAGTTCATAATGGCCTAACATGTTTAATATTGCTGGAAAGCCTATGATCTTCAAAAAAGAAAAATGCAAACAATTAAAGATAAAGGTAGATTCAGATTCAGTAAGATGTTCAGTTTATTCCCGGATGGTTGAACTTGCCCACTGACGTGACGCACATTAAGCCGCAGAGTATATTTTATATGCACTGTTTGTTTCTCACCTCTGTTCTCTCACACATTGATATCAGTAGAAACGATCTGTTTGTTTGTCACTTTAAGATGCTAAAGTTGTCCGTTTTCCATGAGCTCATTTCTCAGTAAACGGACACATTTACCACAAATATAGTTCCTCTTTCTTCTCCGTTACTACTCGGTTTATTTTATTTATTTCACTTAAGAACTGCATTTACATCATTCAGATATAACGTGAATTATATTTTTATTACATATATATTTATATTTCAGTGTTTTGAGTTTTTGATGCAGTTTTGTTAGTTCAGGCTATAGGCCCCATTGCTTTTTCCATGACGCATACTGAATCGTGGCAATTACGCGTCGGGGGGAGGCCACAATGTGTGTCAGATCACCCTCTCACAGGCCAGGCCCAGAGAGCCCCCCTGTTTGGGTGGGGGATGTACATTTCACATTTGCCTGGGACAGGGGTCCGTGCGTAATGGGGGGCCACGGCTGAGCATACAGCAGAGGAATAAACTCTGGCAACCATGATGTTTTGGGCCACCCGGGTGCTATTAGAATCAGAGTCATGTTCTGATCTCTTACTCTGGCCGGGGTTGGCGTTATCAGGCAGAGAGGAGGGAACGCATAGAGCAGCACTTAAGGTCATGGTTGGCGGGGCAAAACATGTCCTCAGAGCCTTTCACACAGTGAGGAGCTCCAAATAATTATATGGGCTGAAGGAAGTGTGCTCGGCCATTCACTGCTTTGCCTTCCTGTATGGCTCACCATCCTGTTAAGGATGCGTCTGTCATCACCACTTTACTTTTTTAACCAGATCTCTGCTAGTGAACGTGTGGTTAAGCGCTGTGTTGCAAAATGTTTCACAATGGACCAACGCATTAATTTTAGAATCAATAATGAATCAATAAATGAGTGAATTAATTCTGGGTTGATCCAGTATATTAAGTACTTGAAAACTATCTGTTTTGCATCGGCCTAATAACTCAAAACAATAAACATAACATTTTGTATTTTGTATGTGGACATTTTTCCTGTATTCCTGAATAGAGGAAGTAAATAAATAAATGCAGGTGCATGCACACAAAAAATACACATGCACTTTCATACTATTATAGTAAATCTGTTCCTGTAACAACCCAAGACTGGCGCGTGGCCCGAGTCCTGATTTTTTAAACCTTTGAATAGGCTTGTTCGACTTGATGCTGCACCGCAAGATCATCCGCCTGTCGGATCAAGTCGAACAAGCCTAAAGTACGAAGCAAGCAGTCACGTGGGTCTGTGTGAAATGAAGCGTTGACATCATTGCTCACGTGATTTTGATAGAACGAATCAAGCATCGATACTAAGCTTCACTGAAAATTGCTTCATTTTTTTGACTCATTTTTTTTCTTTGTTTTATTACACAATCTTTATATTCAATTACATGTGTTCATTTCTCATTTCATACATCAATCACAATCCATTGATTTACATTCAGTTATTTAATTATTTGTTTTATTTTATATTTTGAAAAGAAAACATGTCAAATATGCAGTTCATGTATCTATTGCACATGTCACTGAATATACAAATATAAAAACCAATACAGTTAAAAACAAATGAATGTTACAAACTGCATGAATCATTTGTCAAAGTCAGAAACAATTCTCTTTCCATATCTTTTGTGCCCTCATATCTTAATAATTCATATCAAGACAGCAGTGAAAAGAATAAACTGCACTCACAGTATTTGCTTGTATTGCATCATTTCAATGACATTTAATACATTTTAAACGGGTGTGTTGAGCAGACATAGTTACTGTAAGATGAACGTCTATGGACAGAGTTTGATCAACTTCTCATGACTCCTGCATACAGCACATCATCCTCCACCGTACATCTCTGACAGACACACACAACAAACACACAATATTATATTACTGAACATTTATGACAACACATTACACAAATATTGACACATGTAAACTGTAGTCCTGTTGAAATTCACACATTGATTTTTTGAATCCCTATAATGCAATAAAACTTCTCCACAGTTTTTATCAATTTTTTTATATTTAGAAAAATTACAAAACTAGAAAGTCACATTATCATAATTTATTAAAGATAGGAAAACTCCTTAGGTGTCTAAAACAACACATACAACATCACACAAATCAAAAGGCAATTGTTTAAATGTGATACACTACTGAAATACAGATACAGAGACGTTATGAATGATCTCACCGGTTTATGTGTTTGTCTTTTACAGAAGGTTGTATCTGCGTAAGTGATCTGATCTTCATCGGCCTGATCTGCTTCAATAAATCACATTAAACACACTAAACTTTATTAGGAAAAAAACAAATGCATTAGATGTTTTACATTTACCTTGTTGTTGTTGTGTGTGTGTTTGTTTTCTGATGCAGAAGATGAGAAGTGCGGCTACAATCATCACAGGTCCAACAACAGCACAACAGATCACAACTATATGAATGAAACCTGTTCAAATATAAAGAGTCAGTAACTTAATGTGTTGTACATCAGGTAATATAAATATTGAACAAGTCAGTCTAATATTTGATGACATCAGTGAATAAACACAAAAATCACATTATGTGACTCACCTGAACACGTGTGACAGAGTTGAGTGATGTTGAGATGTTGTGTGAGGTTTGTGATGGGATTGTTGATCACACAGCTGTATGTGTTGTTGTCTTGATATTCCACCTCCAGAGGAAGAGAGAGTCTGATGTTGAGATCAGACACACTGATGCTGGACAATAAACTCTTTCCTTTGTACCAGGAGACGCTCACATCATGTGACACATTCAACACTGAACACAACACAGAACAATTTGAGCTTGATGATGAAGAGGAACATTGAGAAGAGTCTCTGGAGATCTCAGGAACAGGCAGACGAGCTGAAAACATTACAATCAAATCAGTTTACCATAAACAAGAGGGTCAGTAAATAACCATCATAACATCAAGTATAATATTAATATAATTATTTAGGAAACAAAGTGGCAGAGTTTAGACAGCAGTGCACATGACTCCCTCAAATAGAATATTACCCTTGTATTAGCCAAATTTCATTCGCTACCTGTTAAATTAATAATAAAGAGTTCATTTAAAACAAAGATTTTGTTTTTAAAGCACCTCATGTTCTTCCCACTTATATATTTTAGACCTGATCCACCCCTACTCTCCTGTAAAAGCACTTATCCTCCTCCTGCCTGTTGTTGTCTGTTAAAAAAACTTGGTTAATTAAAATCTAAAGGTGCTTTTTTTGTTCTTGATCCAAAGCTCTGGAATATTCATTATCTTTGGCCATTAGATCTTCCCTACACTATCCACCTTCAAATAATTTCTCAACATTTATCTTTTCTCTTTGGCTTTTCCTTAACTTGAAAACACTTTTTGCTTTTATTGTTTGTAAAAATGTTTTTGTGTGTTATTAATGTGTTTCTTGGATGTATTTTTAGTCTTTGATTGTGCAGCACTTTGGTCGAAACAAGTTGCTTTTAAAGTGTTACTTAAATAAACTTGACTTTGACATCACATATGGACACCAAAACAGGATCGCAACAGAAAATATAACTGTACAGGTACATGAATCATGTTGGAGCTCAATCTACAGATGCAAAGCAATGGAAACCTACAAAAATCCAGACCAAAACAAGACATCACAACAAGACACAACACAGACGCACATGACTCCAAGAAAACAGTCAATAGGTCAGATGAAAACAATAAAACACAAAACCCAGAACATGAATTCAGAACACAGGACAAAACCTCAATACAACTGAGTCTACACATTCAAATATCATATTAATGTTCAGTTCATTTGTAAACATATTAAAATGGAATCAACGCATCAGAAAAACAAATGTTATTAACAAAATTAACTACATACATGGCAATGCATTCACCAATAAATATGACAAATGTAATTAAAATCTTATATTTGATCATATTTTGAATAACAATTACATAAACATAAAGAATTTATATATCAGATATTCATAATTTCTTCTCTACTCACCGTAGACAGTAATGTTGAATATATTGAGTTGTTTCTCTGTGTTGGTGTTGATGACTTTATAAAGTCCAGAGTGTGTGTTTGTGATGTTTGTGATGGTGAGAGATCCAGTGTGATCCAGCTTCAGTCTGTCTCTGAATCTTCCATCAGGTCTTTCTTCATATAAATTGATGTTATTGTGCTCTGCAATGATCTCAGCTATGACAACACCTTGAGCTCCAAACTTCCATGAGATTCCATCTTTCACTTCAGTGAGATCCACAGACAGAGAGACAGAATCTCCTTCAGTCACTGACACAAACTCACTAAACACACCTGGAGTTACAAACAGTTAATATATTACTTAACCAAAAGGATAGTTAAACATGTATAATTCAGCAATATTTTACAATAACCGTCTGTCACGTCATAAGGAGACACACACTCAAACATACATATATAAACACGATGAATATTAATGTGACATTAAATGATGAAATAAACACCGGACCAGCTGATCTGTAAATATTTAGAAAAACAAAATGATTCCTGAATATCAGAATCTCAAAATCATCCCTGACGTACCAATCTGAAGATGTAAAAAACAAACTTACCAAACAGACCGCACAAACAAAAACAGAATAAAATAAAATGAGACATGTTCTTCAACCGCTTGCAACAATCCAAAATGTAATAAAATGGGTTATTGCACTCTTTAAAGCGACAGAAATAAAGAGGACATTCATGATGTGTAGTAAGCTCTCAAGTGTAGTTCGTGAACAGATCCGCTTTTTTTCAATGGACAGCCCATCACATGCAAAGCTCTTATCGAGCGTTTTTTTGCCTTAAACTGTTCATTTACAATCAATACGCCAGTTGCGCGCGCGTGTGCGTGCATTAAACTTACCACGAACCTGCATGATTACAAAATGTATTTAGCAAATAATAAAGATAATGTCAGGTGAGGCAAATACTTATAATAATAATAATAATAATAATGAGGGAAAAATGGGGCAGAGTTTAGACAGCAGTGCACATGACAAACGGATAATAAATGGTCTTTATTAAAAATACAATTGACACACTGAACAGATTAAATCAATAATACATAACAAGTACAGCGAATCAATTGAAAAGGTTTTGTGTTGTTGTGTTTTGGGTGTCTGTTTATAATCTCTACTAAAAAAAACAGCACACTTCACAAAACACAGTAGAAAATGTAATAGATTTAATGGATATAATGGGAATTGTATTGGTTTTAATGGAAACTTTAAGGCAGCAGCTATTTACACCAATTTTGAATATTAATGAACTCCATTTAGTGAAAATTACAGCATTTCTTATTGATATTCTCTGCACTATATAAATATGGCTTTATTTTATTTGCATTCGTTTTTAGACAATATTGATACAAATAAAGAGGGTAGATACTATTTGCCCCTCAATGTTGTTTTGCATTAAACATTATTCAATAACAGAATGTAAATGATTATTATTAAAGTTATTAAATTAATGTCAACTTATTGGAAGAAGGTATTCTGAAGAATTTTGAAGAACTCCTTGACTTGCATTGGTTTTGTGTCCATACAATAGAAGTCAATGAGTAAAAAAAGTATAATGTTTTTGTACACTTATTAACATTCTTCAAAATGTCTTCTTTTGTGTTATGAAAAAGAAAAAAACTCATACAGGTTAAAAATGACAAGATGATGGAAAATGAGGACAATTTTAATTTCAAGTCAAAATGCAAAACAAGCACAAACAGAAAAACAAGAATGCATCACAGCATCATTAAACATCACATCTCAGGAACACAGGCCGGTGTTATACACTTAAGCTGAGATGCAGTATTTTGTCTTTTAACACAGTTCAAAACACTGCTCACAGGCTATTATTTGCAAAGCAGTCAATGAAGATGCTATGTGACTATATGTCTTGATGTGTAATGTTTGGTGTAATGTTTCATTTTTAACACTTTGACATTTAAACTGCTAATCAGAATCGATAAGCAGAATCATAATTGATCAAATTCAAATGATGGCCGACCCTAACACCCATCTGAATGAAGTGTGTTTAACTGAATGTCTGGTCTTATTTTCTGATCTGATCTCTTCTTCTTCTGTTCATCTCTTCTGGATCTGACATCATAAACCACAACAGCAACAGCAGCCACACCCACCAGAGCAGAGACGACCAATCGGATCACAGCTTCAGTAAAAGTACACTTGCAGATGTAGTCTTCTTCAGAGACATCTGTGACAATAAAATTCAAAGAGACTATGTTAGTTGTCCTAAGTAAACTCAACTAACTCATAGGGGATAGTGAAAGCGAGTTAATTTGTGTGGACGACTTTTGGTAAAGTTGATTTACTTTAACGTTATATTATAAAAACTGTGTAGTTTCAGCATCACTAAACAGAATGACAAAACCCATTTTCTTAAACCAGTTTCTCAATCAGCTAATTGAATAAACACTTATAATCACATGTGACTCACCTGAACACTTGTGACAGACATCAGCAGTGAGATGTTGAGTCTGGTTTGTGATGGGATTGTTGATCACACATGTGTAAGAATCATCCAGACACTCCAGATGAAGAGAGATGCTGCTGATGTCACTGTGTTCAGACACACTGATGCTGGACAATAAACTCTTTCCTTTGTACCAGGAGACACTCACATGTGACACATTCATCACTGAACACAACACAGAACAATTTGATGATGAAGATGATGAAGAGTCTCTGGTGATGACAGGAACAGGCAGACGAGCTGAAAACACAACAGGAGCTTATCAAGATGCCAAGTGAATGTTTATTATAAAACAACATACATTGCATAAATCAAAGAGCGTGAGACAGAACACAAATCTTGATTTCACTATATGGGAAATCTTTCTCTACTTTAATAATATTTCTAATAATGACAGAATATTATGGAAGATATTAAGCAGTTATTGTCCACTCACCATAGACGGTAATGTTGAATAAATGGAGTTGCGTCTCTGTGTTTGAGGTGATGATTTTATAAAGTCCAGAGTGATTCGTTCTGATGTTGTTGATGGTAAGAGATCCAGTTTGATCCAGCTTCAGTCTGTCTCTGAATCTTCCATCAGGTCTGTCTTCATGTAAAATGGGGAACTTGCCCTTTTTTTCTGTTTCAGCTATTATAATGGCTTGATGTCCAAACTTCCAGGAGATTTCCTCCTCCATCTGTATTTCAGTGAGATTTACAGACAGAGTAACAGAATCTCCTTCAGTCACTGACACAAACTCACAAAACACACCTGAAAAATAAACAAAAAGAATTACATTCATACAAAAATCTGTTTACTCTGTGGCGTAATATCTGCATTATATGCATTTGCAATGTGAATGCTTCTAAAACTTGATTTATATTATAGAATGAATAATGAAATAAATGAAGAACAAACAGATCTGTAAATGTTCAAATACTTAAGATTTCAGGTGAAATGTATTTATTACAGAAGTTCAGAATGATTTGTGATCATCATCACATGTTAACATATAAAACCAGTCAACAGACCAATAAAAGTGAAGATTAACAAATAAACACATAACTCACCAGACAGACTCCACAAGCAGAAACAGAAGAAAATAACAGCAGACATGTTTTTCAACAGTTCTCAGAACAGATTGAAATAATAGATCGAACAGAAAGAACGGAGGAGTTAAAATAATGAAGTGCTGAGAGTCTAAAGCGTGTTCACGCCTCTTTACTGACGAGTGAACAACAGATCTACACTTCTGCTTCAGATGTGACAAAGAAAAAACTAAATGGTTAGCTTTGTGTGATTAGGAAGAAAATGAAAAAACGAATGTCTTACTTGCAAATACCTTTTGATAATACCTTTTATATTATATCTTTTCACTGATAATTGCATGTATGTTTTCACACAATCACAATACACAACAGAGACATACACAATATAAGAAATAAGCGAACACTAAAATGACTCACACTAACACAAACACTATAGGTGTCCTACAGGACTGTAAATCGCGCTTCAAGCGGTGTCTCAGCAATTCCCCCCATACATATTCAAGGAAGTATTTGAACACAAAGTAGAATATAAAATAAATAAATAAGAATGGTGAAAGAGCACAACCCTGCGTCGATCCTGACAAAGTAATCTTTATATCGAAAGCACTTTCTTAACCTGCTAGGTTCTGGAGATGAGGAAATCAATAACCAAGCCTACTTTAACATTAAACATCTTACATCAAGTTAATATTTTAAAAAGTAAATGGGCTTTTCTCTGCAAAACTTCTAAAGCTGCTTTACGAAGCGACAAACCAACCGGAGGAAGTTCTCGGAATAAGGCAAAACTTTTAAAATCACTCATTACCATAAAAAAAACTAAAAACACTCTGCCAAGCATTGACTCAACTTTTTTTATTTAAAGTTGTGGATTTAATGAACATACACATCCAGAATGAAAACATAGTTGTCAAAGTGTGTTTCCATGTTTAACCCGCAGGTAACACCACAGCTTCTGCAGTGGTGGAAAAAGCTTTATGAACACTTCTAGGATAAATATACACTTAGAAATGAGGGTGCAAGACCACTCCATCGAAAGAACTTTTGTTTTTGTTTGGAGTCTCACGCACGAGCCATTTCGCCGCCAGTGCTATTAGCCTCGCTGCACCAGCGTGCTTCCCTAAACGGTCCGCTGACGGTAACGCCCGAAGAGATTCGGCCATTATGTCTGTTTCTGGACGCGTGGAAAACCATTCCGGGCATTTCTCATTGGCTACTAAATGTGGTAGAACACGGGTACACCCTGCAGTTCCGACGCAGACCTCCCCGCTTCAGCGGTGTGGTTCCGTCGCTTACGTCAGCGCAAAATGCGCCTGTGTTGAGACAAGAAATTTGCAGCCTGCTCGTGAAAGGAGCGATCGAGCGCGTCCCTCCGAACGAGCGAGAAAGCGGGTTTTACAGCCGGTATTTTGTAGTGCCCAAGAGAGATGGTGGTCTGCGTCCGATTCTGGACTTGAGACCCGTCAACCGAGCCCTTCACAAGCGAGCGTTCACAATGACAACTCTAAAACAGATCCTGGCACAAGTGCGTCCCGGGGACTGGTTTGCATCCGTGGATCTGAAGGATGCGTATTTTCATGTTCAGATAGCCAAGCGCCACCGAAAGTTCCTGCGATTCGCTTTCGCGGGCTCAGCGTACCAATTTGCTGTCCTCCCGTTCGGATTGGCATTAGCTCCGCGCACATTCTCGAAGTGCGTGGACGCGGCGCTTTCCCCTCTCAGAGCGAGCGGTATGCGCATTCTGAATTATCTGGACGATTGGTTGATTTTAGCCCATTCACGGGAGGCGCTATCCGGTCATACGCAGAGGCTGCTTCGTCACTTGACATCCCTGGGGCTGCGCGTGAACATGCAGAAGAGCAAGCTCACTCCGAGTCGGTCTATAACGTATCTGGGGGTATGTTTCGACTCGAGATGCGCGCTCGCCTCTCTCTAGAGCGGACGGAGTCCATCTCTTCAGCTCTACATTTGCTCAGGCCGGGTCGGTCTGTTCCCCTGAGGGAGTTTCAGAGGCTTTTGGGTCTCATGGCGTCAGCCTCGGCGGTCTGCCACCTGGGTCTTCTGCACATGCGACCGCTACAGTTTTGGCTGAAGGCTCGGGTTCCATGGAAAGCATGGTCCTCGGGTTGAGTACGAGTCCCGGTTACACTCAGTTGCCTCAGTGCCCTGAGCCCGTGGCGCGACCCGAGCATGTTCAGTCGGGGAGTTCCCCTGGGGCTGGTTACGAGACGCATAGTCGTTACGACGGATGCGTCGTCCTCCGGATGGGGCGCAGTGTGCTAGGGCATGCCGGCATCCGGCCTTTGGACACAGTCACTGAGAAAATGGCATATAAATTGTTTGGAGCTGAAGGCGGTGTCTCTAGCTCTCCATACTTCCCAGTCGAGGCTGGAGAAGAAACATGTCCTGATTCGCACCGACAACATGTCCGTGGTTTCGTACATAAATCACCAGGGAGGAGTCCACTCAGGAACTCTTTTCAAACAGGCTGCGAGTCTCCTACTGTGGGCAGATCGGCATCTACTCTCTGTCAGGGCAGCGCATATCCCCGGTCGTCTGAACTGCGGAGCGGACATGCTTTCGAGGGAGGGTCTTCCGCACGGGGAATGGAGGCTTCATCCCGACTCAGTGCGGTCAATTTGGGAGCACTTTGGGAAGGCGGAAGTGGATCTATTCGCGCGACGAGCGAGAACGCGCACTGCCCGCTGTATTTTTGCTGACCCACTCCCCCATGGGGAGCGACGCTCTGACGGTGCGTTGGCCGGACGTTCGGCTTTACGCGTTTCCTCCGGTGAAAGATTTTGCCCCTGGTGCTGTGCAAAATCAGAGAGGAGACATCGACGGTGATCCTCGTCGCTCCGTTTTGGCCGAATCAACCGTGGTTTCCGGACCTGAGCATATTGTTAACGGCACCGCCGTGGCGGATTCCTCTCAGGAGAGACCTGTTGTCCCAAGCGAACGGCACGATATTTCACCCCAGCCCGCAGCTGTGGAGCCTTCATGCCTGGCCTCTTCGGGGGTTTTAAATGCACTTCCTCAGCGTGTACTTGACACTATTTCGGAGTGTCGTGCGCCTTCCACCAGGCGTTTATACGCTCTCAAATGGGGGGTGTTTGTTAAATGGTGCAGTAGTAACAATATCGACTCGATGTCCTGCCCCGTGTCTGATATTTTATGCTTCCTGCAGCACAGGCTGGACAACGGCGGACTCCCGTCAACACTGAAGGTTTATGTGGCTGCTATCGCCTCGTTTCGTTCCCCGGTTGATGGGCAATCGATTGGAAGGCACATGCTGGTGGTCCCCTTCGGTGCCGCCTTGGGACTTAGCGCTGGTGTTGAAGGCTCTCTCTTCTCCCCCATTCGATCCTTTGGACGCGGCTTCCATAAGAGAGCTCACTCTAAAAACTGTTCTCCTTCTTGCCCTTGCTTCGGCTAAGCGCATAGGGGATTTACAAGCGCTCTCAGTCGGCGCTGATTTCATTCGTTTTGGAACCGGCGACTGCAACGTCACTCTCCGGCCGAAATCGGGTTATGTGCCAAAGTCTATGTCTACCCCATTTAGAGCGCAGGTCATTTCTTTGCCCGCTTTGTTTTCCGAGTCGTCAGACTCGCAGAATGCTAACGCTCAGAGAGCTGTCTGCCCGGTAAGGGTTTTACGGGCTTACATTGATTGCACGGCCGGCTTTCGGCAGTCTGAACAGCTCTTCGTCTGTTATGGTGGGGGAACTAAAGGTCGGGCTGTATCAAAGCAGAGGCTCTCGCACTGGGTGGTGGACGCTATTACCTTGGCGTATGAGAGTCAGGGACAGAACTGCCCCTTCAGTATCAGAGCTCATTCGACTAGGGCTACCGCCTCTTCGTGGGCCTGGTCTAAGGGCACATCTATTCAGGACATATGCTGTGCGGCTGGCTGGTCTTCGCAGAACACTTTCGCCAGGTTCTACAGATTGGACGTGTCCTCTTTGTCGTCTCAAGTCCTCTCGGTGAGTGCTGATCACTCTTTATCTGCTACCTTATAATCGCTTATGTTACACAGTTGTTGCCGCGTTGCTGTTTACGTGCTGGCTCTTACTGTTGTGGTGTCTGCCCTGTTTCAGCGCAGCCCGCTGCATTTGTTGGGTTTGGATATGCAAATTTGGCAGGAGCCCGATCTAGCAGTTCATTGGCCTGTTCAGTGATTTAGCAGTTCATTGGCCGATTTAAGCCAATCAGCTGTTGACGCTTAGGGCGACCTCGCGAATGGTTAAAATGGTATGCTTCCCATGCTTGTGTGTTTTAACCCAGTTTTTCTGGCTGATTTTGCAAGCTCTCACGGCGGGATTGTACTACCGTTCCATATGCGGTTCTCCGCAATGTCGAAGTGACCGCTCTCGAAAGGGAACGTCTCCGGTTACTTTCGTAACCTCGGTTCCCTGAGAAGCGGGAACGAGACATTGCGTAGATCGCCTTGTTCGCCGCTCATCACCGTGCAGGCGTTCTCTCGTAGATTCTGAGGATTATCGTCACATGCAGTGTATTTATACTGTCTGGATTCGTCAGTATTTGCATACTGTTGCATTCTTGCGACAATTGGCCAGTTTTTTTACTGGCGTTATCCAATAAGACTTCAGGAAAAGTGAAAAAGGGGAGGAGTTTCATATGCGGTTCTCCGCAATGTCTCGTTCCCGCTTCTCAGGGAACCGAGGTTACGAAAGTAACCGGAGACGTTTTGTTTATGTGCGTGTCGCTACCCGATCCGTCCCGGAAACACGATTTGTTCCGCGCATGCGCGAAAGTGCGTCTACTTCCGGTAATTCCTGTTTTTACGACAGTCGACTCGATACGTTCTAATTGGCGCCACTTCCTGTTATTACAGACGTTTTACTACAGTCTGTTAGTGGTGATATTGGAGAGTACAAAAATGGTTGGAAGCGCTATGTGCGAGAGAGTGCGAGTGAGTGAGCAAACAAGGGTGACTGGGTTAGGTTGAGTGATTGGGTGAGTGGGGTTTGGGTGGTTGTTTGGAATAACCAAATGTGTAAATAAATGTAATAAATACATAAATATATTTTTCTGTGTGTTTCTTAAATGCAGACATTTGTTAAAATATTAGAAAAGTTAGGTCAATGCCCTGTTCCTCAATCAGCAATTTAAGTAGATGAATAGATGTTTGATTGTGTGACTGAGAGAGGCTGGATGGGAGGTTGAGATTTAGTGAATGACTAAAGAAAATATGACAAATGTATAAATAAATTGGATGAATTCTGAAAATCCTGCTTGTCAAGGGTAACTAGGTAAGGATTTCAATTATTTAGTTAGGTTATCAATTTGTGCCACATATTAACCTTGACATATTTTGCCAAAAAAAAGGTTTTAAGAGAATCACTAATAAACATATTCATTTTAAGTTTTATAGTTTTTCTATAAATAAAGAAGTATTTTTATATATAAAAATCAATTTCTCACTCCTGACATATAATATTGTCATATTGTATTTTCTTGGAATCAAAAAATATAATAAAAAGCAACATAAAGATTATTAGAGAAAAACTACTTTCCACTCTTTACAGGATTCTTTGTGTATCCCTCGTACGTTTCACCAAACCATTATAATTTGTAATGTGTTTTAATGTCTTTTGATGTTAATTGCTCTTTTTTTATAAAGAGTTTATTAAAAAAAATATTGGACAAACAACTTTTTTATTAAAACTGCCGTAAATTGTTTCGGCCGGAAGTAGACGCACTTTCGCGCATGCGCGGAACAAATCGTGTTTCCGGGACGGATCGGATCGGGTAGCGACACTGCGCATGTGTGACAGCTCTATAATAAAGGTCCCACACGGAAGTACCAGTGAAATTAGCACATAAAAGTCCGCTCCCGAATCATGCAGTTGAGACTAAATGAAAAATGATTGTTGCATATGCGAGTTCTGCGGATATAAAAATACAGCTTGTGACCAATTTCTTGTCGCATTTTTAATTACTAAACAGACTATCGATGGCGACGTAACTCACGCGAGAAACCTAAGTCTCAAACAAACCTACATGTGAACGCGGTTTTCTGCGCAGACTGTTTATTAATTTGCATGTAAACACGTGAAAACAGGTTTCTTTTATAAGATGATTGTTTATAGACATGCGTTTATTTTGTGTGGTTACGTCATTTTTGCGCTGTAAAGGTATACAACCAGTATACTGCTAAACATCTGATATGGTATTAACGCTGTAAACTCATTCTGTGTGTTTATCTTAAACTCGTAGGACAATCTGACAGCGTATTTTGCATTGAAAAGTCACCCTTACTTACCTGTTTATATTGTGATTTAGATTATATTCAGTTTTCCGCTGCGACAGAAACACTGGCTAGTCCGTAGAGTTTGTGACATGCGCAGTGTCCATTTTTCCAACTCAATAGCGCAAAACAGTCTTCAGTCGGTCAGTATCAGTCGGTTGCGATTCCCATGCAAGTACAGTTTCCTTTACGGAAGTGTTTTATCGACTAAACCTGACGCACGTGTAAAATCTTCTCATCCTGCAAATCATCACATCTTCCCCAATAGTATCCATCTGCAGACCCGCAGCCACTCATTTTAAGACATACGATCCAGACCACCAGTGTCAGGCCGAATGAAGAGCCTCTTTCCTCGCAATGGACGAGGAGGACAAGGAAATGGTCTCATGGAAAAGTCACATGTGGTTTTACTTTTCAGGAAGACATGGAGTATTTTTGTGTGAAACACATGAAAAAATGGTACTAAGAGTAAACGCTTCTTCTATAGGGTCTTCATTTTCTAAGACATGTACGTTCATTTAAGAAATGCAAGATCTTATATTCAATTTATTTTTAATTTAAAGTAGTATATTTGACATTAAAAGTCTATATTTCGTGCCTAAGTTTTTGTTAAAAGCTGAACAGATATTGATTATGTAGATATTATGAACATTAAGTAAATCAAGTAAAATAGAAAGCACTGTATAACAATAATCACTACATAAAAATGCAGGTTATGTATTTTCAGACACTGAACATAAGTCACCAAAATCTATGCGAAAATAAGAACATAAGCTACAAAAAACTATTGGTAGCGCGACCCGCACTAAACTATATTGGTTAGTCTTCATTTACGGCCTGAGATTGGTGGTCTGGATCATGTGTCCTGAAACATGGCGGCCTGCAGCTGACTTTATCACATCTTCAAACCCCGGCTAACACCTACGTCTGTAATACATCTGCTAGAGATCAAATATACATCTTCCAGATGAGCGTTAACGTTCTGTCGCATTAGCATGCGTATGAATGGAAGTCAATGGAGCAAAAAGACTGCGGATTCACTCTGATGTTTGTCACAGTGGTGCTGCGCAAACCGATCAGCGTATGACGTCAGAGTACTGCAGAAGCATAGCCAAAGCCACTCGAGAGAAAGCCTGCGACCTTTAATCGCCACGGCTTCTGCGGATTGGTTGGAATGCAGGAAAGAAGACCAGAGGCTGTTATGTGATTGGCTGAGGTTTCTCACGTGCTCCAATTTTAAGTATTACATGCACATATATCTTCTTAAAACGATGTCTGGCGTATACAGTAGGCCTACTCTCAAATCACCCTTAGTAGATATCACAGCCGCCCAAGGAACTGCACGTGGTCTTGTGGTTCATGTGTGAATAAGGATGGCAACAAATAGAGACAGTAATGAAAAAAACTATTAAATATCACATTTTAATCATAGTTTAAAGTTTTCTTTTTATCACATTTTTGTTAAAATGATGAAATGCATTCACAATAAAACCAAAACGAAAAATAAAGCTTGATAAAAATTAAATATGAATTTATTAAATAGCTTTTTGTATTGTTTTGGGGATTGTTCCAATAAGATTCAATTGACTTTTGGTTCTCATCTGGCAGATAACATCCCACCAATAGAATCACATACCAGTAGACACCATTATAGTATCCATTAAAACCAATGCAAATCCCATTATAATCATTAAATTTATCAACTTTTCAATTGGGTTTTGTTTTGTGAATATAGTAGGCATCGGTTTTACTGTCAATTCCGCTTATACGTTAATATATAAAAGAAAGTTTAACTTTCATTGTACAAATTGTAAAGTTGATTTTCAGATGGTCTGCTGTTTCTCACCTCTGCTCTCGGACACATGATCAACACATTCATATCAGTAGAACTGATCTGTCAGTGTCATGTGAAACTTTGAGATGCTAAAGGCCTCAGTTTTCCATGAGCTCATTTACCACAAATAATGATGTAGTTCCTCTTTCTTTTCTGCTTCTACTGCATGTTAATAGTTTTATGTTAAGAACTTCAAATATATTGTAAATTTATGGCAAATGCACAAATGTAAATGAATCATATTGCAGATGACCAAACAATTAAACACGTCTTGCAGATGTAAATTCAGACATCTAATAGACGTCTCCCAGATGTGCTGGATGTGTGTTATCAGGGACTTGCAGTAATCTCATGATCCACTGCTCTGAGATAAAGATCAACAGAAGATGTGTGTGGAAAATAAACTGAAGAACTGACACGTCTCAAGTTCTCGTATGTATTTTGGTCTTCGGGGGTTTGTGGTCATGGTCAGTTTAGTCTTCACAGCTCTGCTGCCGTCTTCTTCTTTCACACCTAATGTGTTTATCACGCTGCTTATAGGTCCTGCATGTTTTCTGTCAAACTGTGAAATTAACTCCCAAAACACTTTGTGCCATGATGTGTTTTATGCTTTTTAAAGTTGAGAAGATTTATAATAAACATTTGTAATGAACAAAAAAGCAATTTATCAAGTATAGTGCCATAATACCAACCACAATGATCTTATGACTGCATCTAATAAATACAGTTCTCTAGTCTCGACAGATCTCTCTCTGTATTGAGAAACAAATGTGTTTGTTATGATAGTCTCAAGCACGAAACAGATAAATGAAGTGATGAGTTTATCTAATAATCTGTGTTTAAGATTAAAACTTTACAGTCGGATGTTGTCTTAACATGAACTACTATTATTTGCCACATTTACGTTCAGGATCACAATAAACAAAGATCGTATACGTGAAACACAAATCACACAATAAACTTTTTTTTTTTTGGGGGCTATTTGCAAACCGGCATTGAATCAGAAAGAGACAAACCCAGAATAGCTGGTTGTTAAATGAATCCATGGTAGGTTGTTGAGACCCAAAGTGCTGGGTTAACACATTGTTGGCTCACACATAAAACTTTTTCAGGGTTCATTTACCTTAGCATTTGTAAGAGTGTATATTTAAAGAAAAACAAAGTTAATCCTACCTAATACACAAGCACAATACAATCACAACGGTCATCAGAGTTTGATCATCTTCTCATGACTCCTGCATACGCCACATCTTCCACTGCAGCTCTCTGACAAATACAAACACACACACACATAAACTTACTTTTGATTATTTATTTATTTATTTATATATATTATGTAATATTGATACATTATACAATATTGAGCATTTATCAACAACAATCTGATCATCAGCTCAGCTTTCTAATGTCAAAAGGCATTTACTAAATATACTATAATATTGAATATAATATCAAATATTTAATTATAATCAAAATGAAAAGCTTTGATTGTCTTTAATTATTACGAAGCTTGAATGTCCTCAAGGCCTGCTAAACAAAGCTAATCTTATCTCTCACATCTGCATACTAACACACTGAAACCAACAGAAATACAGTATGTGTGAGATTTGACAGCTGATACACTGCCACAGCTACAAGGTCTTGACAAAAGTCAAGCGGCTCGAGTTCTCAGAAAAAAAAACCTCTAGCACCACATGTGCACATGACACTTGATCTAATTCTTAGACATTCAAACAGCCAAACATATTGACATCATTAAATGCAAGAATTTATATCTGTTATTATGCAAAATAGTGAATGTTAATGAATATTAAGACTATTGAGAGTTTGCATAAAATGTCTCGTGTTATAAAGAATGTCAGAAGTAACCTGGATGTGAATACTTTACTCTAAATGACTGACACATGTTAACTGTAAACAGCTCTGTTGATCTATAATCCTCTTTACAGAAGTCCCATACTCATAGAAACCCAAAAAATATCCATTTTAAATAACCGAGACTCTTAATCTGAGTTTAGGTACAGAACATTTTTAGAATTGTTTCTAAACACATGATAGTTGTTAGAAATGTATTGCTGAAAACATTATGAAGTCTCAGAGGTATATAGTACTGAATTGTGGAGTGAATTGTACCTTCATACTGAAGCTCTGGGAGATTGTTAACTTTGGCAGCATTAAGTCACCAAGGCCCACCCAAGAGGCTATATGACTGACGGGTCAAACAACCAATTACATAAATTTCACGACGCTTGATGTTTATGGGCGTGGAAATGTCCCTGCGATAACATAGGTGTGCGTATACTTATCCTGGGGGTCTAAATGATGGGGGTCGGTCTGTTGTCAGTTGTTGGATGGCTTTTATTATGTCGGTCAAATTATGCATAAAATCTGCGGCAATCTCCAAATATTGCAAGATGCCGCAAAGAGTTTCTTTGACTTTGCAATAAATTATGCGCTCGCAGAATCCTGCAGGGACTGATATATAGACATTTCATCTAAACAACATAAACAAACGTTACAGCGCATGCACACTTTTGTGACCCTAACTGAACTTCCGGTACACATTCACGAACAATAAAGTGCCTGTAGATTATTTCTGATAACATGCAAAAAATCCACAGACCTTTTATATAAATAAATAAGTCAATACTCTTTCTGCAGTCTCTTATGACAGCATGATCTCTTCCCTGCATCAACATGAGAAGACACGCTGTCACAGCCGAAGACATCTTTTTGTACTATGGTAGCTACCGTCGTGTTTGGACTGAGAGAATCGATGCAAATCTATAATACAATGCTAGTATAATACAAATCAAAAACTGTGCCTTTAACACTAAACTCTGATACACTTTGGACTAAGCAAGTATCTTTTGAACACAAGCGTCTCTTATATCGTAAACCATTTCTTTATGCTTGATGCACATAGGTTCATGTGATGCTCCAAAGAGATATTTTGAATTACTGCACGCCCTGAAGATTAGGCACCAATAGCCACTGAGCAAAAGACACAGAGAAGAAGCTTTACTTATCTAAACTGGCCTCTCCAATATTTTAAATTTAGACTGTAATACCAAGCTCAACAGCTAGATGTCAATGTCCCATACAGTTTCTTTAAATGCATCAAAACTACAGAACCCATTCAACAAATTGTGTATTCATATGAAATGGTCTATAGCCTACTGGGACTCAAAAGCGGACACGCCCACAGCGTTTGAGAGCAGAGGGTCCTGCTTATTTCTCAAGATTTGAATGACTTGGATGTTTTTTTCTCCATTCAAATTTGGCTTGGTGGTTAATAACACACTTTTCTGTTGTATGAAAAACTCAGAACACATTTTTTAATGTCACTTTACGTCGCCATGTTACAGAGACAAAGCGATGTGTTCAAAATTAGCAACTTCGAAAGACACATGAGTACAGTTGATAAACACTTCGCAATTATGATTCTTTGAGTCGATTCTGAGTGTGATGGCACCTCCTTATGGACACAGAAAGGTCACGCAGAAGTGTGTTCCAAAGAACAGTATTTTGACCACTAATCCTTCATCCCTTCGAAGCTCTCATCATAAAGACAGTGGTGGATAAAGAAAGTGGATGATGGGTGGGTATTTAAAATTGTGGGTGAGACGAAATAATTTGCATTAATTTGGCTTAATTTTGGAGAAAAAATTATGGACTGGTTTTCTGTACCATAAGTGACATTAAATCACCAAAGGTCAAGGTAAGATAAGTTAAAGGAAAACACGGCCAAGTTTTGGCAGGGAATCCCCTAAATGCTTCCATGTGTACGGAACAGGTCTTGCCTGGACTCCTGCATTTATGATGATTGACACACTGGTAACCATAGCAACCCTCTAAATATTTTCATGTTTTATTCTATGACATAAACACACCAGTTCTAATCCGCTCAAGATTTTTAAAGCTTTATCGTGTCTTTAAAACAGCGGTTGCTAAAAGCGACAATGTCCTTTGGCAGGGACATTAAACGTCATCACACATATATCTCATGAATACTGCAACATGGACACAAATCTCTAAAAGCGTGATATTTCAGTTTTTCTTTTTTTAATAAATCTGCAAAAATGTCAACAATTCTGTTTTTTTTCTGTCAATATGGGGTGCTGTGTGTACATTAATGAGGAAAAAAATAACTTAAATGATTTTAGCAAATGGCTGCAATATAACAAAGAGTGAAAAATTTAAGGGGGTCTTAATACTTTCGGTACCCACTGTATGTTATTGTGGCCGGCAGTCAACCGTGAGGTGGCTGCCGGCCTTTTACTTTCGTGTTATTGTTTGTTTATTTGGATTAAAGTTTGTTAAATGTTCGACGGTTCCCGCCTCTTTCCTTACCTGCTGTGAACTATATTACAGAGTGCATTATATTTGTTGCAAATAAGAAGGTTTATAGATGGTATTTCTGTTACCTGGCGAGTTTGAGTTTTTATTGGTTTGCCCCCCTCAGAATATGAATGCTCGCCTGGCGCCTTATTACTTGCCTGGCGCCGGGCCTGCAGCTGTTGCAGTTGAAGTTTGCTAATATTTGCTGTATACAGCTGCGAATATGGCAGCATAGACTAAACCTACCATAAATATTCATGAAACTATTGATATTATAACAAATGCCAAGAAGTAAAGTCACAAAGTGAACAGCCTAAAGCAATAAAATACCCTAAACGGCAATACACATAACAGTAGATCGTAATAAACTGATGACGCTAGAAGGCTCTCATCATTAAGACGTAACTGTTGGCCGTACTAAGGCGCTTGTACAAACGACCTATAGGTCTTTTTTGGAGGACAAGCTCAACACAAGTGTATACACAGTAACACATTCGTGGCATAATGTGCTGAAAATCAAGTTTCAGACACAACTACAAAATGGCAGACACCCAATATAGTGCAATAAACAGAAGATAGGGAGCGGTTTTGGACACAGCTGTAATGTAAGGTTTGCATTTTAAGTTTAATCTTCCAACCAGGATTATGTGCCTCTAGACCATTTTTTTTCATCACATCAACCACTTGGCAAAATCAGGTAGAGCGTTATTTGATACAACATTATAGTACCCATCAGTATTTTGGCCATCTGATGTTCTGAAGGATTTTAAAAAGCATTACGCACATAAAACTTGACTACAGCCTATACACACTGAGATCGAGAATCACCATACGCACCTCAGCAATAGTGAAAATCAACAAAATATTCAAAGATAAACAGATCAACTCTCAACATCACAAAACAATTCACTAAATCTAAAAAAACAATGAAAAATAAAAGCAAAGCAAATAAAGGGAAAGATGTGACCCAGCATGAATTGCAGCATGAAGCTTTTCATTTGATTGTCACCATCTTTGAGAATCGATAGTAGAGTTGTCAAGAACTCATACTAAATGCAAACGTCATCTAATCACAACGTAACAGCCAAATGTGCTTTACAAAAACAGACACACTATATATATCTTTTGTGCAAGTATCAGTAGTTTCATGAATATTTATGTATGTGTAGGTACATACATATACATGAGATTCAATGTAATACATAATATTTCAAACTAATTAAAGAATTGTTTAATAAGTGAAGATTGTATTTGTGGAGTTCCTTGAATCCTCCTCTCCTTTAAATTATTTATCATTTAAGTATAGTATGTCATTGCTGCGGCTGGTTCAGACAAACATGCAACATATACCTTTTTTTACATACAGTATGTGTGGGCATGATGTTATTTATGATCTTACCGCTTTTGGTGCATTTCGTTTGTGGAAGGTCGGATCTGCATAAGTGATCTCTTCACAAGCTTGACCTGTTTTAACAATAATGACAGAAAACATGTTACCACACCAAGAGATGTTTGAGAATTATTGTAACCTTTGTTCTACAACATTGTTTCTCTATAGAATCACATAACAGTTCACTTACCATCTTGGGTTGTGTTTGTGTGTTTTCTACAGATGCAGAAGATCAGAAGTGCAGTCACAATGATCAGAGATCCAGCAGCACAACAGATGATGACTACATGATTGGAGGTGAAAGGTGAAGGTTCTGTAATGGATAAAAAGAGTCTTTACTGGAACTGAATCTGATTCTAGATCACATCAGAACAATAATCACATGTGACTCACCTGAACACTTGTGACAGACATCAGTGTTGAGATGTTGAGTCTGGTTTGTGATGGGATTGTTCACTACACATGTGTAAGAATCATTCAGACACTCCAGATGAAGAGAGATGTTGATGTTACTGTGTTCAGACACACTGATGCTGCACAATAAACTCTTTCCTTTGTACCAGGAGAGACTCACATGTGACACATTCATCACTGAACACAACACAGAACAATTTGAGCTTGATAATAAAGAGTCTCTGGTGATGACAGGATCAGGCAGACGAGCTGAAAACACAACAGGAGCTTATCAAGATGCCAAGTGAATGTTTATTATAAAATGACATAAATTGCATAAATCAAACAGCGTGAGACAGAACACAAATCTTGATTTCACTATATGAAAAATCTTTCTCTACTTTAATAATATTTCTAATAATGACAGAATATTATGGAAGATATTAAGCAGTTATTGTCCACTCACCATAGACGGTAATGTTGAATAAATGGAGTTGCGTCTCTGTGTTTGAGGTGATGATTTTATAAAGTCCAGAGTGATTCGTTCTGATGTTGTTGATGGTGAGAGATCCAGTTTGATCCAGCTTCAGTCTGTCTCTGAATCTTCCATCAGGTCTGTCTTCATGTAAAATGGGGAACTTGCCCTTTTTTTCTGTTTCAGCTATTATAATGGCTTGATGTCCAAACTTCCAGGAGATTTCCTCCTCCATCTGTATTTCAGTGAGATTTATAGACAGAGTAACAGAATCTCCTTCAGTCACTGACACAAACTCACAAAACACTCCTGAAAATCACACAAGAAGAATTAGAAACATTCTTGATTATGTAAATACAAAGCAAAATTTTTCATCTGACTGGAATGAACAGAATCACAAAATCAGAATCACCATCAATGTTAATATATAAATGAATCTCAAAGATCAAAAGATACAAAAAACATGCGTAACTTACCAGACAGACTCCACAAACAGAAGAAAATTACAGCAGACATTTTCTTCAACAGCTCACAGAACACATTCAAATAATATCAGCTCTGATGTGTTTTAGCAAACAGATGTGTGACTGCAGTTATGAACTCTTTTCAATGGTCCGCCCAGCAGACGCAAGCCATTTTAAAATGGTTGTGTTTTAAAAACGTTCTTAAAACCACAACCTGTAATCAAGATTTGTTTTTACTGTTTATACACATTATGATGACGTGCATATATATAATTTTATACATTTATTATTTTATAATATTATTTATTTAATTTAATTTAAAAAATAATTAAATATTATTTATTATATATTTATATATCAAAGCATTTTTTTTTCCAAATTTTGAAATTGAATGTTAAAACAGTATTTTCGTACTGTTTTTGTTAATTGTAGCCTGTCATTTTGCTGACTGCCTCTTGATTTTCATTAAAATAAACTACACTAATTTCTATGGACTTTGCCCCTGTGAGGAATGCGCTGCATGATTCATTCAAAATAAATTCACTGGTGACATTTAGCCCAGCCTACTCAAAATAAAAACATCAATTCACCCTCTTGTCATTTCAAATTTGTGTTGCTTTCTTCTACAGAACTCAAAAGAAAATATTTTAGAAAACGTGGTAAAACAGTTCTGGGGTGTTCTTATTGATCATTATTGATTAAGTGACCCATAATGTTTTGGTTACAAGCATTCTTCCAAATATGTTTCTTCATGTTCAGAATATTACAGCTAAAAGACGAGTACTTTCATTTTGGGGTTTTGACAAATCTGTAATTTTGAACGACGTTGAATCTTGTTATTGAGATATTGTGTTTTTATTAACAAAACATTTAAAACTCACAAATACCAATGCAAAATGTCAGCACAGATACAATCAATAACATTTGCCTACTATGACAATCATCTGAAATGGTTTCAGGAAGAGATCAATAAACACATGAGCAAGCAAGCAGAACTGTAATAAAGGACCTGGGGCCATCTTACAGAGACTTCTATGTCAGGATTGGAGAAGTTCAACATTTTAAAAGGGCTCAAATTTAATATCAACATGGTGAGTAAAGAGGATTATGAGATAGGATGTCTCTCTATACAGGCCTTGATCTATAGAGAACAAACTTATGTTATATTTAACATTGTTAATTATATATATGTGTGTGCGTGCGTGTGTGTCGTCGACTCAGTGACACAGCCTGGAAAAATCTAATAGCAAGCAGCTTTATCATTTACATGTATTCATTTATCAGGTGCCTTTATTCAAAAGTACAACAAAGTAATGTAACTTCATTTAATTTAGATAAGAGACAGACAAATAAATCATTAATTTAATTGAGTGTCTGATCTCTTCTGTTCATTTCCTCTGGATCTGACGTCAAAAACCAGAACAGCAACAGCAGCCACACCCACCAGAGCAGAGACGACCAATCGGATCACAGCTTCAGTAAAACCACAACAGCAGTAGAGGACTTTAGAGAAACAATGATACATTATTATTCATCACATTCTTATGACAGACTAGGTTAGTTGCTCTGGTTTTACTCAACTTAAGTAACTCATTCAGCAAATCTGATCGATTCACACATGTATACTGAATGTGTTACTCAAGAGAGTTACTCCACTGTTTGAATGCCTTCATTGTGGACTTTTATACATTTTAAGTATGACGGTTCTGTACAACAAAACAGAATTACATTAAATTGAATATAAATTACAAAAATCACAGCTGATGTACCTGAACACGTGTGACAGAGTTGATTGATGTGTAGATGTTGTGTGTGGTTTGTGATGGGATTGTTGATGACACATCTGTATGTGTTGTTGTCTTGATATTCCACCTCCAGAGGAAGAGAGAGTCTGATGTTGAGATCAGACACACTGACGCTGGACAATAAACTCTTTCCTTTGTACCAGGAGAGACTCACATCATGTGACACATTCACCACTGAACACAACACACAACAATTTGACACTGAAGATGAAGAGGAACATTGAGAAGAGTCTCTGGAGATGACAGGAACAGGCAGACGAGCTGAAAACATTAAAATCAAATAATTTTACCATAAACAAGAGGGTCAGTAAATAACCATCATAAAATCAAGAACAAAGTGAATGAGTTAAGGAAACAAAGTGGATGAGTTAAGACATGTAAATTACTTTTTGTATGTAATTTTAGTCTTTGATTGTGCAGCACTTTGGTCAGGACAAGTTGCTTTTAAAGTGTTACTTAAATAAACTTGACTTTGACATCACATATGGACACCAAAACAGGATCGCAACAGAAAATATAACTGTACAGGTACATGAATCATGTTGGAGCTCAATCTACAGATGCAAAGCAATGGAAACCTACAAAAATCCAGACCAAAACAAGACATCACAACAAGACACAACACAGACGCGCACATGACTCCAAGAAAACAGTCAATAGGTCAGAAGAAAACAATAAAACACAAAACCCAGAACATGAATTCAGATCCTAATGCTGGATTCACACGGTATGCGGCAGTCCATCTGTCCAGTTAATTTTCAAAGTGCAACATGCGGTAAACGTCAAAACACGGGCCGCTTCGTTGACGGAGGCTTGAGCAAGCGGTGGTTGTGCATCCAATAGCCCGCAACATCCATGGGGACGGCTCTTTGCGAGTTTGCGGCAATAAAACAATATTTTATCTTTGTTTGAACGGCAGCCTAATCGGCTTAAAGGCGCACGACAATTCCACCGCTCGTGTGAATCCACCATAACACACAGGACCCCAACCCCAATACAACTGAGAGTCTTAACATTCAAATATCAAATTAATGTTCAGTTCATTTGTAATCATATTAAAATGAAATCAATGCATCAGAAAAACAAATGTTATTAACAAAATTAATGCAATGCATTCACCAATAAATATGACAAATGTAATTAAAATCTTAAATTTGATCATATTTTTAATAATTATGTCAGGTATTTTAACATGTTAATATGTGAATATATATATCAGATATTCATAATTTCTTCTCTACTCACCATAGACAGTAATGTTGAATATATTGAGTTGTTTCTCTGTGTTGGTGTCGATGACTTTATAAAGTCCAGAGTGTGTGTTTGTGATGTTTGTGATGGTGAGAGATCCAGTGTGATCCAGCTTCAGTCTGTCTCTGAATCTTCCATCAGGTCTTTCTTCATATAAATTGATGTTATTGTGCTCTGCGATGATCTCAGCTATGACAACACCTTGAGCTCCAAACTTCCATGAGATTCCATCTTTCACTTCAGTGAGATCCACAGACAGAGAGACAGAATCTCCTTCAGTCACTGACACAAACTCACTAAACACACCTGTAAAATACACAACGATTTACTTTCAATTCACGTTGTGGTCATCAGCGCAAGATATTTTCTTCACATACAAATACTTCTATTGGAAATGGTAAAGAAACTTTCTTTGACTTTTTAACACATTAAATATTTATACACATTTTTGACAAACTGAGATCATATAAAGAAAGTCAAACAAACAAATTCATGACATTCAAAAAAATGAATAAATCTGTTGAAAACAGCAGACGACAAAGCAGAAATTAAAAACAACGCAGGCTAACTTTTGATTAAATCTTCTTATTTTTTTCCTTGCTACTTCATGTAGTTGTTGCTTTTTTTGAATGCCGCATTTCATCCATATTGATACAACATAATCAAATGTTTGATTTCAAACATTAATTTTACAATGATTAAC
Organism: Triplophysa siluroides; assembly: GCA_006030095.1. Taxonomy (NCBI): domain Eukaryota; kingdom Metazoa; phylum Chordata; class Actinopteri; order Cypriniformes; family Nemacheilidae; genus Triplophysa; species Triplophysa siluroides. Next base: position 71,303 of record VCII01000354.1, read on the forward strand.
AAAATACACACTTACCAAACAGACTCCACAAGGAGAAACAGAAAAAAAGCACAGCATACATTTTCTTCAACAGCTCACAGAGCAGTTAAAAGAGTAAATGAGCAGCGAGAAATGTTATAATAACCATGTGCCGCTGAGAGTCTGATTCGTGATCACGCCTCTTTACTGAAACACCCAATAATATCAGGATGCAGACAGAACTGATACGAGGCTCTCATTTTGACATAAAAAAAAACTAAAACTAAAGAAAAGATAATGTTTTTTTGTACGTGAAATTTATTATAATATGATATTCATATGTTCGATATGTTCATTAACACATGCATGTTAGGGAAAGTACACTCAAAAATGAAAATTCTGTCATCATTTACTCACCCTCAAGTCGTTCTAAACCTGTATAAATTGCTTCTAAAAGTTATAATCGATTCCAACTACGTCATACGTCCAACTTGTTTTTTGACTAGTTGACCATGTAAAGAATGAGAAGACAGCACGTTTAACACTGTAAAGAAATCAGAATGCATGTTACACCGTTGCACCACCGCTTTAAAAACGCCAAATTGCGGTGCCCTTAAGGAATGCAAGGTGTAACATGCATTCTGACACTGTCCCAAACGGCGCCCTTCATGTGGACGTGCGGTCTCGTGGACTTAAATTGCGCGTGCTCGCCCCGTCTACGATTCCGTAGAATGTGTCCCCATTTGTCTTTTTAGCGCTCAGAAGTCTGCTCGCGAGCGCCTCCTTTTCGGTCTTCGTTGAAGCCTGAAAATGAGACGAGAGTTGACCTGCAGTAAGATGAGTGAAAACAGCGCAGCCAAGACGGTAACTTCCTAAATCCCGCTTTGGAGTAGACTGGAAACGTCAGCAATGGAATAGATCGCGTTCACAATTGTATGTGATATTTATTCTTCTGGGGAGTTCCTATATTGTGTAAATTCTATAACTCATTACCCTAAAACATAGAGGTTATTTTCTTTAGGAGCATATTTTTCCTTCATTCCTGGACAAAGTGCAATAATTGTGGTTAAATGAGTAAGTTTATAAAAAATTAAAACTGCGAAAATGGATGTCAAAGTTTTTATTTATTAAAAACGTATACTTTTGTTAGCTAAGAATTTTATTCCCAAATGTATTTTTATTTAAATCACCCAATTTAAAGTAAGATTTATTTTGGACAATATTCAAAATCGCTGTCAGAAGCACACTGTAAAAATAGTTGTCAGTATTAGTTGTTTTAACATATTTTTATTTGTAGAAACAACAATGTTTTTATAAATTGTTGAGACAAACTGAAAATTTAAAATGCTTTGTTCTTAACTAGGGTGAAAGTTGAATTAAAGAGCACAATTGTTGATTAAACAAAAAAATGCTTCTATAAATGACTGCATCATATTTTTCGCGGGTTTTTACTGCAAGTATCGCGAGATTGAAGCAGATCAAGGATCTCCTGTATTTCTCTCAGTTTTCCGCCTCGGTGACCCTGACAGACATTTCTCTGTCTGCATTTTTCTTATTAACGTTTACTAGTCAAGCAACTTCTAAGCCTATTAAACCACAAAACTAAAGGAAACAAATACATTTCATTCTTGATGTATTTTTCTAGAGAATAATGTAAAAGTAGGTCTTCAGGGAATTGTCTTCTTTCGGCCACCACCACCTATCCTCTCTGGAGCATATTTTAAGAATTTTGACATGGTCTCTAATATTTTTGATCTTGTAGTGTTGTGTGTGTTGTTGACAGCGTCTAAAGAGGAAAAATAAAAACAGTTTAGATCCAAAAAATGGCCATACATGAAAAACCCTGAGTTGTTGACAACTATTTTCCAATGTATAAAAGATGATAAATAGGATCACATTTAGAGTTCACTGTATCTTAAGAAATATGTGCAAAGATTTGACTTGTGAAGTCAAAAGAACACATTGTTGCTATTAAAGGTTCTGTGTGTAAGTTTCAGAGGCCACTATTGGCGATGTAGGAAATTGCAACCTACAGCTCCGCCACCCCCCTCTCCCTCCCATTAGAGAAGCTACGGTTGCCGTCACAGGACAAAAGGGTTCCGTGACGAGGTTTATTTACAAAGAAAAATAAATAAATTAAATTGACTTAATTCATTATTTACTCTAATCGTTATAGTGAATATTATTGTTACTTGTTTAGCATTGTGTCAGTGATGTATTCGCTTATTTTGCATAGCATTTTTTGGCACGGTAACTTGGTTCGTAACTTACTGCCTATTGAAACCGCTTGCTAATGCTAAAGGCGTGTAATCTAACCACGAAAGTCTTAGCAGACGTTTTTCTCATCATCACAGAGTCAATCAGAGGACTTTACACAGGTAGTAAGAGGGAGAGGAAGAGGGAGAGGAAGAGGAAGAGGGAGAGGGAGAGGGAGAGGGAGAGGGAGAGGAAGAGGAAGAGAGAGGAAGAGGAAGAGGAAGAGGAAGAGGGAGAGGGAGAGGGAGAGGGAGAGGAAGGGGGCGGAGAGGTAGGGGTGTGGGAGCTGCAGGCAGGGCGAGGAGAGGCAGAGGAGCTAACGTTACCCGGGAGGACCGCACAAGAGAGGATGTAGAAAGAGTGGAAGCCCTCCAACGAAACAGGACAGCTGTTACTGAGGTTTGCAATGGAATTATATTCAGACCGGTTTACATAAAATGGCAGCGTTATTAACATCTCATCTCTGTGCTCATATAGCAATGTCACGGTTACGTTAGTCTATAGATGTCTATATATATTTATTAGTTCATACATACATACACACATATATATACAGTTCACTTATATAGCGGAAATTAGACAAACTTACTGGTCCAGCAGAAAGCTGGCAACTTCGGCGTCGCTCGCTTAGCAAACCCTTGTCCTGCTTCAGTGCCCTCCATTTGGGAAAAGCCACGCAGATGTTTATTCGGGTTTTCTGGCGTTTTTTGTCTCGACTTCGCCTTGCTGCATCGTATTTTCTCTTTTTTGAACGAACAGATTGACGCTCTATCGGCTCTTGTGCAGAGTATGTGTGGTCCGCCATTATCGCAAATTTTGCTTCTTACTGCAACAAAGAACCGTTTATATTTCTAAAGAAAACACGACAAGTAAATGCTGTTATTGTTCTTCCTCTTCTTCTGCTAATCCTTCTATGTAGTCGCTTAGCAAGCTGCCTCAAAACACAGCCGAAGAAGAAGTAGTAGTCCCGTGCATCCTTCGTTTTACGAAACGCGCTTAGTTTGTCCGTGTAGTGATGCTATAGAAACATGGCTGTGCACATTGATAAATTGCATGTAAGGGTGTGCCCGCGGTGTATATACATAAAATGGCTCATTGTAAGGTAATATAAACATTTCGGTTCATTTTGTAAGGTATTTCTTCACCACTCACAACATAGTTTTGTATTATATATTACATTTTGGTGAATAAATCCTTCAAAATCCTACACACTGTACCTTTAACTTGAAACTTCTGACCATTACAAGTACAAGAGGCAGAAAAAAACACTAAATTGTCATTTGGATAAGCACAACACAAATAAAAAAAAAGAACATAATGATTTATGCTGCTTTATTTATTATTTATCTAGCACATAAAGGTATTAAGTGGCGTGGAGATGGTGGTCTAGTGGGTTAAACCACTGAACTGGTAAATCAAAAGGTTGCTGGTTCGATCCCAGCAGCCACCACCAGTGTATCCTTGAGCAAGACACTTTACTCCACGTTGCTCCAGGGGGATTGTCCCTGTAATAAGTGCACTGTAAGTCGCGTCTGCCAAATGCCTAAATGTAAATTAATAGAGGCATTTTAAGTTTTGTATTGCGTAATTTAATATTTTGTAATAAAATAATATTTGGCAATAAAGTGATAAATATTTTCATTGTGTCACGACTACCTGGCTCACAGTAGCAATGACATAAGTTAAAGTTAAACCAAAAGTAATTTATTAAACATTAAATTATACAATGGAATTATAATTTAAATCATTACATGTATAAAAGTCAGTGAATGAGAAAAACAAGAAAACAAATCAAAAGTGTAGTGCAGATCAGTAAAATGTATAAACTATGTGTAATGCACAAACGACAAAAAAGAGTAGGATGGTGCTACCGCCAGCCTGACGGCCAGAGAAAAGCAGAAGAAGCGCAGCCAGAGCAACCGGAGCCCAGAGCAACTGGCAGGAGAGGTTTTTAAACAGTTCCGCCAATCAGCTGCCACCAGATGGACCGGAAACAGACAGCTCCCCCTTCAGCCCAGGAGGGGAGAGTCGGCCCAAACACCTTCTGTTCACTGGTGGAGTGAGCACACCCAGCACGGCAGAGCCGGGCGTGACAACGGTTAATTGATTTTTTCTTTAATGGCATTACGTTTGCTTATGTGCAATATTAGGGTAATTTACTTTTAATGTGCCATTTTGAGTGTTCTGGAGCATGAGCTATTTTATTGGAATGTTCTTGTTTCTTTGCAGAGTTGTGTCTGTTCGAAAGTGTTGATCACTGTTTTCTCTGCCTTTATTTTGTTTTGTATGTTGTGGAATATTTGTGAAGTTTTGTTTGTTTGATTATTGGCCCATGGTAATTTCATTACATCTTCTCTTTTTATTGGATGATACTGTGTATCAACTACACTTGTATCTATATCTGCCGTGCTCATAGTGGCCGGGGGGATTAAATTACTTTTATTTATGTTGGATATGGTAATGATGTTCACCTATTGTGTTGTTTGTACATTAGTGTGGTGTGAAAACACTAGAAAGGGTTTTGTTTATTTTCCCTTTTTTATATTTTTTACCCTCTGAGGCCTCTATTACTGTCCAGGCAAACTAGGCCAGTTTGATATAAGATCAGTTCAACTTAAGATCTGCCCAATAAAAGTACTTTCTTGCTTATGGTAACTCTGTTTTACGTGCATTCATTCAATCGAGTGACTTTGGGGGGGGGGACATAGTTGGGAACTCCTACCCAAACCAAAATTGGAATGGCGTAGTCGAACTCGCCTTTTTACATAACTAACATCAGAATCAGAAAGAGCTTTATTGCAAAGTATGTTTGCACATACAAGGGATTTGTTATGGTGACAGGAGCATTCAGTACACAGAAACAGCAACAACAGTACACAGAGACCATAACACAATAAAATACAGTACACAGATGATTTAAGGGCCTATGGGTATAAAAATTAATAAATACAATACAATAAACATAAGTTAAAGAATAAAGCTATGTGTGTATGTAAATATGTACAAGTAAAATAAGAATAGACTATTGTAATACAAGGTATGTGCCATATACAGCAGAAAAACATTTAACTGTTCAAGAGTTAGTCCTGAGGGAAGAAGCTGTTTTTTTGTTTTGGTGCTCCGTGCTCTGTAGCGCCGACCCGATGACAGCATTGTGAAGAGATGATCAGAATCAGAAGAGCTTTATTGCCAAGTATGCTTGCACACACAAGGAATTTTCTTTGGTGTTGGACGTTTCTAGTACAGACATTCAACACAATGACAATACAATATAATAAGATTTACAGTCTTAAAGATTATAAAATTTGCATATATAAAATTAAAAGACTATTGTACAGAAAATGGGGATAATAACATATAAGACACATTGTACAGTGTACTACATAGTAGAATATACATATTAACAGATTATATGTACACTTGTGCAAATAGATAATGCAGTGAGTAGAGGTAGTGCTATGTATAAATAAAATGTACATATAATAAAGCACTATAGTGCACACTATAGGAGTAGTGAAAGTGGAATATTTCTCTTAAGGAGCAGTTATTTGTTTAGGAGGGAGATTGGCTGGGTAGAAGTTGTCCGCCATATTCCTGTATGAACTTATTCTGTCCCGTGGGCTCATGGGATAGATAAGTATCTTAATGGGGTCATATGGCGGAAATACGTGTTTTTCTGTGTCTTTGGTGTGTTATAAGTTGCCAAAAAATGTATTAGACACATAAAATTGCAAAAATGTAAGTGTCTGAACAAAATATACATTCTATCCAAAAGCCAATGCGAACCCAGACCTGCCTGAAACACCTTCTGTAACCACACCCCCACGCATATACTTAACTTTGTGGTATGATTTGACTAAGACCGCCCAAATGTATACGCAATGTGGGAGGTAAATCTCATTGTACCGACGTAGCCGGATGTTCCGAATATGGTATGAGGCGTTACATTTCTGTGCAGTATTCAACCTATTTCTACGCACTAGTTATCTGGCCAATCATAACACATCTCGCTTTTCAGAGCGATGAGCTTTGTAAAATATCAGTGCGTTTCAGAGAGGCAGAGCAAAGAGGAGATACAAACATCCACGTGTTGTGGAAAATACAGCGTTTTTAACCTTAAATCGTGTATTCACATTGTATTACATCTAAAGCAAACAATAATATTCGTTTTAGCAGAGTCAAATGACCCCTTTAAGTATCTGTCGCTGGATGCTTCAGAATGTGGGCGTAACCTGTAAGCCATCCGGGAATTTCTCACCTAGTCTTTTATGAATACTGAGGATTCGGAAATATTATTCTGTTTTCTCATACTTCAGTATATAGTGTGTAAGTAGGCGAATTTGGACGCAACAGTAGTATACACACGTCCAAATCTCGCGATAACCAGCCGGGAAATTCTCGCCTACAGTTTTTTGAAGACCGAGGTTTCGGACATACTATTCGTTGGCCTACTGCTTTTCGCCTACCTTATAGTATGGCAGTATGCGATTTCGGATTTCCTCGGAAGTTCTACCTTTGGTAGTTTAAAGAAGAAGGACTTAGTTTCACAACGTAGAACACAGGCTCTAGACATGATGCACACGAATCACGAACGACAACAGTGTTTGCGGTCGGCCCAGCAAAACGTAACCGGGGGACTATTTCTAGTGACATAGATACGCGGCGGTTAGAGTCTCGGACCAGTCCACGTCTGGTTTGCGTGATTCAGAGTCGACTCCCTTTTTTACAAGCCAATAACTTTGTTATTCATTCACCTTCGGACCTACAACTTGGCAGACTGCTTACATTCAAACACGGCAACATAACAGACGGCATGACATGTTATTTGCATGAAATAATGTTACTTACTCTTTAACCTAGAGTTGGTTGAACCTCCTTATTGAAACGGGCCCCAGGTGTTTCGGAACCGACATACTCCGTGTAAGCAGATTTGTGTTAATCAAACGAGAGTTCAGGATTTAGCTGTTGGTAAATGAACCCTGCTTTCTGAAATACTCACCTGAGCATTATGAAATAGATACTTATGTTTGCAATGCATTCGTTTGGCATGACGTAATGATGACTCATTCAGTGTCCAATAGAGGGCGGAAGTGCTGCTGAAGCTGTTTCATCAACCGCCATTAACATGGAAAGTTGTTAGACGAGAGCGCTCTGTACCTCCTTTCGGACGTTTTAGCTGTGAGTCTTACTTGTTAGATTAATATAATATTCGCAGATTATCCTTTAAGTGATTTTCTTTTTTTTTGGTACTTGATATGAATTAGTTCATTAATTTGTGAATAGTGCAGCGACTGCGAGTTTGTCTTTGTTAGCCTTTAGCAGCTTTTGCTAGCTGAGCAGTGGTCGTCGTCCGTGTGGGTGCGGCTCAGACTGTTGTAGATGTATTTGTATCATTACACTGAATATCTTCATTAAATGATTTGTTACTGGAATCTAAAGCAGGATGACGAGCTTTTGTAAGAGCATCGTTTTATTACTCGTGTGCGGTAAGTGTTTTATTATGTCAAATTTAATACTTTCACTTTCACATTGAAACCGGAAACGGTATTTACTGATATTTTGGGCGCTCTTAAACAAGTTATACAAAGAACGTTTTAGGGGCTTAATCTGTAATCTGTCTTTTGGTTATTTTCACAAGTAAAATCGTGTCATTAGTCGACACTCCATATTCTCTGTTGGATCTGTGTGCTTACACTATCAGCAGTCTGACACATTTAATGTCTGTATTAATGTTTGTGTTGTTCAGTGTGTTTGGTGCCGTGACAGATAAAGAAGAGTCAGTGTCAGTGAATGAGGGAGAATCAGTCTCTCTACTCACTCATGTTACTACTGAACTACAGAACAAGGACAAGATACGATGGAGGTTTGGAGAAGAAGGTTCCGTCACACTTATAACTGAAATGACTGGTGAAGGTAGTATCACATATAAAGATTTGGCTGATGGGAGATTCAAAGACAGACTGCAGATATTAGATCTTCAGACTGGAGATCTCATCATCAAAAACATTAAACACAAACACTCTGGACGATATAAAGTAGATCAGGAAAGCACCACTAAAACAACATACAAAATATTCAGAGTTACTGTCAATGGTAAGTAGAAATGTTTTTGGAGTTTGAATTAATATTACTTTTACTTTTAACACGAAATTCAAAGATTCAAAGTGCAGACTGCATATGTTATGTGTATGTGTGTTACGTCATTGAGACAAGTTAATACAACTACTTTTAAAAAAAATCAGTGCCGTCATGATACTTCGAGGCAATACCTCAAAATATTAATATTCAAATCTGTTTTCAATACAGTGAGGAAATAACTTCCACAACATTAAGGGCAGGAATTATTTTTATAAACAAATAACACTAGAAAATGACTTTTGAGGAAATTTCCATTTTTTTTTAAATTAATTTTACTTAAATTTTAACAGTTACTAATATGTTTAGTATTATTGAATAGACCATATCTCACATAAATTTGTTTTTATTAACTTACATTAAACACGATTAATAAAAATATGTTTTGATCATTGTTAGTTATTGTTTGTTAATACATTTATTTGATGAGCAGAGTTATAACTTTTGGCTTTTATCGACATCTAATCACTGATCAGTGCACATAGAGCAGTGTTAAGCCTTCGGCCGTGACTTATTTACACACAACACTAGCCTTAGGGACCTTATTGCTTATTTACACAATACAAATGTTAAAGCCAAAACAATGTATTAATGAAACGTTTATGAAAATGACTAAAAGCTTTCCTTCAGTATTCTGCATTCACTATTTAAAGACATGTTCAAATTAATTTATTTGCAAAACACTCTGGACATCCGTCCTACAGGTGAAATATTTAACATATTATTAACATAATGGCATTCTGAATAAATTCATAATAAGCACTAGGATAAACACTTATATAATGTTATTATACGTTACCAAGAAAAGTGAATACTGCAGTGACAGAGAGTCACTTAGCCTACAAACTTTGTCAGGTTTCAAGAGCGACAAGACGATACAAAAGCACCCTAAAACACATTCAAAAGATTTATTTAAGAAATAACAGATACATATGTCATTGAAGATAATGAAAACGTCTTCCTCAGCTGCTGTTGTCATATCTCAAGTGTTCGGTCAGAATGATATTCTCTCCCAAGATGTTTTTATGTTTCCATTATTCTGCAAGTGTTTATAACTTGTGTGTGGTTTGTTCCCTGTCCCATACTTTAACTGCATGCGCGGGAATCAATGACACATATTTCAATTAATGCAATTCATTTCAGCAGTTGTTGAGTTTTTCTGTAAAAGAAAGTATGTATAGTAACTATGGTACCAGCATCACTGAAATCTGGTGGAATGCTGGTTGTGGCCACACGAGTATTTTTCTAGACATGTTAGCCATAAAAAAAACAGCTTCTGTTTCTCCACAAGTAATTTTTTTAACATGGTACTAAAGCTTTTGTAGTTCAGCTGACTTTGTTTTATAACTGTGATCTGTTTGTGACATTGTTTCTTCTAGATGCTCCACGAGTTATTGGTGCTGAACAAAGTGATGTCAAGTCAGCGCGTGTGATTGAGGGAGATTCTGTGACTCTACACACTGATGTTCAAACACAGAGATATGATCTGATACTGTGGAGGTTTGGAGAAGAAGGTGTTCTTCTAGCTAAAGAGGATAAAGAAGACAACAAGAGCTCAATATATGATGATGCTCTTGATGGGATGTTCAGAGACAGACTGAAGCTTGATGATCAGACCGGATCTCTCATCATCACAAACACCAAAACCACAGACACTGGAGTTTATAAACTACAGATCATCAACAACAGAGACTCAAAATACAAGACATTCAGTGTTTCTGTCAGGGGTGAGTATCTCTCATTGTAATGATAGTTAATATCATCTCAGCTTAAAGAAACACATCTCCCTTCATAACATATTGTAGCTGGAAAGCCACACAAACTGTAAGACTCAGTCTCACATACATTTTTACAGATGAAAATTGTTCATGTCAGAATCCACTCTCTTTCAACCATATGTTGGTGTACTGTAAGTGGTCGATCACACCAAAATTTTTCATGTTCGAAAACACAAGCGTTTTTTATGTTGCAAGGTAACCACGGAAACAGCTGTCCTGCTGGTCAAGGATTGCTTTTAACTGTCATATTATCAGAAACTTTAAAAAGGTACAAGCAGAGGACACTTGCTCTGACCTTGCTCAGTTAACCCGCGTAAGCCAACAAAAGTTTCTCCTTCACCATTGCCGTCTCATGACGTATCAAGCAACTGTAAAGTTCCGTCACCACATCAGAAGGTCCATCTCTCCTTTCATTCGATTGGACAAAGGGAAAAATGGTCGATGACGTCAAGCACTTTTAAGTTCCGTAATGACTTTTTTCAACTTTAGGCGCTCGGAGCTCTCCACCAAAAACGTGTGGCGCTGCAGGCGGCAAAAACGTGCATAAGCAGTGTGCTAAACGCATCCTGCCAACTGAAAACAATTCAAAAGAGATGCGTCTAACAGCAAAATACGCTTTCTTTGTGATGGACCCCTAATACTTCAACCCTCTACGAATATATATATTATTGAAGTCACAGTCTGGAGAATTCTCGGCTAGATGTACGCTACGTTTATATAACAACAATGCAGAAAATTTTTCTAAAACTTAGCATGTGTGCACACATTGCCAACAAAACACTGTGCGGTTCATGTCCGGCATCGTTTAGGGCTGGGAACGCCGCTTCATCTATCAGTTTTAAACAATCTCCAAATCCATCGTTATATCCACCGTTGATATAACATTCATCACCCAAATGCAGTGAATAAACAACACAGCCGAACTTCGCAAACTTAGATCTCTCTTTCTCTCTCTTGAACACATGTGAAAGTGATTTGTCCGCATGCTCCTTCTCCCACTCATGGTTGATGCGTGGGCGTGCCGTGTGCTTTTTCCGGAGAATTGTCCAATAGGGAACAAAGAAAAGTTATGTAACGATTTTTCATGTTTGAAAAAAACTTTCTGAAACCTGTACGATCGCTGGGGGAGTGCATCGAGCCCAGAAATACTACGTCATACGTCCAACTCGTTTTTTGACAAGCTACCCATGTCAAGCATGAGAAGACCACACGTTTAACACTGTAAAGAAGTCAGAAGGCATGAAACACCGTTGCAGGGCCACTTTAAAGTTTTCTGTCTTTTTTTTGTCTTAAAAATGGAAAATAAATCTGCCTCCACTTATTAATAAAAAAAATAAACAAGCGGAAAAATATGATCACTTTTGCTTTTTTGAGGTCTCATTTATACTAAACTGCATTGACCAACTGGGATCTCATAACTATGTGTTGTGGATGTGACTTGTGCCATATCATCACCATTAATACCTATGAAACTAATGATTCAATTACTACTAGAGCACAAAATAATTTAGTAGTAGAGTCGAAAATTCATCATAGATCTGGTCAATTTATTTTGCTCTCAAATGCCTCCCTCAATAAGACAAAAAATTTGAGTCTTATTTGTCTTCTTTTAAAAAAGTAGGATTTTTAATATGATGAATTTGGTTGAATTTCATATTTTAAGGTATGTTTTTACATTTACATACATACATTCATTTGGCATACGCTTTTATCCAAAGCGACTTACAAGTAGGGTGCAGTGGGCAGCTATCACTGCAGAGCAAACAGGGGTAAGGTGCCTTGCTCAAGGGCACTTCAGTCATTTCCTGGTGGCACTGAGAATTGAACCAGCGACCTTCTGGCTACGAGTCCAACTCTCTAACCACTAGTCCACAACTGACCCCGGCAGTTTTATATGCCATAATTATTTAAAACTGTTTCTTTGTGTTACAATTATGTCCCCACTTTCTGAACGGTCTCTCTCCCTCACACTTTAAACAAATACCAGCTCGGAAGACAGAATCAATTTCTTGCCTGAAATGAAGACGAGAGTAGTCTGCTGCAGTAAGTGGAGGAGTCAAAAAATTGCAGGCAAGCCGGACACTTCCTGAATCTCGCTGTGTCTTTGGACTGCAAACGTCAGCAATGGAAGAGATTGCGATCGCGTTTTTTTATATCGCGGACGATGCAGATTGAAATACCCCCATTTTTACATCAAGATGAGGACAATATTTTTTATCTATTATTAAAAGTTGCTTTTAAAGGTACAGTGTGTAGCATTTTGGAGGATTTATTCACCAAAATGTAATATATAATACAAAACAATGTTGTGAGTGGTGAATAAATACCTTACAAAATGAACCGAAATGTTTATATTACCTTACATGAGCCATTTTATGTATATACACCGCGGGCACACCCTTACATGTAATTTATCACACTGCACAGCCATGTTTCTATAGTAGCACTACACGGATGAACTGAGCGTGTTTCGTAAAACGAAGGATGCACGGGACTATGTTCTTCTTCGGCTGTGTTTTGAGGCAGCTTGCAAAGCCACTACATAGAAAGATTAGCAGAAGACGAGGAAGAACAATAAAAAAATGTACTTGTCGTGTTTTTTATTAGAAATAGAAACGGTTCTTTGTTGTGGTAAGAAGTGAAATTTGCGCTAATGGCGGACCACAGATACTCTGCACAAGAGCGAATAGAGCGTCAATCTGTGTCGTCAAAAAGAGAAAATACGATGCAGCAAGGCGAAGTCGAGACAAAAAACGTCAGAAAACCCGAATAAACATCAGTGTGGCTTTTCCCAAATAGAGGGCACTGAAGCAGTAAAAGGGTTTGCTAAGCGACGCCGAAGTTGCCAGCTTTCTGCTGGACCAGTAAATTTGTTTAATTTCCAGTTCAATTTGAACTGTTTGTTTGATAGCTTAAGCTAATAGATGAGCTGATCATCAGGAGAAGTAGTGTTTTTCCTTGTGAATTTTTAGCACTATTTAATTATACTATAAGTCCTTGTTGCATGGCCGTGTGCAAATCAAGCTAGAAATCATGTTTACAATCATAATTTGCATAAATCGGGTGTAAGTTATATTATAATTCTGCTTAGCTTCTAGATCCTCACTTGTGTGATCCTCCCGGGTAACGTTAGCTCCTCTCCCTCTCCTCGCCCTGCCTGCTTCTCCAACACCCCTACATCTCCGCACTCTTCCTCTCCCTCTTACTGCCCGTGTTAAATCCTCTGATTTACTCAGTGATGATGAGAAGAACGTCTGCTAAGACTTTCGCGGTTAGATTAAACGCCTTTAGCATTAGCAAGCAGTTTCAATAGGCTGTAAGTTACGAACCAAGTTACGGTGCCAAAAAATGCTTTGTATAATAAGCAAATAAATCACTGACACAATGTTAAACAAGTAACAATAATATTCACTATAAAGATTAGAGTAAATGATGAATTAAGTAACTTTTATTTATTTATTTTTCTTTGTAAAAAAGCCTCGTCACTTGACTTGCACAGGTTACTCTCTGCTGTCTCAGACGACGACATCTCTGTCCTGTGTCCGTAGTTTCAGTCTGTTGTTCGCCTGTGAGACGTAGATTGCAATTATCAACACCACCGATAATGGCCGCTATCATTTACGGAACCCTTTTGTCCTTTGACGGCAACCGTAGCTTCTCTAATGGGAGGGAGAGGGGGGTGGCGGAGCTGTAGGTTGAAATTTCCAACTACGCCTATAGGGGCCTCTGAAACTTACACACAGAACCTTTAAGGCACAGTGGCCCTAATAACAAATGTTTGTCTTTTTGCTAGGAACTACCCTAGAATTCGTCATTTTGTTGAAGAAGTGGTCAATTTGAACAGTCCTTCTGACTTTCAAAGTCATTTCAGACTTTCTAAAAGGCCTACATAAAAGGCCTGCATGGTGTAAGAAGCAAGCAACACATCATGTTAAGATGCTGTACAGTGTAATATAATATAATTATATGTGTGCATGTAGCATTTTTTTGATGGATTTGCTTATTTATTTCATGGAATAATGTTGTTGAATAAAAATTTACACCAAAATAAAATATAATAAAGTAAAAATGACAACAAATAGGACTTAAACAAGTAATAATTAAAACGAAACAAATAAAATAAAGCACATGCCCTAATTAGGCTACTTATTTAAAATATCCCTTTTTAGTATATGATTTTACCTAGGTGTTTTCATTATCACATATAAATAAAAATAAATAAACTACTATAAATTGTGAACTTTTAAAAAACCAGCGGACATTCTTGGCCAATGAGCATTAATCATTTGGCATTTTGGCATTAATGCCAAATGAACTTGCCAACAAAATAACATAAACATAAAAGAGCCTTTTGAATAAAATAAACTGAAATTGTAATTCTTTTTTAAAGGGGGAAAAAAACTAATATATACTGCAAACGACAACTCTTTAAAATATTAGTAAAAAATAAAATATTAAGTAGAGAAAGAGTAAAAAGTACTTATAAAGTAAATAATAAAAGAAAAAAAACAGGCCTATGGACAAGTCATAAACAACTTTGTGCATAGCAAGTCAACCAAAATACACAAATAGCAAAAACACTTAACTGAAAAATTATATTAGAGATGGAAATTAACGAGAACGAACGAATAAACGCAGCAAAATGCCATACAATGGAATGAATCCTCCAGAATACAAATCAAACGGAAAGAATCAAGAAAAATATCTGCTGCAAACTGCGTATAAAGCCGACGGATGATAGGGGTGGGTGATATGAGCTCAAATTCATATCATTGTATTTTTTCACTGTCCAGTCGATATCGATATTACGATATGATAAAAATATGGAATCCTATTTTAGTATACCTTAGTTTAATTATAGGCAAAATATGTATTTTAACCTCGTATAACATAAAAGTCAGAGATGGGACATAGACCTTAAAATACTTTTATTTAAACACAATGAACACATGGGATAAAGAAAATGAAAATATTTTACTACATGCAAAATAAGGTAACTTTTACCTTACCTTTTAATTGTGCAATTGTTTATTTCCCAAACAGTGCAAACTTTCAACATGAGGAAGAAATTATTATTTTTTTAAATAAAATAAAATACTGTTTAGTGCAAAGAAGATTACTTCAAGGAAAATTTAGTTTATACAAACTTAAATACTGTAAACTTTAAAGTACACATTTCAATCCTCCATCATCAAGTATTCAAACAGTGCAAAGTGGCAACATGAGGTAGGCCTAAATTAAATATTATGTAAAATAAAATAAATTAAAATAAAAGAAGATTACTAAGTAATAACCTTGGAAAAAGGTAACACTTTTCACACAACCTCACACACCGCATCAACTTCATCACAAGTTCCGTGCCAGGAACACCAACCTATTGACCATTTCTGGCTTTAGTGCCGCACTGTTACATGTGACGATGTTGCCCCCAGTGCTGAAGGCCCTCTCAGAGGGGGAACTTGTGGCATAAGTACTTTTTTGCCAGACAACTTTCATGTGGGAAATGAGATCCATGAATTCGCCACCACTCCAAAGGATCAGTCTCACTGTCTGGTGTCATTACCAGAATGTAGCTGTTCAGCTCTTGTTCAATTATCTGCTTCTGTGAACATGAGGCAGATGCACTGCTGGTCTTAAAGAAGCTTCCAATGCTCTTCTTGGGCTTCTTGGCTGATGGAAGTGGAGCAGTGGCTGTTTCTCCCTCCCTTTCAGGTTGATCCTCTGCGAGAGATGATTCTTCCAGTACAAGGGCAGGGTTCTCCTCCAGGAGGGCTTCAGTCTCTGAGGCAGCTCTCACTTTAATTTCCTCCAGTTTCTCAGGGGACAGGTACATGGTTTTAAATCTCGGGTCGAGAAAGGTAGCCATGGTGAGTAGGTCATCTGTTGCAGGGTCAGTATACTTGCTATTCAAGTAATCAAGGACCTTAATTTTGATCACTTGGGTCAGTTCGGTATCACCCTCTTCTGGATTCAGAATCTCTGTATTTAATAGATGGATTACACACCTGTGGCTCGAAAAATCCGGGTTTCGTTTTGAACACTACTCTCTGGAAATTGCAAATAAGAAATCAAAGTAATAGGGTGAGAAATAATTAAAATAGAACGACAAAAATAGAAATTACCCCCAAAAAGAAATTTAAGTCATTATCATGTTAAGACACATCACCAAAAGTAGCTTCAAAAATAAATATAAAACAAACATTTATTACACAGACTTTTGAACAATGATGAGAATAAGTAAATGATGAGTGATTTTGTGTATACTATGCTTAATGTTTTTAATTAAAATATGAAATTTATTATTTTATTAAATGATTAAATAAGAAACCAAAACTTCCAGTAGGTGGTGGTAAGTGTCGTTATTACTCAATGATTTATTCGTTTGATTTGTTCAAACAGCTGATTCATTCAGAAGTTCAAATATACAATCGAACTTACCAATGGCATTGTGCAGCATGTGTCTGAAACACCCAAGGTTTTTCCAGTTGTTCAGTTGCAGTGCTTTGATCATGTTTGATCCACTGTGGGTCGTCATACATACTTGACGTGACTCTCTTAAACCCCAACACAAAAGTGTATCCCTCAGACCCGATGCGATTATTTCCCCGGTGTGGTCTTCTGGAAAATATTAAGTTTGTAGGCATTTGCTTTGTAGTTTCCACTCACTGTCGATGTAGTGGATTGTAAGGCTTATGTATTGTTCTGTGCTACGGCTTTGACCATAGATCGGCAGTGGTGGAGAAAAATTCAATGTTATTAATTTCGTTGTAAACTCTTTCCTGACATTCGGTGAAGAGCTGTGGCAGGCGTGTTTGACTAAAATATTTACGGCTGGGGATCTCGTATCTTGGCTCCAGAGTTTGAATCAACTTTCTGAAACCTTCTTTCTCCACAGTTTGAATGGGTGCCATGTCCTTCGCTATGTGATGTGTTATTGCAGTGGTTATGTATTTCCATCTTTTACTCGCCTTGTCACACGGAGTACCGGCAGTGAATGAAGACTTTATTGATTGCTGCATGGGAGCCATCCTCGTCTTCGGGCACGTGCTGCCTCCGCCTTCGGGACCATCTGTTGTACGCATTTTGGTGCATGTCTCATATTCACGTACATGCATGGTTTTCAAGTGCTGAAAGAGATTGCTGGTGTTTCCACCTCTGGCTGCAACAACACGGCGACACAACTGGCAGAGTATGGTTCGTTGGTCGATGTCGGAGAATTTGAACACAAACCAGTTCCATACGACAGAGGAGCCCCTCTTTTTTTTAACTAATTCCTCCTCGTGCTGTTCAACAATCTCACTTTCTGTGCATTCGCTCATCATTTTAACTCAAATCTCACGTTCAATCTCATGAATTCGCAAACGCAAGCTGCAGTTTCTTGTGCACACTTGATGTTCGGTGGGTCGTGCTATAACTTGGCCTGTTACGGCGCTCTCTGTTTGATTACTAATGCCTTTGTAGCGAGGAGTTGGACACAGAGGACAAAAGATTAAACGTTCACCCTCGACATATCTTCATTAGCATTGTTAACAGATGACAAATTGAACAAAACGTTATAAATGCAAAATTAGAGTTCATGAATATATAACGGTATGCATGATATAGCAAAATTCATATCATGGCGCAAAATAATACCGGTAGTCACGTACATACCGGTATATGCCAGTCCTAACGGACGAGTCTTGACCAGAAACCACGAATAGAAAAATCTGTCTGATGTTTCCAATCAGAATAAAAACAACCTCAAAAACACCACAAAAAGGGGAAATTGGGTTAATTTACGTCACTATTTTTCCATCCATCCAATCTTTTTTTTTTTTTTGCCACCATGTCGACGTTCCAGAATTAACCCGTGTGTCTCCTACCATTATATCTTTATTTCATACTTCTCTTCTGCATGCTCCTCTTCATAAATGGCCATCAGCATGGATATCTAGGCCTTATATTCTTTTTTGGTGTGGGCTCACCCTCCTCTGTAGACTGTAGGACTAATGGTGTCATGATCCCTATATTGCGCAGCTTCTGTAGATAAACTTTCTGCCAGATCCAACACTGTGGAATATGCATCTTCGCGATTGTCAGTGTCAAGGAATGACAAGCTCTTAAAATGTGGGTCTAAGACTGCAGCTTGTTTATAAATGCTGTTCACGTGATTTCCCCCTCAATTTCTACTGCGAGTCGTATCTTCAGTGCTTTTTTGGTCAGGCTGTCATCATCGCGCAGCACCAAATGGCGTCTCTTCATATTTATTAAGCATAGGCACTGTTTGCATTGGTCTCTCATTGTTTCTTTTGATGTCATAGACTTCAATGTCATTCTTTTGATGTTTCTTTTAATGCGCATACTAACTGCGTGACGTCACCTAAGTGTTTTTTTTTGACTAACCAATCAATGAAAAATTATTCGACCAGCCTCCTTCACATCGACAAACGTTTAGTCGACTATTTGTGGGCACACCTGTTTTTACCTCAATTAGCTGGTGTGAATGTGCTCAAAAACATGTTGCCTTTTCTTCCCTGACAAGTGTTCTGCACATACAGATGACATAAAGGAAAAATACTATCCAGTGAAGTGTTTTCCTTCTTCTTTCTAACAGCTTTGAAAAACAAACAGCTTGTCTGTAAGCTTTCCATCACTCTGGTTTTATCCGCATTTTGAAGTTTCGCATCAGAAACGAGAGATAGAAACACTACATTTCGAATTAAAAAGCCTTAATTCGCAAAAAGAGTGTTTACGCTCGCTTAAGGTGGTTTTTAATTTTTGCGAAAAAGGGTTAATGTGAATAATGGGAGATGGAAACGCATTTGCCGAATAATTTCCTCCAAAAAGTCACAAAACTGTACTATGAGACGGCATAACCTGACTAAACAGAGTTTCTTGTTACACAGCATCAGAAATGTTGTTATGCTCATTCTTAAATGCCTGAGCAAAGTCGTCAAAGTTTTTCTGTAACTGCCTCTTAGAACTGTCACGACTGTGTTTCACAAACAGCAGGCGTCCACAAAAGCACCGCATTTATTGTGTTTCGTAATGGTCTGCTTGTTTATTATTATTATTATATATGAAAATTATTAGATTCGGTGGCTTCTCTTACTTTTCTTACTGATATTTAGGGCAGGTTAATCAGGAAGTGACGGTTGACTAGTTGGATGGAAACGGTGCTTATTCGCAAATGTTTTATGCGATATTCCAATTTTGCGCATAAGCTAAATTCGCAACTTTGGATGGAAACCCGGCTAATGTCCGATTCGCGACGTAATGACTCATTTGAATCGATTCATTTGTTGAAACAACTCGCATGTCAAACACTGAACTCACGAGACTCACTGACTGAACCTCTCAAATCAATCACTCAAAACAAGTCTGCTTACACCATTTAACAAGAGTGGTTAGTAAGATTAAGTATTTAAAGTTTATTTATGACAATGTGCAGTAAAGTACATATATAATAATTTAGTTCTGACTTACTTTTGAGTTTTGAGCAAGATCTTTGATTTAATTTTATGTGGTAGTAATAAAGAAGGCCAGTGGCAAAATTACAGCTTTCTGCAAAGGAGGATTGTGAAGAGTGACAGGTTTAACTTGTGTCAGATCATTTCATAGCCAATATATAACTTGAATATACAACTTAAAATAACAACTGTATAAAATTACAAATACAAAGTTTCTTTGCAATTATTTTTTATTTATTTGGCTTGCAAGTGTTAAATTGCAAATATGAAGCGGTCTATAGCCGACTATTATAAAAGACGATTCATCAACTGAGGTCATTATGCAAGATCATTGATTATTATAAAAAAGTGTGCGACCAAATTATAAGTTGAATAAGTGGGTCGCACCAGTGCTCGGGTGGAAAAAATGAGTCTAGAGCCTTGCAAAGCATCAAATTTTCAGAAACTACAGTCTGAGAAGCTCAAAAACGGCATGTTACTAGTTAGTTTCAAGGGAAATATTGTTCTAATAATGTTCTTTTTTTGTTGGACAAATAACCCTGCGTATGTGTCTAATCTCGCAACCCCGTAAAAAAAAATGTTTTTGCTTTAACCCCTGTGCACAGGTTTCACTTAATGATGCTGTGAAACAGTGTGAGATGTAAGTTCTTGTTGTTTTTACCTTCACTGATGATGGAGGTCAATCTGATGGGACTCACAAATCATGTTCATGAATGATAACATTTTATAACTGTTACTTTATAACATATGCCAACAGAGTGGTGTGCTTGACTTTACCACTTCTACTTGCCATTTTTCATGAGACTCACTATTTTGTCATGGGTGAGTGTGACTGTTTTGATCATTTTAGTGTCTTTTGAGTGTGAAATAAACTGTTGTGCCGAAAGCTGAAAGTTGGTGGAAAACTTTGAGAAATGTGTCCTAGCGATTGTAAACAACGTCTTTATTGAACCATTCAGCCAAAAAAAGATTACAAAGTATCACAAGAGCAACTCAACATTACTATGTTTTTGAATAACTCAGACTGACCTCTGCCGTGAACTAGAGATGCATGGATGCAAGTTTTGGAATTGGAGTAGAAATGCAAGTATCGGAAGATCCGATATCAATGTTATTACTTCTCTATTACGACATAGTCAAGATTTGAAAAGGTTGTTGTATTGTTGAAGCACTACTTCTACCTCTTAAAATGCTAGATTTGGAAATCATTGCTGATTTTTTATTTATTTCATAAATCATTACTCTGGTCAGCCTTTATGTTTGTATGTGGGTTTTGGCAAACATTGAACCAATAAATAGTATTTAAAAAAGCTTGTAAACTTTGACAATAATGCAGTGTTTTGGAGGTTTCAGCGCACAGGGACAAAATATAATAATAATAATATAAAATAAGATAATAACATGATTTGCTGTACTTCTGGATGCTGTATCAAGTATACATTGCTTTTATATCTGGGAGATGTTTAACATGCTGAGGTAAATCAATAAATACTGTTGGTCATAAAGGCATCAGATTTTGATTGTTTACGCATCATTCATTTCTGACATAGATATCTAAGATAGTGTATTGTTAAAAGAAAAAAATACTGTGACTAAAAACATTCTCTTCAACTTTCTCTTCTCTTTAATGTCCAGCTTAAGAAGGAATCTGATGTAATGTAACAGATCTAAAAACACTGTTCTGTCTTTAGTTGTTATAGCAGGAATTCTTGTGTGATGTTAATTGAAGTGTTTCTCTCTGTCATTACAGAACGAGATCTATCTGCAGGACTGTTAGCAGGAATAATCTCTAGTTTCCTGCTGGTTATTGCTGCTGTTGGTGTGATTGCTGTGATTGCGTATCGCGGCATTAAATATGAACAACAGAAACAAAAGGGTGAGTTTAATCTCCAGCTGATACTGTAATAAGAAATCATATATATTCATTGTATTAATATAAAAGTGTTTTTTCTTTTTGCTTCCACATGTTTGACTTGATTTGTCTTAAGTTTGGTCATATTGCTCTTGTTTTTTTTTTATAACACTTCATGACTTTTAATAGATTTTAACAGATCTGAAAACATTAGACATCATACACAAGACTTTTTAAACTTTCTGAACATGAACTTATACAGAAACACAGAATTAACAAACAAAGATATACAGGAGACATGAGATGGTGTCACAAACACACAAAATGAGTGCATGAGGATGTGATCTTGTGCGGGTTGATGCATCTTATGCTATGATATGATAATAAAATCAGTTTAAAATAGCACAGACACAAACACCAACTATTTCTGACTCATCCAGACTGCAGATCAGAACTAAACTCTGTGCCTGTTGTTTATATACTGTACTCATAGATTTTTACATTTGACATTTTTTATTTTTAAGTTTCTACTTTTAGTTTTCTTGTTTGCAGGAACTTTGCTTTAATATGTCAAAGAAAAAGCTTTGGTCGATTTAAAGCTAAGGGTTAATGTTAGTTGATATACATTTTATTAGTTGTCCTGTGAAATCGACTACAACAGTAAACCCTGTGAAGTTGTGATTTACAGTGAATTCAGATCTACAAGAAGCTTGGTTTGTCATGACGCAAACAGAGTAAAACTCCCTGTTCTACATTAACTGTAACTCACGGCTTCACAGGGTTTAATGCTTTTATCAAACAGTTATTACATATACAAGGTTTTATTACATAAACACACAGCATGAAAAATAAGATTACATTGATAACTAGAACAATGTTTTACAACGTAATATAATTCTTCAGAAGCAGAATGAGACCGTTGTGCAGTAATACTGATGTAATGTGATGATGATGTTTGTTTCTGGAATTATTAACAACAGTTTCAGATACGCCTCAACCAACCTTCAATCAAGGACCAGAAAGTATTCGTTTTATAAACCATAAACTATTTTCATATGAATCTTTTTTTTAGATTAGAAACACATTTTGAAAATAATTATGCTTAACAGACAATTTTATCTAAAGTCTCTTACAGTGCATTTGTGGCGCACATTTCATCAGTTTGTTTTATTCCTTCATAACATCTGAGATTGTTGATCATCTTCACCTGAACACTGATGAGTTATGATGTTTATATTTCTCTCTCTTGTGTTTCTGTGACAGTTAAAGAGATGATAGTGCTTAAGGGAGATCCTGTCACTGTAGATCCTGATGTCACTAAACTCCAGTCTGATGATGTGATCGAGTGGAGGTTTAGAGATGAAGTGATAGCCACATTCAATAAGGACAACAGTGATGAAGAGAGACTCATAGACAGACCGCAGGTGGATGTTCAGACTGGATCTCTCACCATCACAGACATCAGAACAGAAGACGCTGGACTGTATAAAGTAAAGATCATCAGCAGCAGTGGAGTGAAATCATTCCTTCAGTTCATCACCGGTGGAGGACCATCATACTATCAGTTCAATGTTATTGTCACAGGTAAGAAGCTCAATTCTACTAAATAATATACACAATTTCTGTTGTCCAGCTCATAAGAACCTAAAGTTCACCACTGAACAAGTTATCAGAGAAACTTTTCTGAGTTTCTGAACTCAGTGATTTCTGAGTTCGGCTTTCAGTTGTGACTAGAGGATTTGAAGAAAAGAATGATAACGATAGCCTGATAAATCAAGGATCGGCTAGTGTGGACTGCACTGCTATTTACAGCATCTCTGGGGAATGGTGTACAGGATATGGGAAACAGTTCATCTCAAAATAATTAACAAATGCATGCACAGTCATCCGTGAATGTGATGCATGTTACTCATGTATTTTACTATCTACAAGATTATTTAGATTATTTGTTAATTTAGACATATATTTAAAAAGTAGGATTTCAAGAAAAAAATAATTGGACCAGCAGACTAACGAGACACCTCAACCAATGACAAATGTGCTTATCCTGAGATCTAAATGCAGATAAATACAGGCTGTTAGTCAAAAAGCTTTGTTTATTTATAAACATTTTAAACACATGTGCCATTACAACAGTGTGCACACACTCTTGATTTCTATACATCGCTATTCTACCACAAATAAACATAAACCTTGAAAAAAAACAACAGAAGTAACATTTCATTTAAACTCACATGCTGATACACTGAAAAACAGGTTATTTTAGATCGTAATTTTGACTGCAAGTCGATTTCTCCCATTATTAAAGCTAGGCGGTAAAGGTTCAAATTATGTGCAGTCCCGCAGCGAAATTCGAGCTCTGTTTGAAATGCAAGCTATTTTGAAGCCATCCTCTACATTAAAAAAGAATGAAAATTCAACAAACCGAGCCTTGTATTATAACGTCAATTTTTGCGAACTTCAACCGAATGTCAAATATCTGCAATCTTTCACGCCACCAAGTTCTGTAAAGCTCCGTGAGACTGCCATCTAGTGGTAGTTGCTTTTCCTTAGGCACGGTTGTGGAAATTATTTGTGTGTGGATTGTCCAACGCAAAATCGCGAAACAAGTCTCAAAATCGAAATGCACAGAACAGGATGAATGCACGTGTGTCAGCTGATCCACAAATGCACGTTTTCTATTAGACATGCACAAGTTATGATATTTTTATACAAAAGAGAACATTTGCATTCGCAAATAGATATCCATTTGTACAAAGTGATTAATAATCATATTCAGTTCCGAATTTCACAGACACGAAATGAGAGACATTTATTAAAGAAAAATAATGCGTAGACCTCAGCTTATTTATTGATACTTGTTTGTATCTGGGTTGTGTAATGCTGAAAACAGCGAAACGAAATCTCAAAATTAAAATGCACAGAACAGGATGAATGCACGTGTGTTGCCTGATCCACAAATGCACAACCTGACTGTAAGAATATTACTTTTTGTCCCCTATCTGAAGATTGTTACTTTTAACTAAGTAGAAAGTTGAAGAGTCTAGTCGATGGAACACACAAAGTTCAGGATCCTGGAGAACAAGAATGACACAGACACAGAAGTGCAGTTCATTCAGAGTCCAAAGTTTATTAAACAGGGCTACAATATTTATATGCATAAAAGAGGAACGGCATGGAAAAATACCAGATCTCAGAAATAATATTATTAGCAAAAGACATCACATAGTTAGTTCCTTGTTCTCAGTGTCTAGAACATTCTGTGATCTTGGTGAACTGTTCGGTGACCTTTTAGTACAGGTTAGACATAACTCATTTTTGTTAAACATCATAATCTTAAACAGTCAGGATATAGAATAACAATGTATATTGAAATACACTTCTCACAATATATAGGACACAGGCAAAACCTAAATTCTCACACTGTCCTTGGTGTACGCAAAATTATTATATATTAACACAAAATACAACATTTACAACAGTTACTATTTGTACAAATAGTTTAATTTCAATTTGTATTTTTATGCATTTGGCAGACGATTTACATTGCATTATCCTATACATTTATACATAGTTATATGCAATCCCCTGGTATCCAACCCCCAACCATGTGTTGTTAATGCAATGCTCTTACCACTGAGCTACAAGAAAGTTTCATGTTTAAAAAAATCTAAATTTCACAGATTCAAATCATAAGGCATTTATTTGTGGATAGTGCATGCTCTGTATGGGACAGTTCGGGTCCCATTTGACAAAAAACACATCTATTTTAAATTATCCGAGGACAGGGTCGGCAACCTTTGCGACCAAAAAGCCATTTTGGCCCCACTCCCACCAATAAAATTTGCCTGTAACCGCAAATCATATATAACCTTTAAGTTATTTTATACATCAGTTCTCTCTGGTTCTCAAATCTGATTGGCTGATAACCGTGAGATATTCTACCAGGTTAATCACAGGAACTGACTGTTGAACCGCTTCACTGACTGTTTGTATCACTCCGCCACTATGGTGGTTTTTTCTATTATAGTGTTGAGTTTTCTTATATAAAATAATACATTTAGTTAGTTATAGGTTTCATGTATTTTATATTTGGGACTCATGTAAACTCAGCAAAAAAAGAAACGTCCTCTGACTTTCAACTGTTTTTACTTTCAGTAAACTTAATATGTGTAAATATTTGTATGAACACTAAAAGAGTCAACACCATAAGACATAAACTAAAAATGTTTCACAGACATGTGACTAACAGAAATAGAATAATGTGTCCCTGAATGAAGGTAGGCTCAAAATCAAAAGTACCAGTCAGTATCTGGTGTGGCCACCAGCTGCTTGAAGTACTGCAGTGCATCTCCTCCTCATGGACTGGACCAGATTTGTCAGTTCTTGCTGTGAGATGTTACCCCACTCTTCCACCAAGGCACTTGCAAGTTCCTGGACATTTCTGGGGGGAATGGCCCTAGCCCTCACCCTGCGATCCAACAGGTCCCAGACGTGCTCAATGGGATTTAGATCCGGGCTCTTCGCTGGCCATGGCAGAACACTGACATTGCTGTCATGCAGAAACTCACGCACAGAACGAGCAGTATGGCTGGTGGCATTGTCCTGCTGGAGGATCATGTCCGGATGAGCATGCATAAAGGGTACCACATGAGGGAGGAGGATGTCTTCCCTGTACCGCAAGGCACTGAGATTGCCTGCAATGACAACAAGCTCAGTCCGTGGTGATGTGATATACCGCCCCCCAGACCATGACGGACCCCCCCCACCTCCAAATCGCCCCGCTCCAGGTACAGCTCGGTGTAACGCTCATTCCTTCGACGATAAACGAATCCGTCCATCACCCCTGGTGAGACAAAACCGTGACTCATCAGTGAAGAGCACTTTTTGCCACTCCTGTCTGGTCCAGCGAAGGTGGGTTTGTGCCCATAGGCGGCGTTGTTGCTGGTGATGTCTGGTAAGGACCTGCCTTACAACAGGCCTACAAGTCCTCAGTCCAGCCCTCTCTCAGCCTATTGCGGACAGTCTGAGCACTGATGGAGGGATTGTGTGTTCCTGGTGTGACTCGGCAGTTTTTGTGGCCATCCTGTACCTGTCACGAAGGTGTGATATTCGGATGTACCGATCCTGTGCAGGTGTTGTTACACGTGGTCTTCCACTGCGAGGATGATCAGATGTCCTTCCTGTCTCCCTGTAGCGCTGTCTTATGCGTCTCACAGTGCGGACATGGCAATTTATTGCCCTAGCCACATCAGCAGTCCTCATGCCTCCCTGCAGCATGCCTAATGCACGTTCACAGCAGATGAGCAGGGACCCTGGGCATCTTTCTTTGGGTGTTTTTCACAGTCGGTAGACAAGTCTCTTAGTGTGCCTGCGTTTTTAGAACTGTGACCTTAAATGCCTACTCTCTGTAAGCTGTTAAGGTCTTAACGACCATTCCACAGGTGCATGTTAATTAATTGATTATGGTTAATTGAACATGCATGGAAAAAACATTGTTTACAACCTTTACATTGAAGATCTGTAAAGTTTTGGATTTACAACATTATTGTTGAAATACACAGTCCTGAAAAAGGGAAGTTTCTTTTTTTGCTGAGTTTATAAGTATGAGCTCATGAACACCTGCATGAACAACAAGCATCTTATCTTAGCTGCACGGACACCACACATCATTTTTAATAAGGAAGTTTGGTTTATTGCATAGAGTCAAGGACGCTAGTACCTCTAAACAGTGAGCTCATTTTAACAAAGCTGATGTATGAGTTTGAACATTTGAACATCTCTGCACACACCACCAATATATTTGAACACTAGATGTACTCCCCACACACTTTTGTAAGGAAGTCCAATTAAATCACATACACCAGAACCTGGGTAGCTCATTATCGCTAGACCATGAGTTAACCTTTGATAGAAGGTTAAATCATGTATCGTCCGAAACCCCCAGGAAAGTGTCAAGATAAAGAGGCACCTGTTTTTGAGGGGCGCACGCAACCATTAAATCCTAATATGGTAGGCCGGAACTATGAGCGTAGAGGGACGGGCTAACGAAAAGGTGATATCATATGAAAACAGATTGGAAGAAGATGATGTCAAGTTAACATGATTGGTTTAAACTGTGATAACAACTTGAAAACAGTGTATAAAAAAGGAGTCAGATGTGTGTTCGTTGGGCATCTTCAGATGAACTCTGAATGTCCCTCTTTGACTTGTTCGAACAAATTAAAGATTGAAACCGTTGAAACTTGGCTCTTTGGTCTTCGTGATTTCTCTTAACATTTGATGATCGAATTTGCCACGACACCACTAAACTAACTCTAATACTGTCCTCGCAACTGCGCCACTCTGTTTGTTTGCTAGCAATCTAACTTCTTCACACAAAGCAGTTTATCCTTTCCAGAATGATTTCTGTGATGCTTTCTCTTTTTTTTTTTTTTTACTGGCATACAATAAACAAGATATGAAATGACTAACTGCACATTAATTTGTTTGGTATAGCCTACATATAAACGTGTGCACAGCGATCTGCACACGGGCAATCCGCACAATCAGATTATCACTTTCATTATCATTATATTGATCACAGTTTAACTTCCAATAATTCATATTATGCTAACACATATGAACGCTAACAGATAGTAAATAAACTTACAGGCATATCTTTCTCCAAGCAAAGATTATTCGCATTGTGAACCGAAACTAGGCTACTGCTGTACGATGAATGAGATCTAAATCTCAAAACTGCGCAAACTTCAATACTGAAAAATGGCCACCAGGTGGAGCGTTAACACCATGATCATTGGAACGATGTCATTGTTGGCGGTGTCTCTAGCAATTTATTCACATCGTCTGCACTCATTGTTTAATAATATTAGCGCGAGACGTGAGAGTCTCGATCAAGAAAGTAGTTCCCCATTTCCTTTAAAACCGGAGGGGTTTAAAGACACTACGATGTTGATTGCTGGTTTATCTACACACGTGTGCCGTCGAACTGATGTATAAATGCAATATCGCTCTCATAGCTGTGTATGTAGTTATGTAGTATAAGAACACTACATACACTCATACTCGAGCGATATTGCATTAATAACTAAAGTTTGTATGCATGTATGGTAGTAGTTACCTAGTTGCACAACTATAGTGTGATGGGGGTCCGGACAATACTTTTTTAAATGAATAATATTTAATCAATTGAGCCCAGTCGAATATGTACAGTAGAGGTGTGAACCTACACTGGTGTCACGGTTCGGTTCGATTACGATTATGATGTCATCGATTCGGTTCAATTCGATATCACGATGCATTGACGATGCATTGACGTCTCAAATTTCAATTTTACTAGTTCACATGTTTGTCAATAAATACAAGCAGTCAGATATATGAACTGAAATTTTATGAACTGCTGCGATGGAAGAATGTTGATATTCGTCGGATTCTGCCCAAAAGCCTGGAGAGCGCGGCCACTTTAAGTGCGCGCTGGGACGCCAGATTAACTGTATGTGCGAAGCATTTCACGTGAGGGAATGTTCCGATTTGAGCTGCCGCGATCATATTCGACGCATTATCAGTCACAAGCACTACATCTTTATACGACAGCTGCCATTCCTCGACAGCATGAGACAATAGCTCTGCAAGATGTGCACCCGTGTGAGACTCATAAACCGCTCTCGTTTGCAGCACATGTGACACAATCTTCCAGTCCTCGTTAATGTAATGCGCCGTTATTGTCACATACGACTCTGTTGCGACCGAAGTCCATGAATCGCATGTTAATGCAACTCGATGAGCTCGGCTCATTAACTTCATTACCTGGGCCTTGGTTTCGTGGTAGAGTTCGGGCACAATGTTTTCTGAAAAGTGGCTGCGTGAGGGAAGCTTATATCGCGGCTCCAGTGTATTCCAACAGTGGGCGAAACCCGGGTTTTCCACCACAGAAAAAGGCCGTAAATCTCTTGCAATAAAAGCTGCCACTGCTCTGGTAATTCTCTGCCCTCTTTCAGAGTTGGGCGGCAATGTTGATATCATTTTATCTATTTTTAGCTGAGCTGGGTCCACCTTGGCAGTGGCAGTGACATGCGTTAACAGCTCAGGGTGAAAACGGCAGACGTGGTTTCTCAGGTTTGTGGTATTACCCCCTGCGTGTTTTATTTGTGCGTGACAATGTTTACACACAGCTTGTGTCCTGTCCAGGTCGTGCTTACCGGGTCTTTCATAAAAGCCGAAATGTGCCCAGATGTCGGATTTTAAAGTAGTTGGAGCATTTTTGATTACTCGCGTCTCGCCTTCCTCCGCCATTGTATGCTAAAGCAGTAACAGCACGTTCGCGACATGACGTCAGGAAAAACGTAAGTACGTAATAACCGGTTATGGTCTGTAACTGAACCGATACCGAATCGTCCTCGTTTGCATCGCGATGCATCGTAAAAACGATTAATTTCGACACCCCTAATGTACAGTGGGGCAAAAAAGTATTTAGTCAGCCACCAATTGTGCAAGTTCTCCCACTTAAAAAGATGAGAGAGGCCTGTAATTGTCATCATTGGTATACCTCAACTATGAGAGACAAAATAAGAAAAACAAATCCAGAAAATCACATTGTAGGATTTTTAAAGAATTTATTAGCAAGTTATGGTGGAAAATAAGTATTTAGTCAATAACAAAATTTAATCTCAATACTTTGTTATATTCCCTTTGTTGGCAATGACCGAGGTCAAACGTTTTCTGTAAGTCTTCACAAGGTTTTCACACACTGTTGCTGGTATTTTGGCCCATTCCTCCATGCAGATCTCCTCTAGAGCAGTGATGTTTTGGGGCTGTCGCTGGGCAACAAGGACTTTCAACTCCCTCCAAAGATTTATTTATGGTGTTGAGATCTGGAGACTGGCTAGGCCACTCCAGGACCTTGAAATGCTTCTTACGAATCCACTCCTTCGTTGCCCGGGCGGTGTGTTTGGGATCATTGTCATGCTGAAAGACCCATCCACGTTTCATCTTCAATGCTCTTGCTGATGGAAGGAGGTTTTCGCTCAAAATATCACGATACATGGTCCCATTCATTCTTTCCTTTACAAGGATCAGTCGTCCTGGTCCCTTTGCAGAAAAACAGCCCCAAAGCATGATGTTTCCACCCCATGCTTCACAGTAGGTTTGGTGTTCTTTTGATGCAACTCAGCATTCTTTCTCCTCCAAACAAGACAAGTTGAGATTTACCAATTAGTTCTATTTTGGTCTCATCTGACCATATGACATTCTCCCAATCCTCTTCTGGATCATCCAAATGCTCTCTAGCAAACTTCAGATGGGCCTGGATGTGTACTGGCTTAAGCAGGGGGACATATCTGGTACTGCAGGATTTGAGTCCCTGGCGACGCAGTGTTACTGATGGTATCCTTTGTTACTTTGGTCCCAGCTCTCTGCAGGTCATCCACTAGGTCCCCCCGTGTGGTTCTGGGATTTTTGCTCACAGATCTTGTGATCATTTTGACCCCACGGTGTGAGATCTTGTGTGGAGCCCCAGATCGAGGGAGATTATCAGTGGTCTTGCATGTCATCCATTTTCTAATAATTGCTCCCACAGTTGATTTCTTCACACCAAGCTGCTTAACCATTGCAGATTCAGTCTTCCCAGCCTCGTGCAGGTCTACAATTTTGTTTCTGGTGTCCTTTGACAGCTCTTTGGTCTTGGCCATAGTGGAGTTTGGAGTGTGACTGTTTGAGGTTTGGACAGGTGTCTTTTATAACTGATAACGAGTTCAAACAGATGCCATTAATACAGGTAACGAGTGGAGGACAGAGGAGCCTCTTAAAGAAGAAGTTACCATAATTTGCAAATCAATTCTTAAATTAAAGCTGCAAGCAGCCTTTTCCGGGTTCGAGCGCTTAAATGGCTCTTACGTAGGTTTGCCTGGCATGTTTGGTATCGTAGGACTCGGTGATGATCCGGGAACACGATAAAAAAATTGCAATGACAATCCATCAATCGCAGCAAAGTTGTGAGCCTGCAAATAGGTTAACGACGGGTTTTGCCAAATTTGTCATTTTCACTGTTATAGCGCCACCATGTGTTCAAACGCCACGGTGTTTTGTAGGTAACCTCGGAGTGATGGTCTACACAGGAGTTCCAAGCCCCATGACGATATGTTGAGCCTTTCATGAATTATGGACATTTTAAAGTTATTGGCTCCGCCCATTTTACATATGGCTCCTCTAAGAGAGCGTGTAAGGAAATTTCAATTTTTTCTAACTTTTTTTCAATAACTATTCACAATCACACCCAAGAGAAGACAGCTGCGTTGGATTGGTTCTGTAGCGATTTTAGCTGTATGTTAAAATAAGGATGAGTTTAGCTCACCAAATATGATTCTCCTCCCACAAAACTTTTAAAGATCACATTCATGAAATGAGTTATTTAAAACATCAATTTCAGTCAAGGAATTAGTTTAGCTCAAAGGAAAATACGTATAATAATTGTTATTATATATACACATTTTACGGTGTCTGATTTGTAATATAAAGTATAACAATATTTGTATGCATTCGTCCAGCGATTGCATCAATGATATTATAAACTTTACTGCTCTTGAGAGAGAGAGAGAGAGAGAGAGAGAGAGAGAGAGAGAGAGGAGAGAGAGAGAGAGAGCGAGATAGAGAGAGAGAGAGAGATTCTTAGCTCGAATGAGAAGATCCTCTCTCCTTTTCCACTCCTTCTCTCTCTCTCTCTCTCTCTAGCGCAGATTGAGCTCTATGGTCATGAGAGAGAGAGAGAAATTTAAAACAAGACTTTTATTACAAAAAAAAATATCCTATTTCACCATACACTCTTATACCACAATATTAAATAGTTTTCAAAGTTTTACGCCACAAAAAAAAAAAAAAAAAAAAAAACCTCACAAAATATGCGTAAAAATCAATTCACCCTCAAAAACAGAGCACAGAGCCTCATTAAAACACCATATGCATTCAAATAAGAGCAAATCATTATAGACTTATAATAAAGAAAATCAACCATAACTCTTGATTTCACCAGATTAGAAAACAAGGCTATTATATTCTGATTTAAATTTTGTTCTATTTTCTTTTTCCTGCTTAAATAAATGGCCAGCTTTGCTTGGCCTAAAACGAAATTCAGAAGTTGACAAACAAATCTTTTTTTCCTCACATATTTGTACCCCAAAATAAATGTCTCCAGAGAAAAGGTTTCATTACAACTCCTAAAAATCACACCTAGAATTACAATAGAGATTGTAATCTACAACATTCATAAAAGCATGGAAAACAGTTTCTCTATTAGAGCAAAAAGGGCATGTAGAAGCAACCTCAGGGTTTAAAACTGTCACAAAAGCATTAACCGCGACAGCACCATGAAGTATTTTCCATTGCAAATCACCTGTTCTCTTAGTCAACGGTGGTTTGTAAAAAGATCGCCACTCAGGTTTTTTGCCTTCATCCAGTTTAAAAACATCACGCCAGGGAGTATCAACTCTTGCATTTAAAACATTTTTGCTAAACACCAAAACACAAGACCTGTACAAATTTTGCCAGTACTTAAAAAAAAATCTTTACACATAGATGCAGCATTTCTGAAGAAAGGGGAAGTAACCCCTTTAACATTTATAGACAAAAAAACAAGGAAAAGAGTCTTTGGGGTTCGAAACACAAGAGCCTCCACAATATTCTGTTAACAGTTCTATTTCAGTTGTTTTAAGAGCAGCTTTCCATTTTATGAGCAACTGGGTAACCAGACGAATAGATCTGATTCCCAAGTGTTGAGCCAGAGCTGCTTCGTCCTTAAAGTCCGGCCCTACATGTTCAGTAACTGACTCAGAGTAATGACGTTGTGTCCAATCAGCACCCTATTAAGTCCAGGAAAAAATGAACTGTCCGTTAAATCCAATCGAGAGCCATAGATTAAAGGCTCTTCCAGTAACCAGAAAAGAGAAGGTGAGTTTTCTGGTCGTTTACAAAAGACTCCAACTTAAAAATTTCTTATAAAATTGGGCAACGTTGAGGTGTCCAGTTTTTGGGGATCCATCAAGAAAAGTACTTTCCAACCCCAATCCTACAAAACTACGTAAAATCAGGCATGAAACAGCACGCCAGTTACAATTTGATGGTCCATCCAACAGTCTTTTCACAAACAGACGAAAGGTTGCAATTCGGCTTTGTAAATGTATTAATCCTTGACCACCTTCCTCTTTAGGCAAAAACAATACATTTTGTGAGACCCAATGCACCTATCCCAAAAAAATTAACCATGATAGCCTGGATTTTTGAAAGTAGTTGCAAGGGAGGATCTACACAGGCAAACTTATGCCATAAGGAAGACGCCACCAAATTATTAACAATTAAAATGCGCCCTCTATATGACACTTTTGGAGACAAAAACTTCCATTTTTCTAGGCGTCCTTTGACTTTTTCAATTAAACCTTCCCAGTTTTTTTGTACTATTGTCTCATCTCCCAAAAATACCCCTAAATATTTAAAACCTTCTTTTCCCCAATGTAAACCAGCAGGGAGTC
Source organism: Triplophysa siluroides (assembly GCA_006030095.1). Classification (NCBI taxonomy): domain Eukaryota; kingdom Metazoa; phylum Chordata; class Actinopteri; order Cypriniformes; family Nemacheilidae; genus Triplophysa; species Triplophysa siluroides. The sequence goes on from VCII01000354.1 coordinate 105,252, forward strand.
CTGGTTTCCCACTTTTCCAGCTTCCTATCAATAGTGCTTCGCTTTTACTCAATTTATTTTAGCAGAAGACAACACTTTAAAATTTCCAAGTAATTCAGATAAAACCTGTACGTCACTTTGCTTACTAATCATAACCACTATATCATCAGCATAGGCTGATAATAAAAAATTACCATTGCATTTGGCAAAGATATACCTTGAAGTTTCATTCTTATTTGCTGTAATAAAGGCTCTATGGCCAGAGAATACAGCATACCAGAAAGGGAACACCCCTAATACCTCTACAAGCCTCAAAAGCACACAAACCACCGTTAACTTTGAGAATGCTCTGAACGTTACTATAGAGAACCTTCACCTGATCTATAATTTTTTGCAAAAACCAAAGGCTTCCAAAACTCTCCATAAATAAGTGTGCTCAACGCGATCAAAGGCTTTCTCTTGGTCCAATGATATTAAGCCACAATCTATCTTTAACCTCCTAGAGACATCAAGAAGATCTCTAATCAGGGAAACATTATCAAAGATTGACCTCCCGGGGACACAGTATGTCTGGTCAGGATGAATTACCTGGTCCATAACCTCTGCCAATCGGTTAGCTAAAGCCTTAGAGAGCAGCTTATAGTCACTGCACAGGAGGGAGACCGGCCGCCAGCACTTGATGTCCGTCAGATCACCCTTCTTGGGTAGGATAGTCAGGACTGCTCTACGGCAACTCAACGGCAGAAGCCCTCCGGCTAAACTGTCATTCAGTACCTCTAGCAAATCCTCTCCAATCTCTGACCATAAAGACTTATAAAAGTCAACAGGCAGACCGTCAATCCCTGGTGCTTTTCCAAGCGCCATACCCTGGATGGCTTTACACAGCTCCCCCATGGTCAAGGCACCTGAAATCTTTGCATTGACTTCCTCTGCACTTGAGGAAGATTATCAAAAAAAGCACTGTCATTCGTAGAATCTGGACCCAGTTCATTTTTATATAGAGACTCATAAAAAGTGGCTGCTCTCTTACGAATGTCTTTGGGGTCAGTCAATATAGTTCCAGTTTCAGAACGTAACGCAATGACTCTGTTGTTCTGTCCATTTTTCTTTCTAAACTAAAAAAAAAACCTTGATGGTGCATCCATCTCGTTTATACTAAGAAAGCGTGACCTGACCAGAGCACCCTGTGTTTTAACCCCTAAAAGGTCAGATAACTGAGTCTTCTTATTTTTTATGAGAGACTCCACATCACTTTGTTCCCCAGGCAAGTGAGCCAATTCTTGCAGTTTTAAAATCTCAGTCTCTAAAGTGCTTAATCTCAGGGTTACTTCTCTAGTGACGTTCAGAGAATATTGTTGACATAGCTGTTTTATCTGAACTTTCCCAAAATCCCACCATTGCTGCAGTGTTCTAAAGGATTTCTTTGTTGTTTTAAAAATATCCCAAAAATGTTTAAAACATTCTTTAAAACACTTATCATCCAACAAAGTGGTATTCAAGTGCCAATAAGCGCTCTTTGGCTTAATAGAATTTAAAAAAAAACAGCACTGCACCATACTGTGATCTGAGAGACATGATGGTGTAATAGAACAACTCTCAACAATACTCGCATGATGTTTAAAAACATAAAACTTATCCAGCCTTGCCAATGAAATCATGTTATCACGAACATGAGACCAAGTGTATTGTCTTTGTTCTCCATTAATCTGTCTCCAAATATCAATTAATTCATGTGTTTTTTTTAGCTGAACAAGACGTTGGCGTGAAGGTAAATGAGGTTCCAAGTGATTTCTATCTAAGTTGGACTCTGTGCAATTAAAATCACCACCCAAAATTAAATACTCATCAACAGCAACATTTTGTAAAACAGAGGATAAAGTATTTAAAAACAACATTCTCTCAACAGCTGAGGTTGGTATATACACACAAATAAAAACAAAAACAACATTTTCAAAAGAGGCTCTTACTTTCAAGAGTCTACCTTTGATAACCTCTTCAACCTGATAAGAGTGTGGGCTGAAACTCTTAGAAAAGAGAACAGCAACTCCGCCACTTATTGTGGTATTATGACTTAAAACAGCAGTCCCATTCCATTCTACTGCCCAGTCAGCAGCATTATTAACATCAGTATGTGTCTCTTGTAGCAGTATAACATCAATTCTTTTCTGATGAATTACTTCATATAATGCAGCTCTTTTGTGCATGTCTCTAGCACCATTCAGATTTAAAGTAGCAACATTAGCGTGACACATACTTAAGGAAAAGAAAAAAAAGAAAAAGAAAACTGTCCACAAAAGAAACTACTAAAAGTCATGGAATTAGTCCTTCTCACTGTCATCCTTATTAAGTTCAGAGTTGAGTTTCCTCACTATTTTTCTAGCCTATAGACCTCTTATTTGTAAAGGAGCCCTCCATCATGAACCCCTTAGTATTATCTATAAACTGTTTTATGTCAGGAAAATATTTCTCAATGTGCACACCCCTCTTATTTTTAGTAGCTCTAAGGAACAGTTTAATATCATCTACCTCATAATGACGTCCAGAAAAATCACTCTGAGAAAGACAAACACTTGAATCAGATGATTCACTGTCACTTTCTGTTTCCTTGTCACTTAAGTCAGTCAACTCTGATTTTTTTGCGTGTCTAACCATCCGATTTTTACCACCCATTTTCCTCTTTAATGGGACTTTAAAATCTGTCTGCACTGTTTTCCATTGGAATGTCATCACTTGTATTTCCCACAGTCGATTGCAGATTATTAATGAGAGCATCGTGTACATGCCTCTCCGTCTCAATACCGGCTACCCCCGCCTGAACATTAGACACTTCTAAACCAGAAACTGTGTGTTTTCAAGCGCTAATTCTGCAGCTTCAGTTACTGCGATCACAGGTAAACCATCATCATGCTTTTCCTCTGAGGCTCGTGCCCCTGTCACACCCGGAGTCTCGTCGGACGGCCCTGCTGCTGCATCGGGTTCAGCGTTATCGACTACAGCACTTCTGACAGCAACTACGTCACCATCACCTGGCGGGTTGTTCAAATTTTTTGCGGGACAATCACGAACTAAATGACCAGATTGGCCACAACTAAAACATTTCATTTTGTCAGTGTATGTAAATGATGTAATCGTACTCATCAGCCCGAAAGTGCAAAGACACGTCCAAATCAGCATCATCATTCATAATCATATAAACGAAACGCCTAAACGAAACAACATGTTTTAGTAAAGGCGACCCACAACCGATAGGGATCTTTTTAGGGAAGAGACCAGTTTACCATAACGAGATAGAGTTTTAGCTAAAATCTCATCACTTAAAAACGGTGGTACATTGGATAGCGTTACTTTCTTTGATGGTGTAGAAAGCGGGAGTACAAGATTAAAAACATCATCAACAACTATCCCTGTCTCAACTAGTTCATTAGCCTTTTCAACAGTACTCAGAAAAATAACAGTGGCATTATTCATCCTGGAGGCAGACAATATATTTTCATGTCCAACCACCTCTCCTACAGCCAGGCAACATTTCTCCACACTAACTGCGGCCGCTACTTTCACCCCATGACGGCGAGTCAGTGAACCCAAACATCGCGTGCGTGGGGCCGTCATGCTCCCGGTAAAACAGGCGGCACGCGGCCCAAAACAACTAAAATGTAAACCAAAAACACAAAACCAACGAACAAAGAAAAAAGCCAGAAAAAAAAGAAAGAAAAGATTCACTCACAGAATCCAACCGCACTCACAGCACTCAATCCGCACGCTCACGCTCACCCCAACAATCACACCTCAAGAGAGAGAGAGCTAGATATAGAGAGAGAAGAGATATAGAGAAGATAGAGAGAGATAGATAGAGATAGAGAAGAAGAAGATAGAGAGAGGAAGGAGATAAATAGATAGAGAGAGGATAGATAGAGCGAGAGAGAGAGAGATAGAGATAGACGATTAGACGAGCAGAGAGAGATAGAGATAGAAGAGAGAGAGAGGAGAGATATAAGAAGAGAGAGAGAGAGATAGAGAGAGAGAGATAGATAGAGAGATATAGAGAGAGAGACGAGAGAGAAGAGAGAGGATATATATAGAGAGATATATATAGATAGAGAGAGAGAGAGAGAGCGAGAGAGATAGATATAGATAGATAGAATAGAGAGATTCCTCTATACGCTTGGAGATTGAATGTTTCAGCTGATTTCAGAATGCAGTCTTGCTTAAAGTTGCGTCCCTTGTTGCCTCGGTCCTTGTGACCGGCCGCATGGCTCGTCGAGGTGTACGAGGCCGCAGAGTCCATTGTTCCTTCTCCAGATAGGGAAGAATTACCTCACCTCCCGGTCCAAAGATGCGATTCAGGAACAGAAACGCAACAGAAGAGCAAAGATCGAAGAGAAGCAACCGAAGAGAAAGGACTGTGTCCTTGGTCGGTATTTATCTTTTTGAAGGGCATGCCCTCAGAATTTGAGTCGGCCAATCATAGTTGAGTGGGGGAAGAGATTCTTTGTCCACTCAACAGCTAATTTTCACCTGTATGTAACTTTACAAGATACCAGTCCAAATTATAACGTAATGAGTGTAATGTGTTCTAAGAGAAACATTTAGATATCAAAAGAGACAGGTTTGAATTGTATCAAGTTGTGATTCATTCGGATGTACGAGTACAAACCACGCCTGAATTAAACTTGTATATCTAACAGTTATAGACTCTTTAAAATGGCGTGAGCGCCAACATGTAACCTAGACATTTAGATACATTTAAAGGAAGGACAGTTTAATTACATAAGTTCCTATTCGTCAGAGAAGTTTCTCTGGTTAGCCTCAGATGTTAAGTTAGAAGTGAGACACAGAGACTTCACACCTATGCTTTGAAGCCTAGGAGTCATAAAATATCCCGCAGGGTAACCAAAAGGTTATCAAGATTCTCAGTGAGATAGCAAAACCTAAAACCAGACCACTGGAGCCTGGTTTTGCTATGGTCTTTTGAAGATGGATCAAGAAACCAGGACAAAAGGGAGTGGGAGGAGGTTTTATGGCTTTGCTCTCAATGATCCAGTCCCTACAGTTCCGATCGGGCGAAAAATCTTGGACTAGTTCGCTAAAGTAGGTTTTTAACATAATCACAGATTACTCACTAACCGTGCGATCGACATCGATCGTTCAAGAGGCAAAGTTGTTCGAAATCAGGAGAGCTATCATATGATATCAATAGTTTGTGTAAATGTCAAATGTCACGTGATACACAATTGATTTGGTTCCAAAAGATGCGTACATTTCGCTATTTTTAACTGTTTTGGCGCCACCTAGTGTACAAATACCGCATTCTTTTGTATTTGACTTTGGAGCGATGGTCTACACAGGACATCCAAGCCCCATGATGATATGTTGAGCCGTTCATGAATTATGGACATTTTTAAGTTATTGGCTCCGCCCATTTTACATTTTGGCGCCCCTAAGAGACTGTGAAAGGAAATTTCAACTTTTTTTCAATTACTATTTACATTCATACTCCAGAGATTCAATCTGCGTGGTTTGGGTTACGATTGGGCAAAAACCAAGGACTAGTTCGCAAAAGTAGGTTTTTATCGTACCACCGATAACTCCGGACCGTTCGATTAAGAGAAGTGGTTCCAGAGGCGAAGAAGAAGAAGAAGAAGAAGAAGAAGAAGAAGAAGAAGAAGAAGAAGAAGAAAAGAAGAAGAAGAAGAAGAAGAAGAAGAAGCTTCTCATTACCTAGGAGGCACACAGGAAAGACTTCATGATGGGTAAAATCAAAGAACTCTCTGTAGATCTTCGTAATCTTATCGTTGAAAAGCATTTTGATGGGAATAGTTATAGGCGCATTCCCAGAATGCTGAATGTTCCTGTGAGCACTGTGGGGGCCATTATCCGGAAATGGAAAGAGCATCAGTTCACCATAAACCGGCCGAGATCAGGTGCTCCACGTAAGATCCTGTCCGAGGAGTCCAAAGAATAATCAGGAGAGTTTTCCAAGAGCCAAGAACCACTCAGGCAGAACTTCAGGAAGACCTTGCATCAGCAGGTACTGTTGTTTCAAAGAAAACTATAAGCAATTACCGACCCCTGCCTGAGGACATTAATATCAAACCCGACCTGTGTTCGAGGCACTCGTCAAAGTTTTAGACCTGAACCCGCTCGGGTCGGATCTCGGGTTTTTGGGTTTACATGGACATGTGAAGACCTCTAATATAAACTTTATTTACAAATGATTAACAGAACCTTATTCATTATAAACGAGCTAATAAGACATTTCAAATCAATGATTCATATTCAATAACTTGAGAGTTCAGTGTTACATCACCTGTGTGGGTGGGATCACCCACACAGTGTAGTGTGTTTATGTCAGCATTTACTATACAATCAGCAGTTATGTGTTTAAGTTTAAGTGTTTACATGAATGAATGCAAAATGAATAAAGAATTCTATTTATATTAGCTAACAAATACATCTGGCATGTGTTTAATAATGATTATTAATGTAATGTCCATGTGTTATAATGTTTGTGTTTCTCTCTTCTGTGTGCTGCTGTGACTGATACAGTGTGGGAAATGGAAAATTATCCTGTCACTCTGAACACTGGTGTTACTAAACTACAGTCACATGATGTGATCCAGTGGAGGTTTGGAGAAACTCTCATAGCTGAAATCAATGGAAAGAACAACAAGATCTCTACACATGATGTTCTTGATGAGATATTCAAAGACAGACTGAATCTGGATGATCAGACTGGAGATCTCACCATTAGAGATCTCAACACTGAACACACTGGACACTATAAACTGAAGATCATCAACAGTAGAGGAACATCATACTCTCAGAATAAAGTTATTGTTGAAGGTAAGTAGCTCAAGTTAATGTGATAATATTATAATGGTGTTTTTTTTATGTAAGTGCTGTATTGATATTACTCATCTTCTGCTTTTATTTTCTCCATACTTTTCTGAAAATGCTTCATGTTAAGCTGCTGAAGTCTTCATGCTTTCACTAGATTCTATCTTTATCTCAGACGTAAACAGTCACTTAGATCACATCGTTTCAAAAACTTTATAAAGAATTCACTTGTATTGTAAGGATCTTTTGATGTTATATTTCTTGAGCTTCTGATGATGTTTGATGGTTTTCTCATCAGTTTGTAAGCTGTAACTGAGACAGTAATATAAAGTTTTTCTGTGTGTCAGAAGTTTATATATGTTGTATATTTACAGATGAGTGAAATGATAAGCTGTATGTTCTCCAGCACATTTGATCTGATGGATGTTCTTCTGTGTTTTTCTCTTCTATGTGCTGCTGTTATAAATGAAGAGAGGATAGAATCAGTACGGTTGGGAGGTTCTGTTACTCTAGAGACTGATGTTACTGGACTACAGACTGATGATAAGATTCAGTGGACATTTGGAGATGAAGAAACTCTCAAAGCTCAAATGACTGTAGGGACTGAACCCTCATATGACTCTGATAAGAGATTCAGAGACAGACTGAAGATGAACACAGAGACTGGAGATCTCACCATCACAAGCATCACAGCTGAACTCACTGGAGTTTATAGAGCAAAGATCAGCAGCAGTAGAGGAACAAAATACAGAACATACAGGGTTGCCATCTGGGGTGAGTGGATTTGTTTCAGTGATTTATATCTGACATGATGATGAGAGATGATGAAATGACCTGAAGAGTTTTAAACTAAATGCTTTCTTTACATTTAACTTTAGTTTGATGTCAGAATCCATTGACCTGAAACTTTACACAAAGCGTAGAAATTTTATTTGATCTTAGTTTATTTCTATTCAGATTTTACATTCTTTGTCTTACACATGTTGACATTGTCTGCTTAAGATGTTTTCAGCCATATTAAATATTTGATGATAGAATCTATTTAAATATTTTGTTTCTATCAGTAATAAAAAAAAATCTATATCCTGTTAACATGTTGTACAGTATAATACTATAACAAACCAGTAGCGTAGCCACAAGGAGACCTAGGATTAATTAAAACCCCGTAAAATGCACTTGTAACCCACTTCTTCGCGGGGCTTATTGCTTTTATAAGACGGTTATGCCATATGGGTAGCAAGGTTTCATAAAATAAAGTAAATAAGATTATATGTAGGCTTCTAATATGGTCAGCCGTTATAAATCGGGGTAGTTTATAACGGCTTAGAACTCGGCTTAACCAATCAGAATCAAGGACCAGAACTGATAATTTTATAAATACATATACATAATGGCCCTCTCATTTACAGACAGGCCCCCTCAAAAATACAATTCTGGCTACGCCACTGTTACAAACGCATTATTGTCACATGCAAAATCACAAAAAAATCTGATATTACACTATTATCACACACCCCTAAGTAGACTAGCACACTTCAATGTTGGAGCAGTAAAATCATTTTGGCAGGTTTCACAGACTAGGCAAAAGTTTGAAGTTTGAGCTGAGCTGTCTTAACTGAAAATAGATTGCCCTGACATAATCTTAAAATATGTCATTGCCGTTGTTTTGTCTGAAGATAAACACCAGTAATATTTATAATATAAGGCATTTAAAAAAGTGACTTAAATACCCTAATTTAACTAAGACATAGTCTTGGCTCAAGCTAAACCTTGTCTGTGAAACCGGGCCTTAAAGTGTAAAGTTAAGTTCCAGATGCAAACTGGTGTGAGTCAACATCTGCATTTGATTACTGGTGTCACTGGTATTATTAGTGTTATTGGTGTTACTGATGGATGTTTTTAGGGTGGGATGATGGCTGATGTCATTGAGGGGTATTTACATACACACAGGGTAAATAATACAGAAGAGTAAATGAGGAGAGACCAAATGATCATTGTTGAGTGAACCGTCTCTTGAAGGAAACAAAATAACATTCATGAGCTCTTTAAACACAGTGGGCCCTATCATACATCGGCGCAATACGAAGCCAGGCGTGACACAAGTAGTTTTTGCTAGTTTCAGCCTGACGCAGTTTTAATTTTTACACCATGTTGTTGAAATAACAAATGCTTTTGCACCCATTTGAGAAAACGTGGCGTCTTCATGCACATAGGTGGCATGTTACTATTTTGAGGACACTGAAATAAACCGCGCTATTGACCAACTAAACCTAGTCTAAAGTCAATGGTGCAATATTTTTATGGCGCAATATATTGCGCAATATACAGCGTGCGTACATTTTGGTTATTACACACAGAGGAACGTGCAGCAGAACACAAACATGCAAGATATATTAAAAAAATGGATTACAATATAACAGATTATTATTGTGTGCATAAAGATAAAAAATCCGGATATAGACCTGGACAGATCATCACAGCTGCATGTGTTACTGACAGTATATTCTCACATTGATTTGTGTTTTCTGTGTGTTTCAGTAAACGCTGTCAGAAAAACATCTGTCACTCTACAAACTGACAGTAAAATACAGACAGGCGATGAGATCAAGTGGATCTATGACTATAAAACCTGTCTGGCGACTGGAAAGTTTGTAAACTACAAAGAGATCAACTATACAGATAATGTGAGATTCAAAGACAGACTGAAGATGAAACCTGAGACTGGAGATCTCACCATCACAAACATCAGATGGACAGACAGGGGACTTTACACATTAAAGATCAGCAGTGATGGAAAGATCTCATACAGGATATTCAATGTTTTTGTCAGCGGTGAGTAACTCAAGATATCTGATATATAATAACTCACTTCATCTTATATCAACATTCTCTATAAACTGTTGATCATCTGAAAAGAAAACATGATCTTGGGTAAAACTGTTACACTGTGTTATGTGCTGTGCTGATTTTTGTAAGGAAAAGGCAACCCAATCACTACAGTGAACACAAACTAGCTGCTTTTCAGTGAGACCATTCTTGCGAATTGTGTAGATCCGAAGAGTTTCTTTGAGAGTGGATCCTTTGTGATTTATAAAATTTAAGTCTTCAGGTGCCATATTTAGAAAATTGAAAACTCAGATACAGTCAACATCATAGCGTCAGGGAATTGGTCTATGGGTGTGTCAGAAAGAGCGTGTTCCAAATGTAGTTTTTGCGCTTTGAAAGGCAGTGCTGAAGGGAACGATTGCACAGTGTCATCTCGGATAAAGAGTAGGGCTGGGCGATTAATATGTTTTTTAATTGCGCTCGATTTGAAAGCTATAAGGTTTAAGCACTTTCACTGCTGAGTCTTGGTTGTCTTTATTGTCAAATACGTCACTGTGTTAAGAACGAGCTGCACGGCACATGCTTCATGGATTTTAAACGTGCGTAACAGTTTTATTGTGATCACTTGCATTACAGCATTGCATTGCATATGTGTTTCGGATTAACGTTAGTTTCACTTTCATTGTTCATTGCTATGAGTCATGCTTTGCTCCTTATTAATAAGTTAATGGTTTTACTACACTTAAAACAAAAAAACCTCTCGTAGTCCATTTATGGTCTTATGTCAGGGATATGTGACCGTGAAATATGATCGGTAGTCTGGTGTTTATTTTGAAATTGACATGATTTTTGTACTTCTCTTTTGTATTTGCTGTGCGGTTTGGACGCGGTCTCGTCAAAAATAGACTAGGTGCCTATTTATAGCGAAGCGGCGCGGAGAAACGTTGTTTTGAAACGTGCCCCGGCGCGTCTGGTGTAAACACAAGCATTGACTAGAATGACTGCGATCAGTTCCGGTAGCCGCATTGGAGCCGTAACATGCCGCACACGCGTGCAGTGGATATCAGGGGTTAGAGCCAAATAGCACATTTCACAAATTAATTTATCTGCAAATCGGCTTCGAAAATGACCGATGTCGATAATCATAAAAATGTTTAATATCGACGTCGATAATCGGCCGACCCCTAATAAGAATAGTGCACCACTCAGAATATATAGGCAAATAAAGATAATTTTAGATGTTCAATTACTATTCAAGCATTGAGATTGCTAGATGAGGGCAATGTACTTATTTTTTATGAAAATCTCAAATTAATCCTTAATCCATATTTTTCACTTCTTTTGACTGTAGCTCAAAATAAGACCCTGTGCGCATTCCGACTTATTATGCCAGCAGCCCAGGTCATATTTGTGTATAAGCTTCTCCATAGGTGTCATGTGGTGCAGTTGGAAAACTGAGTTTTTGCCTGGTATGACAACATGTTTTATTGAAGCAATTATTGTTAAACACTGGAATGCATAATTTACATGTTAAAACAGAACGGTTCTTCGGGTGTTAAGGTTCTTCATAGAACCATTTAGACAAAAAAGGTCTTCTATGGCCTCATGAAGAACCTTTATTTTAAAGAGTGTAAATAAAGTGACTTGATATTCACACTGTTAATAAATCAAGTCGCGTTTTTATTTGTAGTGCTTCACAATAAACTACTTCTTTTCAAAGCAGCTTTACAAACTTGAGTGATGTTATAAAATCAAGTGATTCTAGAGCTGACTGAAGATATGATGAACATGTGCATAAAACACTTATAAATGTTTCATTTCTGTGTGTGATTCTTAACAGATTGCGCTTTTCAAAAACGGAGCAATCAGCAATCAGGTGAGATTCTTTACAGCTGTTAGTTTGTGTCTGACTCACAAAATCAATTTTATCTGGGTTTGGTTGCTTTTCAACACTTCTCTTAAAAGTGAGTTTTAGCTGATCTATAATGTAACGGTTTCTGTGCCAAACCCTTTATTACATTTTTGCAGATGCAAATTTTTTAATGAACCAAATGTTTGTTTAAAGACAATGCTAATGAAAATGAACTGAACAAACCGATATCAGGTAACAAATCACAATTTATATTGGTGATGGGAAGTCCTGCTCTTTTCAAGGATTCGGCTTTTAATTAATATACCATTGCATAATGAAGAACTGTGTGTTTGAAGTGCTTGTAGTGAGATTTCCGTCCTGAAGGTTCTCTAAACAATGAAAACTGTCCTATAATTTCATTAGACTTGAGCTTGTGTTTAAAAATTGCCCGGAGGTTTTTTATCATTTATAATTTAGGTATTTAAAGGGATAGTTTTATCATTTGAAATCTTTCACATAAATGAATGTTCATTGTGCACTTGAGTGGAGTGGAAGAACAATTATTGGAGAATGTAGAGATCTAATTTACAGCGGGGAAAATAAGTATTTGGCACATCAGCATTTTTATCAGTAAGCGGATTTCTAAGTGGGCTATTGACACAAAATTTCCACCAGATGTAGCCATCAAGCCAAATATTGAATTCATACAAAGAAATCAGAACATTAAAGTATACAAGTTCAGTCATAATAAATAAAGTGAAATGACACAGGGAATAAGTATTGAACACATGAAGGTAACAAGGTGCAAAATGGCATAGAAAGCCAGGAGATCACCTGAAATCTGTCAGTATTGAGAGAGAAACCCTGCTGCTTTAGTCCTAATTGATGGCCTATAAAGGCTCCTCATTACCTAGGAGGCACACAGGAAAGACTTCATGACGGGTAAAATCAAAGAACTCTCTGTAGATCTTCGTAATCTTAGTTTATAGGGCGCATTCCCAGAATGCTGAATGTTCCTGTGAGCACTGTGGGGGCCATTATCCGGAAATGGAAAGAGCATCAGTTCACCATAAACCGGCCGAGATCAGGTGCTCCACGTAAGATCCTGTCCGTGGAGTCCAAAGAATAATCAGGAGAGTTCTCCAAGAGCCAAGAACCACTCGGGCAGAACTTCAGGAAGACCTTGCATCAGCAGATACTGTTGTTTCAAAGAAAACTATAAGCAATGCACTGAACCGCCATGGCATCCATGCACGCTCACCACGCAAGACTCCATTGCTGAACAAAAAGCATGTTGAGGCGTGGTTAAAGTTTGCAAAAGAGCATTTGGAGAAGCCTGTGGATTATTGGGAGACTATAGTATGGTCAGATGAAAGCAAAATTGAACTTTCGGGCAGTCATTCTACACACCATGTTTGGAGAAGAAATGGCACTGCCCACCACCCCAAACACCATACCAACAGTTAAGTTTGGGGGTGGAAGCATCATGGTTTGGGGCTGCTTTTCAGCAAGGGGTACTGGCAGACTTCATATAATTGAAGGCAGGATGAATAGAGAAATGTACCGGGACATTCTGGATAAAAATCTGCTGCCATCTACCAGAAAGCTGAAAATGAAAAGAGGGTGGACATTTCAGCAAGACAATGATCCCAAACACAAGGCCAAGGACACAATGAAGTGATTTCAAAGAAAGAAAATCATGCGGCTTGAATGGTCCAGTCAATCACCTGACCTAAATCCCATAGAAAATCTATGGAGAGAACTGAAGATCAAAGTTCATAAAAGAGGCCGAAGGAACCTTCAAGATTTAAAGACCATTTGTGTGGAAGAATGGGCCAGAATCACTCCTGAGCAATGCAGACGACTGGTCTCTCCATACAAGAGGCGTCTAGAAGCTGTAATCACCAACAGAGGCTTTTCTACAAAGTATTAAATAAAGTGTGTTCAATACTTATTCCCTGTGTCATTTCACTTTATTTATTATGACTGAACTTGTATACTTAAATGTTCTGATTTCTTTGTATGAATTCAATATTTGGCTTTATGGCTACATCTGGTGGAAATTTTGTGTCAATAGCCCACTTAGAAATCCTCTTACTGATAAAAATGCTGATGTGTCAAATACTTATTTTCCCCGCTGTATATTCATGTAGAAAATAAATCAATGTATTATAGCTGATACTTTGTTTAAATTATTCTGTTAATGTTGTTTCTATGGCAAATTGTCGACATTTCATCTCTTTTCTGAATGATTCAGCAGGAACTGAAGAAAATGAATCAACAACAGTTGTGATGCCTTTACTGAATGAAGCAGAAGATAGATTTTGATCAGCTGATAGATTCTCAAGATCACATCTGTCACACTTGTTAAAGGTTATCTTCCTGTGTGCTATTTAGCTCTAGTGATAAAGCTTTTAAAAGCTGAAGTTACAAGATTCTGATAAAATGTTTTATTAATTTGTCATTGACACTGGTTAATGATCAGAATCTGTTTATCTTTTTATATTTACTCACTGCATATCATATTATCAGTTTGACTCTCATGTGATTGATGTATCTGATGATGAAGATGACATTATATATACATGAAGAACATCTTCAGTCTTTCTTTAACCCGTCTCTAATCTGCTTTTATACACATTTATATAACAACTAACACCAAAAACAAGTTCATTATGAAGTCAACATGAGATCACATGACAATCTGTGTTTATCATTGTGAAGAAGATTCTAGAAACACACGTGAGAAACATCTTGAGCATCAGTGTTAGATTGTGATGTCTGTTCTGTTTTTATTGTTGAAGATTATTTTAGTGTTTCATTTACAGTAATATTTCCTACATTATGTGCCTGTATATTACGTTTTGTAACGTAAATTTTTTGCTTAAGAAAATCTGTTCTCTGATCAGATCGGAATGTGACATTATAAATGTAACTTCAGACTGTCAGTACAGATATAAAAACTTCATAAAGCACTTGAATGAATAACTTTTGCCTTATCGCTCTTATTAGAAACAAAGAGAAAAATATGCGCTGGCTTTAATAGAAATGTGATGTGACACAGTAATACTTTTATTGTGTTCTGCTTTGAATGAATCTCATTCTTATTTTACTTTAAAAGTGTCATACATGTACATGTAACAGTATTAAAAAGTGTTTGTGCCTGATCATTTCTGTCCTTTAATGGATAAAGTGATTATTTTGTAATGGCTGTTTAACAGTTACACAAGCTATTGTTTTGTTTGACTTGCTTCAATGTGTTATACTGAATATACAATGTATGTCAAAACTAATAAACAAACAAAAAAACATCAATTAAAATGTGTGGTTCTTTGTGTTCATAAATGTTCTGTGAAAATCTCATGAGAGAGAAGAAAAAACCTGTTTTAACAGACATCACAGATGAATCCTTCTGACATGCATCAGGTTGATGGAGAATGCAGCTTTACAATAACTGAAGATTTTATCAATGACATGAACAACAATTTCACCCCTTATGAATGTTCTTTATATATTTTGTGAAGATAATTCACTGATAAATACAAGAGTTTAACAATCATGGGAACCCAGCAATAAAAACCATACAAACGCAGTAAACTCTCTTGACATTGTTTTATTCAATGTTCAAACATTTTGGATGAAAGTGTCTGTTAAATGAATACAAGTACATTTACTATAAACCTTTTCTCAACCATATGTCTTCAACATCCATTTGACCATTAAAGTAGGAGTTCACCCAAGAATGAAATGTCCCCCATCTTTCTCTACTCATGATATGATGTATTTTCTTCATCCCACCACAATGGGAATCACAATCTGAGAATCTGAACTTTATTTAGTTGTTGTGGGTTCAGGAGCTCTGAAGCATCTTAATACATTCAGTAAATACATAAATACAAGAAATGAAAACTTAACTCGTGACTACTTCAACGCTTCAATGCAAAGTAACGTGACATTAAAATATGTGTTCTGAGTGTGTCACACAACAGAAAAGTGTGTTAATAACCACCCAGACAAATTTTGAATGGAGAAAAAAACATCCAAATAAATAAAATAAGTCATAAAATCTTGGAAGAATAAGCTGGACAATCTGCTCTCAAACGCTGGGGGCGTGTCTGCTGTTGGTGCTGAAGCCACGCCCACTCGCGTGGCTCAAGCCCAGTCCCCAGTAGCCTATATGTGAAGATTTAAGAAATGTAGAAATGTAAGAGTGTGAGAATTGTTAAGAAACTATTCTCTGAATTCTCTTTACCCGGACTTTAATATCATAATTACATTATAAGACAGATATTCTTGGTATTTTGAAAACTCTCTTTTTTTTTGCAGCACCAGTTCTGAACCACAGCTACAGAACGGAAGTTAGGGGCGGAGTTATTGACATATGTTAAATTAAGCGTTTTTGTGCACTTTTGGAGTTGTTATTGCAGGGAACGTCATGACAAAATAGGCCTAGGAGTTCATTGTTCATTTGATAAATTGTAATTTAATTGTTTAATGTATAATGCTTGTTGGTTTCTTTTAAAATCATGCTGCTGTTTGCTTTTTTAAACAACCTATTTCAGCGGCTCTTCATCCTGGTCCTCGTGACCACCTGCTCTGCAACTTTTGTATGTTTCTCTCATCCCTTAGAGGTTATTCAATACGACTGTACGTGCCCTGCGAAGTGAACATCACTTGATATTCTGCCATGACTCCAGTTCGAAACGAGAGTATGTAACATGCGAAGGGCATAAAAGTGCACAAGACGTGCGCTCATCTCATGATTACGGCTGAATAACCTTCACATTTCTGTAGTAAGTGTTGTCTTGTGTATGAAGACGCTGCAGGCAGTCGTGTAACTTAAACTTCAGCTGATTTCCTGTGTGTAGGGAGTAGACAGCAGTGATCACTGTCTAGGGACCATGTCAAGCGAAGCACAGTTCGTTCATATTGGACTCACAACTGTATATACAAATCCTTATAAATTGATTTTTGATTTTTATATAATAATATTATATAGCCTAATTTAAGACAACATTTTTACTCTAAGAAGATGTATACATACAGCCCCGGATGTCATGTGTCATTTCCCTCTTTCAGTGATGATCTTATGTGTTGTGTATCATTGTGCTGTTCACTTTACTGACGGCAGGGGGCGGTGTGTTCACTGAAGGAGTTCATTCACTACAGAGCATCACTTCCCTCTTCAGCTCATCAGAGTTTCAAGAGTGTCTGGACCAGAGTTTGTCAGAACTGTTTATCTGAAACATCTGGAGAAAATGTTCTTTGGGATTTTCATCTGTTTGTGGAGTCTGGAGGGTAAGATGTGGGATTTTATCACTTCATCAAAACGTTTAATGGTCACAGAATGAATCAAGATTATGTTGATCTGAGCTGTCTGATATATGAAGGTTTCAGTGAATCTCTTTAATCATCTCTAATCATCTAAAAACATATTTAGTCAAATCTGTACAGTGTGAAATCTAAGATCAATAAGTTGTGTTTATCTGTCTGGCTCTGTACTGTGAATCTCTACGAGCTTTATTCCTATAATAACTATAATTAAACTATAATTATAATTTATTTAAAGTGATCATTTACACATCAGAACAGTTTTGACTCCAGATAAAGAACTCGAGTCTTTATTGACAGATGAATAGAAGCTGTCCTGTGAGTGAAGGAATTTAAAGTGATGTTTATATCATTTCTCTGTTTATGTTTCAGGTGTGTTTGGTTCTGAGTCTGTGATGGAGGGAGATTCTGTCCTTCTGTCTGTGAATATCACTGAAACACAGAGACGTGATGGAATCATGTGGACATACGGACCTAATATAATTCCTATAGCTAAACTCAAGGCTGAGAGTAATATAACATATAATGGCACTGATGGGAGATTCAGAGACCGACTGAAGCTGAATGAGACGGGATCTCTCATCATCACAGACATCAGAATCAAACACTCTGGACTTTACTATTTCACCACAACCAGCCAAGAGAAGCCACTCAAGATATTCAACATCACTGTCTATAGTGAGTACAATATATCCTCATCCATATATATTCATCCTGTAACATTATTTCATAAATCAGGTCGTAATTATTCACAATATTGTGGAGTGATAGATGACACATAATTTTCACATTCACTCTTTTTTTCTTGTTTGTTGTTCGTTATCCCATGTATTACATATGGTTGTTTACCTTAAACTGTATGTGAATGACTAGACACCCAATATTGACTTCATTGATTCATATGTTAATTTGCAACAAATACACACCTTTTGTGAGTAAAACCCTTTTTCCTATTGGTTTTAATGGAATATTTCAGGCAAGATTCAACATTTACCATTGTTATACTCACCCTAAAGGCGTCCTATCTGAATATGTCTTTCTTCTGGAAGAATAATCCAGTCTGAGTTGTACCACGTATTCTTTTACTTCCAAGCGGTAGAATGGGATTGAACGGGTGTTGATTTTTTGAAGCTCCAAAAAGTGCATCCATCAATCAAAGAACGTCTCTACACGGCTCCGTGGTTTTTACAAAGGTCTTCTGAAGCGAATCCATGCGTTTGTTTAAGAAATATCCATATTGACAACGCTAGCAACGATTTGAGTATGTCGAACATCCGCTGCAGGTGAACGAGAGGCTTGTTGTTTTTTTCCGAAAATGCCGCAGGCGTGATGAAATTCCTGCACTTTTCGTTTTCAGCCAATAAGATCACCGCCTCCTCTGGGTGGGACCTTTCATCACCATCATTTAGCAGAAAAACAAGCCTCGCGTTCAACTTGATCTGAGGGATAACGGAAGCTAGATATCAACGTTAAAAGCGCTGTCAATATGGATATTTCTCTTAAACAATGCATGGATTCGCGTCAGAAGACCTTTTTAAGACCACGGAGCCGTGTCGAGCCGTCCTTTGATCGATGGATGCACTTTGTGGAGCTTCAAAAAGTCGACGCCCGTTCGCGTCCCATTCTACTGCTTGGAAGTAAAAGGACATTTTTGAATTTTGCCAAAGTTCAAACAAGACAAACATAAACATTGTTTTATTAATTTAACATGGTCAAAAAGACTTGCAGTTCCCGGATGTCCCGTGTAATTATATTTAAGTGGTCATTACCAGCAAATAACTGACTTGAAATGTGAAACTAGGCGATCAAAATAACATTTTCCAGAGTGCTTTGTCATACAAATGAATGAGCTCCTCTCCTTAATCCTTTTTATTCACTAGTTGATTTTTTTCAGCTCGTCTTCCTGTTCCTCTCATCACCAATTCTTCATCTCTAGAAGGATCATCAAGCTCAAAATGTGTGGTGTTGTGTTCAGTGATGAATGTGTCACATGTGAGTCTCTCCTGGTACAAAGGAAAGAGTTTATTGTCCAGCATCAGTGTGTCTGAACACAGTAACATCAATCTCTCTCTTCATCTGGAGTGTCTGGATGATTCTTACACATGTGTAGTGAACAATCCCATCACAAACCAGACTCAACATCTCAACACTGATGTCTGTCACAAGTGTTCAGGTGTGACCACTGAGATATTAATGTTTCATTTTGATCTGATCTGAGATTAGACGCTAAGATTCAGATACAGTAATGTTCAATTCAAGTTTATTTATTTAGCGCTTTTCACACTGTGCATTGTTCCACAGCAGCTTTACAGGAGCAAATAAGAAAATGAGAAACACAGCACAGTGCATGGTGTTTATAGAACAAGCAAGATCATTCTAATAAATAAATAATATTTATTTATTATTTATTAATAAATAAATGTCTCTTTATTCATTAAAGAACGAAGCCCTCATCACATTTCAGATTATATAATCCCTCTCTCTGGTGCCGCTGGATCTCTGACGATTGTAACTGTATTTCTGATCTTCTGCGTCTGCAGGAAAAGCAGAAAAACAAATCAAGATGGTAAATGTGAACCACAGTCAAAACACATCACATGATGTAACAATAATGTGGTTTTGTGAAGAAGAACAGTGTTGTAAACAAAAGTAACACAAATTGTGACACGCATTTATTAAAGGAGTAGTTGTCATGATTTCGGAGGCAGACAAGGGGACACAGGAACAGATGACCCAACTGCTGACAGTGGGTAAGGGGTAACAAGGACTTTAATATCAAATACACAACATGAAACAAAACCCACGAGGGGGTAAAACTACATAACATCTAGGGTACCAACAGGGTGTGTATATATATATATATATATGCTTTAATATATCCTTCTTGCATTTGTATACTTTGGTCAGTTAAAAATGATAGTTTATGTAGTTATTTTTTATTAATTTGAAATAATTAAATAAGCCGTTTCATGTCTATCCTTGAATCCATTCTTATCAAGGTTGATGTAGGATATAGAAAGTAATTAGTAATAAGTAATTCAATGCTTTTTGGAGAGAGTCATTTGTACAGTAATCTGATTACACTATTAAAGATGTAATTAGTAACTAGTAATGAATTACTTTTTCAGAGTAACTTGCCCAACACTGGTGTGAACGATGACAGAATTTTCTTTTTTAATTTTAACTTTAACACTTTGTGATAAAACAGTTTTGTTCACAGCTGACACAGATCATGCTGATGAACAGGAGATCACTTATGCAGATACAAAATTCTGTAAAAGAGCAGGGAAAAAAAAGGTAAGATTGTGTGTGTAATGTGTGTGCTATTATGTTTAAAAATCTATCAAGAGTGCGAGAATTTAGAGTTTATGAGATATTGCCCTTCTGACATATCGCTTTCTTTCCTAAAATTCTATGTAAATCACTTTGGAAAAAGCGTTTGCTAAATGACTTAAAGTAAAATTGAACCAGTAGATATAAATAATAATAAAAATTATATAATTTCATATAATTTTCAACAAAATGATTGATGAATGCTCACTATTGTTGATATATAATCATGTTTAAACATGTGTGTGTGTATTTATATCTGTCAGAGATGTGAAGTGGAGACTGATGTAGTGTATGCAGGAGTCATGAGAAGATGATACACCGGACACTGCAGTCACTCCGGCGTAAATCACAACATTTCTACTCACATTTAACATTCCACAGTTTGTTTTTTCTCTATTTAATACATTGAGATATTAGCATTTATTATATTATTCCCTGTTTTCCATGATGATGGTCAAGCAACGAAGAGTACATGATGTTCTAAACACGACAGCATAAATGTTCATAAAACATCCTTCTTTTACTGAACTTGTTTAGCTCGTTCATATCAATGACATCAGAGATACTGTACAATAACTTAAATCTAAATGAATCCAAACAAAAAGTATTTAGCAAAACAATACAGACATTTGATTTAATAAATAATACATGTGACTTGGATTCAAATTGTAAGAGCACTGAATAAGAAGATAAAACATAAAACTAAAAATTGTAACACAATATTTAAACGCATCACAGCTGTGGTATTTCTGTTGAAGAGAAGAGAACATAAAATAGTTATTTTCTTTTTTCCTGGTTTTTGTAGTACTTACTGTACCACTAACAGAACAAAGTTGTAAAGTGATAAAAAATATACGCTTTGATAATATTTATTAATCCGTTCTTTAAATAATGATTAAGACTTTTATTCATTTTTCACTGTGCTGTTGAAGTAAGCTTATAACAATGTATAATCCAAACCGTTTTTAACTTCTGGAGACATTTTTGTTTTACAAGTAACCAGCATTATTTCATCATGAAACATGAACTTTACAGATCCCAGCACATACATCAACACAGTTTGTGAAAAAAATTAATGTTTATCAGAAATGACCATTTAAATAGACTTTTTTAAATAGGATATGAGTATAGTATTGACTGTGATGACTACAGTATTCTGTACTAAGTGTGTTGACAAGTTAAAAATTGTATATTAAATTTCTTCCCCTACTGAAAATCACTGTTCTCAATTTTAAACAACATTAAACTCATGACGGCATGTACAGTGAATTGTGGTTAGAACTAGACAGAACTCTTGCTGGTTAAACACATTCAACGTGAAATGAAACATGAAACTGTGAACATGAAACTGATCATTACCACAAACCTGAGTGTAAAAATACATTTGAGAAGTCTGTTCTTCAGTTCATTTTCATAACAGATCTTCAGTTGATCTTTATCTCACAACTCTTCATCTTCATGTGTGTGTCTGCCTTGTGTGTCTTCTGTTGTTCCTTTGATTAAAGTCTTTGTGTTTCTTTAAACTGTTAAAGCAGATTCGTGTCTGTGGTTTAGTGATGAACGTCTCTCTGAAACCTACAAAACCAACTTCCATCTAAACAACCACAATCCCCTGCTGACCGCCCAACATCTCCACATAAACAAACCAAAACTAACAACACCAAGGTCATGGGGTCCATCCCAGATATTGCACATACTCTCAGAAACAAGTGTATAGTATAATACAATGCGAGTCCCTTTGGATAAAAGCATCTACCAAGTGCATATAATTTAAATGTAATATTCTCATTATGAGATAAGTTTAATGTTTGTGTCAATGCAAATGCAATGAGACATGGCCTGAAATTACAAAATACATCAAAAACACAGAGATTAGAAATCATTTAAATTCCGTTATGAATTATTTCAATACATTTTAATAAATAAATAATAAACAGATAAATCAGTAAACAGGCCAACTGATCTGACAGGTGATAATTAAATAATTTAATTTCTCTTTAAAATAGTAATGATTATTTCATTAAATCAAACTTAAGGAAAATAAAAACAACCAGATGACATTTACATTTCAGTATCTTTTATCTTCTGCATTTCTGAAATAATTTGTGAAAGATTTGTTTTTTTGCAATGTCAAATATGTATGTATTAGGGACTAGAGTTGAAAAGATACAGTACTTTGATGCACATTGTCCATGTTGAACAAACACAGTGTAGTAAAAAAAAACATGAAACAATTGAAATAATTAATAATTACTCAAAATTTGACTTGAAAAGTTGACTTTAGTGTGGTGGGGAAGTTGAACTGGTTACAGCTGACCGACTGTCTCATCTTTACCCACTCTCTGTTCTTCATACTGAGGATGTTTGTTCCTCTTGTGTGGATACAGGAATATCCGATGCTTGTGTCTGTATAATGATGTGGAACTTATTTATAGACAACAATTATAAAATGGTGTGTGTGTTCAGCTCTAGAATCATCCATCCATCAACCTTTCACCTCATCAGCTACAGCTCTTGTATGTCAATTCCGTGTTTTCTAAATAGTAAATACTAAACTCACAATTTTATAGTGTATAATGGCATGTTGTAGGTTTGTAGTTTTCTTCACATTCTCAGCAGGTGAATCTCCCACTGCAGTGAACAACCCGTTCTTGTCATTCCAGTGTCTGTATCTCTCTCTAGAGACCCCAGGCAACAAAATGTAACACAATAAGTTTACAAATGTAATTTTGAATGTTTTTACCCAGATTTGTGCAGTTTTCGACACAAGGTAAGCAAAAACTAAATTCATGAGTTGACTAAGGCTATAGCAGTCAGGGAGGCGTGAATAAACCTCAACACTCTGACACAAGAGGAGAGAAACACGGGGAATAAGAAGTGGTAGCATCTAAGGGTGCATTCATCAAATGCCCTCCGAAATGTTTTCGAGACAGATTTAAATCTGATCATGCAAAACCCCTCAGGAGGTGGTCTGAGACACAGAATGTCTTGAATGGCAAGCAGCTGGTTGTGGTGAAATAATAAAGTCCAGAGTGTTTGATTCTGATGTCTGTGATGATGAGAGATCCCGTCTCATTCAGCTTCAGTCTGTCTCTGAACATCCCATCAGTGCCATTATTATATTTATATTTATTATCAGTCTTGAGTTTAGCTATAGGAATTAAACCATATGTCCACATGACATCAAGTCTCTGTGCTTCAGTAATATTCACAGACAGAAGGACAGAATCTCCCTCCATCACAGACACAGAGACGAACTCAGAACCAAACACACCTGAAAAATACACAGAGAAATATATAAACATCACTTTAAATTCATTCACACTCACAGGACAGCTTCTATTCATCTGTCAATAAAGACTTGAGTTATTTATCTGGAGTCAAATTGTTCTGATGTGTAAATGATCACTTTTACGAAAGCATCTTTTAATAAATAAATGTTTATTATTATGATAGGAATAAAGCTCGTAGGAGACAGACAGTACAGAGCCAAACAGATAAAAAGAAATTTATTGAACTTAGATTTTACACTTGACAGATTTGAATTTGTATGTTTGAGTGGATGTATGAGATGATTAAAGAGATTCACAGGATGCTTTGTTACATGTATTTGCTTATGCACACTTTGATTTCTTGTTCTTATTGATCACTTACTGATTCGTGTCTTGAACAATATTCAACATTTCTGTGATGTAGGCTAATAGTTTTATGGTGTCATAACCTTATTTATGAAGATTACATATGAGCTGATGTTTTCGGGTCAGGATCTGTTTCAACTTCAATTCAATTTTCTAATATTTGTTCTGATCTGAACACTTATTTTAATATGTGTCCAATGTGACGCAGGTTTTTTTGTAGTTTTGCAGTAATTCGTGATTTTATGTTGACTAATGTATAAATGTATGCTCCGATGTCTAGCCACTAGATGGCGCACAGACATATAATCTGCTTTACGAGAGACCTTTGGACTGTTTACTGATGTATTAAAAATGGTAAGCACAAATACAGTTTAAATATCAAAATGAAGATACGTTTGTTGATAAAAATTTAAAACCAGTGTCTGGCTTTTGATCTTATTACATGCTGCTATAAATGAACACAAACATCAACTTATTTTCTCTTTATAACAATTAAATTAATATAATAATTAAATTACAATCCTGTAGCTAATTACCGTTTACACATTATGACGTGTTATCAACACGAGATACTAATGAGCAAGAAAAGCAAATGAAGTGACGTCACACACAGGGGTATCTAGGATATAAAACCATCAGGGGCTGATCCTAAAACATCAGGGGCTAATGTAGGGAATTTGGATTAGGTTGTAAGGGGTATTTTTTTCAAGGAAAATATGCTTTGCATAAACTTTTTATGCAATATATTTTATTAGCAAAACAAAATAATCACATGTATTTAAATGTGTTATTCTCAATGAAAATATACTTTGCATGAACACATTTATGCGATATATTCAAACACTTTTTTAACTTTATACATCTGACCCATTGTTATCTATGTCTAGCTACTATGTCTATAGCTACTTCATTCTCTTGTGGATTTTCTAAATTTCTTTATGATTCTTTTATCCTGAGTTAATTTTTATGATGGTGGAATCATCAGAGAGTATCTTCCAGACGTAACTTGAGCAAAGAAAGCATATGGTAATGTTTGTAATGCGCTAGTGCTTTTAGCTGGGCGATAATAATGCTTGAAATTGACACTCAGTTCCTTGAGGATTTTTCCTTGTTTGTAAATTTTGTTAATATTTGTAATGTTTTTTTACACCTTAACTTAAATACTAAAAATATTGATATGAATAGAAATACTTAATAACTATTGATAATGCTTAACCTAATATAAATAAAAAATGAAAGGTTTTGAAGTCATTTTTTAAGTAAACACAAACATAACTGCTCGTGTGACTGAGCTTCTGGCACTTTATAACGTTTTTATAACTAATGTAAGTAATGTTAACAAACTCTCTGTCTCACCAGTTTTTAAACATTTTAATTGTGCCGAGCATAACACGCACCCGGGCATCCGGTGTGTAAACTTAAAATATTCAACCTAGATTTAGAAACATATACAATAATTTTTTTAAATTTTCTTTATATTATAAAATCATTACAGATGAATTGAAGAAGCATTAAATAAGAGCAGGTAAAGAAACTCCGCCAGCAGTACATCCAGTGCGTGATGTGGGCTACAAGTTCCTCGTGTTGTCACGTGACTGCATTTTGGTTCGTTTCAACTGGTTCGGACCCAAGCAATCAGTCTGGTGTGAAAGGGAACCAACGCCGCTGAAATGTTGTATCATCTAGTCACACATCTAGTGTTACAATGTATCATTTTGTAACTGGTCCGGACCAAATGAACCGAACTAAAGGTCAGAAAGCGCCCTTGTGGTAAAGCGCGCATCCAGTGATAAACGTCCCCAAAAGTTTCTCCCCAGAGTTTATTTACTTCATACACGATTGTGTTTAAAAAAACTCGAAGATTCGCTTGCTGGCGGGAAGCATTTGCTCAAGGATGATGTTTTTTTTAAAGGATACAAAACAGTATTTCCTCCACTACACTGTCATGTATTTGGATATTATTGCTTCGCCCGGTTCTTGGCACATATGTGAGGCAGCAGCCAGGTAAGAAAGTTTTACACAGATCACTCACTAACATCTGTGCTTTATCCTCGTAAAAAAATGATTTAAAGATTATAGCACAATAGAAGAATCACGAAAAGATCTTGATGTGAAATCCGGATTTTTATATCATGAGTTACAGTACATTTCATCTGCGTACTCGCACTAAAGTGAATCCCTTTCTTCATCCAAAAAAAAAGATTTTTGTTTCTTTGCACAAGCCTTGCCGTTCTATAGTCTCTCTGCCCTCACAAAGATAGGTTGAAATCAGTCACGTGGTGTGTGTATTTGCGCTTTTGATCTGTGCATTGCTATGCTATACAAACTATTACCAATAGATGGCGCCAGTATGCAGATGTGTATTCAGTTCACTGCTGCCTTCCGTGAATTAGTCAATAAAGAGAAAAGTGAACAGTCGTGTGTTTATGAAAGAATGGACATCAAAATAACGAATCGGTTCTTACAGAATTATAAAGAAAAATATCTACAGTACAGCAGTAACAAGGTCTTTATTTGTCATGCACATATAGACCTTCGCTTGGATCGAATAACTTAACGTGGGCTTAGAGTCACGAGGCTTGATTAAACTTAAAACTATCTACTACAGTTTAAACAGTATTAAACACACCATCACATCATAATTAATAAACATAAAACTTGCTGGACCTCATCTGACAAAAACATTCAGCGTGAAACAAGAACATTTTAGATGTTTGAACATTTAAGCAAATGAAGCATAAATTTGAGAGATTTTATCTTTGTTTTATTACACTTATCTTAATATTCAATTACATGCGTTCATTTCTTATTTCATACATCCAAAATCGAAATTTGCTTGAATTGCATCATTTCAATGACATTTCATACATTTTAAACGTGTGTGTTGAGCAGACATAGTTACTGTAATCTGAACATCTATGGACAGAGTTTGATCAACTTCTCATGACTCCTGCATACACCACATCATCCTCCACCGTACATCTCTGACAGACACACACAACAAACACACATTATTATATTACTGGCCATTTATGACAACATATTACACAAATATTCAGTCCTGTGGAAATTCACACATTGAGGATTTGTTAAAATCTCTATAAAGCCATAAAACCTTTCCATAGTTTTAAATTAATTCAATGTTTTTATTTGGCTTGAAAAATTGTAAAACCAAAAAGTCACATTTTCATAATGTATTTAAGATAGGCACACTCTTTAAAACAACACACGCACACACACCTAGAGACTCAAAGACTGTTTAAATGTGATAGACTTCTGAAATCCAGATACAGAGACACAGTGATGAAGGATCTCACCGGTTTTTGTGTTTGTCCTTTATAGAAGGTTGTCTCTGCATAAAGGATCTGATCTTCACCGGCCTGATCTGCTTCAATAAAACGCATGTGAGCTGGATTTCTCCACACAGTTTCTTAACCAAACTTTATTAGGAAAAAAAACAATTAATATATTTTTATAAATGTATTAGATGTTTTACATTTACCTTGTTGTTGTGTGTGTGTGTGTTTTCTGCACATGCAGAAGATGAGAAGTGCGGCTACAATCATCACAGATCCAACAACAGCACAACAGATCACAACTATACGAATAAAACCTGTTTAAATGATTTGAGTCAGTAACTTCAGTTAATATAAATGCTGTATAAGTCAGTTTGATCTTTGATCAAGAAATAAACACAAACATCATGTGTGACTCACCCGAACGTGTGTGACAGAGTCTAGTGATGTGTAGATGTTGTGTGTGGTTTGTGATGGGATTGTTGATCACACAGCTGTATGTGTTGTTGTCTTGATATTCCACCTCCAGAGGAAGAGAGAGTCTGATGTTGAGATCAAACACACTGATGCTGGACAATAAACTCTTTCCTTTGTACCAGGAGAGACTCACATCATGTGTCACATTTATCACTGAACACAACACACAACAATATGACACTGATGATGATGAGGAACATTGAGAAGAGTCTCTGGAGATGACAGGAACAGACAGACGAGCTGAAAACATTACAATCAAATAAGTTTACCATAAATAAGAGTGTCAGAAAATAACACAAAAGGCTTTATTGAGAAAACAATAACAACTAGAACAACACAAAGACAACACAACAAGACACAATACAACACATAAATTCATACTGGCCTACATAAAATACAGTGCAATATTTTGACCGTCATCATTATACACCAATGTGCAGGTATTTCAACATGTTAATATGTGAATATATACATTAGATATCTATCATTTCTTCTCTACTCACCGTAGACAGTAATGTTGAATATATTGAGTTGTTTCCCTGATGTGGTGTTGATGACTTTATAAAGTCCAGAGTGTGTGTTTGTGATGTTTGTGATGGTGAGAGATCCAGTGTGATCCAGCTTCAGTCTGTCTCTGAATCTTCCATCAGCTCTGTTTTTATATAAATTGATGTAATTGTTCACTACATTGATCTCAGCTATGACAACATCTTGAGCTCCAAACTTCCAAGAGATTCCATCTTTCACTTCAGTGAGATCCACAGACAGAGAGACAGAATCTCCTTCAGTCACTGACACAGACTCACTAAACACACCTGGATCGGATAAAAATAGTTTGAGTTTAAAAAAGTTGAACATTTATAATCCAAGCTTTATTTGCGATAACTATCATACGTTATAAATGCACACACGCATAAACGCACATGAACACATTTATAAATATATAATAAATATAACAAACACAGAACAAGAGAAATGTGATTCTTGAATCATAAAATCATCCGTGACTTATACATCTAAAAATATAAAACACGTGTAATTTACCAGACAGACTCCACAAACAGAACAACATCAGATCATACATTTTCTTCAAAAGCTTGCAACAAATCCAGAAATTATATAAAATGTTTGAAAACTGTTTAAAACGTCAATGAGAGTTTTTGGAGTCCGCATTGATGCTGGAAAGACCCCAACCAAGAGTCCATGCGAGCGCACAGTCAGATATGTAAAGGGAGGAGTTTTGTGGCTGTTTGACATTTGGTTGCATGGTATGAAGAAGATAACTAAATGTATGTTTGGATTAAATTCCGAATTAATTCGTTTCTTTTTCACATCATTGCTTGCTCTATAAGATATTCAATAAAATATTTCAATGCACTGCATTTCTTAAGGTAAACCATGTTTTGTTGTAGATTTCCCGCTCCCGTTCCTTACTCAGCCTGTGAGACGAGAAAGAGTAGTAATTTAACATTCCCCGCACTCTCTTATTTTCATGTTTGTCGTGAATATCTTTTATAATTTCAAGTTAAGATTAGTTTTTGG
>VCII01000355.1:0-182500 GCA_006030095.1 Triplophysa siluroides
TGACAAGGTAAACTCTTCAAATTTGGTGTACCTTCTTGAAACGGTAGTCCAGTCCTATCTCTGGAGTTGCACATAGCAACTTCATCCTTCATCAAGCACACCTGATCCGCTAGCGAGTAGTGGAAAAAGTGAAAGAACGATGGAAACTGCCCACTCTGCTTTTCCCAGGGTGCTGCTATAGGGCACCCTCTGTGTTTAAATGCTCAGATGGCAGCGGTGGGATTTGAACCCACGTTGCTGGGGCAAACCTTTTGGAGATATTTATCCCACAATTCCAGCGTGAGATAAATATATTAAACAGCCTGTGAAATGGTTTGTACAACAAAGCAAACGCTGAACCAGAAGAGCAAAGCAGCCGTAGTCGGCAGGGTTTGAACCTGCGCGGGGAGACCCCAACGGATTTCGAGTCCATCGCCTTAACCTCTCGGCCACGACTACAACAGGCAAGAGTAAACCAGCTTTTTGAAAGAAACAAAAAGGTTTGTCGGTTCCCCTATAATAAGGGAATGGCTGCCGTGACACGGATTCGAACCTGGGTTGCTGCGGCCACAACGAAGAATACTCACCACTATACAATCACGGCAGGCAACCAACACTCCAGCAACGCTGTGCATGATGGATCGCCTGGAAACATTAGCAGCTTTTGCCGAGGTCTCAACACATTTCTGGTGCTTCCGCTGACATAAGGCTCAAACAGGATCCTGCTCGTAGTCCAATTGGAGACACCAAGAGCTGATTCCCAAGACCAAGGGGCTGAAGAAAGACCATGTTAACGACTCACGTTTTTCGCAACAACGGGGACACCTAGAGCATTAAACACAACCTTTTAAGACTTTACCTTGGCACAGAGGAGCATGAGCCCGGGTAGCTCAGTCTGGACATATTTGCAGCTTTTGCCGAGGTCTCAACACATTTCTGGTGCCTTCGCTGACGAAAGTTTCCAACAGGATCCTGCTCGAAGTCCAATTGGAGTCCCCAAAAGCTGATTCCCAAGATCAAGGGGCTGAAAAATGAGCATGTTAACGACTCGCATTATTTGCAACAACGGGGACACCTAGAGCATTAAACACGACCTATAAGAGGCCACTCAACGCCCGAACAGGGACTGGAACCCTGGACCCTCAGATTAAAAGTCTGATGCTCTACCGACTGAGCTATCCGGGCTCGTTCTACTACGTGACAAGGTAAAGTCTTAAAAATTTTGTGTATCGTCTTGAAACGGTAGTTCAGTCCTATCTCTGGAGTTGCACATAGCAACTTCATCCATCATCAAGCACACCTGATCCGGCTAGCGAGGTAGTTGAAAAAGTGAAAGAACGATGGAAACTGCCCACGCAGCTCTTCCCAGGGTGCGGCTATAGGGCACCCTCTGTGTTTAAATACTCAGATGGCAGCGGTGGGATTTCAACCCACGCCTCCGAAGAGACTGGAGCCTAAATCCAACGCCTTAGACCGCTCGGCCACACTACCTCAAAAGACCACAGCTTACGCCATTGATTTTTACAACGGGTTGCTGCGAAGCTACTAGGACAGTCGGTGGAGTGTAAGGTCCTGTGAGTCAAGATTGCTGCTTCGGTTTTAACGCAGGGCTGTTCAATCCTATGCCTGGAGCTGCACCTATCTGTAGGTTGCTGTTACCCCTCATTTTTTTAAAAGAAACAAAAAGGTTTGCCGGTTCCCCTATAATAACAGAATGGCTGCCGTGACACGGATTCGAACCTGGGTTGCTGCAGCCACAACGAAGAGTACTCACCACTATACGATCACGGCAAGCAACCAACACCCAGCAAAGCTGTGCATGATGGACCGCCTGGAAACATTAGCAGCTTTTGCCGAGGTCTCAACACATTTCTGGTGCTTTCGCTGACGTAAGGCTAAAACAGAATCCTGCTCGTAGTCCAATTGGAGACACCAAGAGCTGATTCCCAAGACCAAGGGGCTGAAGAAAGACCATGTTAACGACTCAAGTTTTTCGCAACAACGGGGACACCTAGAGCATTAAACACAACCTTTTAAGACTTTACCTTGGCACAGAGGAGCACAAGCCCGGAAAGCTCAGTCTGGAAACATTTGCAGCTTTTTCCGAGCTCTCAACACATTTCTGGTGCCTTCGCTGACGAAAGTTTCCAACAGGATCCTGCTCGAAGTCCAATTGGAGACCCCAAGAGCTGATTCCCAAAACCAAGAAGCTGAAAAATGACCATGTTAACGACTCGCATTATTTGCAACAACGGGAACACATAGAGCATTAAACACGACCTATAAGAGGCCACAATGCCCGAACAGGGACTTGAACCCTGGACACTCAGATTAAAAGTCTGATGCTCTACCGACTTAGCTATCCGGGCTCGTGCTACGTGACAAGGTAAACTCTTCAAAATTTGGTGTACCTTCTTGAAACGGTAGTCCAGTCCTATCTCTGGAGTTGCACATAGCAACTTCATCCTTCATCAAGCACACCTGATCCGGCTAGCGAGGTAGTGGAAAAAGTGAAAGAACGATGGAAACTGCCCACTCTGCTTTTCCCAGGGTGCTGCTATAGGGCACCCTCTGTGTTTAAATGCTCAGATGGCAGCGGTGGGATTTGAACCCACGTTGCTGGGGCAAACCTTTTGGAGATATTTATCCCACAATTCCAGCGTGAGATAAATAAATTAAGCAGCCTGTGAAATGGTTTGTACAACAAAGCAAACGCTGAACCAGAAGAGCAAAGCAGCCGTAGTCGGCAGGGTTTGAACCTGCGCGGGGAGACCCCAACGGATTTCGAGTCCATCGCCTTAACCTCTCGGCCACGACTACAACAGGCAAGAGTAAACCAGCTTTTTGAAAGAAACAAAAAGGTTTGTCGGTTCCCCTATAATAAGGGAATGGCTGCCGTGACACGGATTCGAACCTGGGTTGCTGCGGCCACAACGAAGAATACTCACCACTATACAATCACGGCAGGCAACCAACACTCCAGCAACGCTGTGCATGATGGATCGCCTGGAAACATTAGCAGCTTTTGCCGAGGTCTCAACACATTTCTGGTGCTTCCGCTGACGTAAGGCTCAAACAGGATCCTGCTCGTAGTCCAATTGGAGACACCAAGAGCTGATTCCCAAGACCAAGGGGCTGAAGAAAGACCATGTTAACGACTCACGTTTTTCGCAACAACGGGGACACCTAGAGCATTAAACACAACCTTTTAAGACTTTACCTTGGCACAGAGGAGCATGAGCCCGGGTAGCTCAGTCTGGACATATTTGCAGCTTTTGCCGAGGTCTCAACACATTTCTGGTGCCTTCGCTGACGAAAGTTTCCAACAGGATCCTGCTCGAAGTCCAATTGGAGTCCCCAAAAGCTGATTCCCAAGGGGCTGAACATGTTAACGACTCGCATTATTTGCAACAACGGGGACACCTAGAGCATTAAACACGACCTATAAGAGGCCACTCAACGCCCGAACAGGGACTGGAACCCTGGACCCTCAGATTAAAAGTCTGATGCTCTACCGACTGAGCTATCCGGGCTCGTTCTACTACGTGACAAGGTAAAGTCTTAAAAATTTTGTGTATCGTCTTGAAACGGTAGTTCAGTCCTATCTCTGGAGTTGCACATAGCAACTTCATCCATCATCAAGCACACCTGATCCGGCTAGCGAGGTAGTTGAAAAAGTGAAAGAACGATGGAAACTGCCCACGCAGCTCTTCCCAGGGTGCGGCTATAGGGCACCCTCTGTGTTTAAATACTCAGATGGCAGCGGTGGGATTTCAACCCACGCCTCCGAAGAGACTGGAGCCTAAATCCAACGCCTTAGACCGCTCGGCCACACTACCTCCAAAGACCACAGCTTACGCCATTGATTTTTACAACGGGTTGCTGCGAAGCTACTAGGACAGTCGGTGGAGTGTAAGGTCCTGTGAGTCAAGATTGCTGCTTCGGTTTATAACGCAGGGCTGTTCAATCCTATGCCTGGAGCTGCACCTATCTGTAGGTTGCTGTTACCCCTCATTTTTTTAAAAGAAACAAAAAGGTTTGCCGGTTCCCCTATAATAACAGAATGGCTGCCGTGACACGGATTCGAACCTGGGTTGCTGCAGCCACAACGAAGAGTACTCACCACTATACGATCACGGCAAGCAACCAACACCCCAGCAAAGCTGTGCATGATGGACCGCCTGGAAACATTAGCAGCTTTTGCCGAGGTCTCAACACATTTCTGGTGCTTTCGCTGACGTAAGGCTAAAACAGAATCCTGCTCGTAGTCCAATTGGAGACACCAAGAGCTGATTCCCAAGACCAAGGGGCTGAAGAAAGACCATGTTAACGACTCACGTTTTTCGCAACAACGGGGACACCTAGAGCATTAAACACAACCTTTTAAGACTTTACCTTGGCACAGAGGAGCACAAGCCCGGAAAGCTCAGTCTGGAAACATTTGCAGCTTTTTCCGAGCTCTCAACACATTTCTGGTGCCTTCGCTGACGAAAGTTTCCAACAGGATCCTGCTCGAAGTCCAATTGGAGACCCCAAGAGCTGATTCCCAAAACCAAGAAGCTGAAAAATGACCATGTTAACGACTCGCATTATTTGCAACAACGGGAACACATAGAGCATTAAACACGACCTATAAGAGGCCACTCAATGCCCGAACAGGGACTTGAACCCTGGACACTCAGATTAAAAGTCTGATGCTCTACCGACTTAGCTATCCGGGCTCGTGCTACGTGACAAGGTAAACTCTTCAAAATTTGGTGTACCTTCTTGAAACGGTAGTCCAGTCCTATCTCTGGAGTTGCACATAGCAACTTCATCCTTCATCAAGCACACCTGATCCGGCTAGCGAGGTAGTGGAAAAAGTGAAAGAACGATGGAAACTGCCCACTCTGCTTTTCCCAGGGTGCTGCTATAGGGCACCCTCTGTGTTTAAATGCTCAGATGGCAGCGGTGGGATTTGAACCCACGTTGCTGGGGCAAACCTTTTGGAGATATTTATCCCACAATTCCAGCGTGAGATAAATAAATTAAGCAGCCTGTGAAATGGTTTGTACAACAAAGCAAACGCTGAACCAGAAGAGCAAAGCAGCCGTAGTCGGCAGGGTTTGAACCTGCGCGGGGAGACCCCAACGGATTTCGAGTCCATCGCCTTAACCTCTCGGCCACGACTACAACAGGCAAGAGTAAACCAGCTTTTTTGAAAGAAACAAAAAGGTTTGTCGGTTCCCCTATAATAAGGGAATGGCTGCCGTGACACGGATTCGAACCTGGGTTGCTGCGGCCACAACGAAGAATACTCACCACTATACAATCACGGCAGGCAACCAACACTCCAGCAACGCTGTGCATGATGGATCGCCTGGAAACATTAGCAGCTTTTGCCGAGGTCTCAACACATTTATGGTGCTTCCGCTGACATAAGGCTCAAACAGGATCCTGCTCGTAGTCCAATTGGAGACACCAAGAGCTGATTCCCAAGACCAAGGGGCTGAAGAAAGACCATGTTAACGACTCACGTTTTCGCAACAACGGGGACACCTAGAGCATTAACACAACCTTTTAAGACTTTACCTTGGCACAGAGGAGCAAGCCCGGAAGCTCAGTCTGGAAATTTGCAGCTTTTGCCGAGGTCTCAACACATTTCTGGTGCCTTCGCTGACGAAAGTTTCCAACAGGATCCTGCTCGAAGTCCAATTGGAGACCCCAAAGCTGATTCCCAAACCAAGGCTGAAAAATGACCATGTTAACGACTCGCATTATTTGCAACAACGGGACACATAGAGCATTAAACACGACCTATAAGAGGCCACTCAATGCCCGAACAGGGACTGAACCCTGGACCTCAGATTAAAAGTCTGATGCTCTACCGACTTAGCTATCCGGGCTCGTGCTACGCTGTGACAAGGTAAACTCTTCAAAATTTGGTGTACCTTCTTGAAACGGTAGTCCAGTCCTATCTCTGGAGTTGCACATAGCAACTTCATCCTTCATCAAGCACACCTGATCCGGCTAGCGAGGTAGTGGAAAAAGTGAAAGAACGATGGAAACTGCCCACTCTGCTTTTCCCAGGGTGCTGCTATAGGGCACCCTCTGTGTTTAAATGCTCAGATGGCAGCGGTGGGATTTGAACCCACGTTGCTGGGGCAAACCTTTTGGAGATATTTATCCCACAATTCCAGCGTGAGATAAATAAATTAAGCAGCCTGTGAAATGGTTTGTACAACAAAGCAAACGCTGAACCAGAAGAGCAAAGCAGCCGTAGTCGGCAGGGTTTGAACCTGCGCGGGGAGACCCCAACGGATTTCGAGTCCATCGCCTTAACCTCTCGGCCACGACTACAACAGGCAAGAGTAAACCAGCTTTTTGAAAGAAAAAAAAAAGGTTTGTCGGTTCCCCTATAATAAGGGAATGGCTGCCGTGACACGGATTCGAACCTGGGTTGCTGCGGCCACAACGAAGAATACTCACCACTATACAATCACGGCAGGCAACCAACACTCCAGCAACGCTGTGCATGATGGATCGCCTGGAAACATTAGCAGCTTTTGCCGAGGTCTCAACACATTTCTGGTGCTTCGCTGACGTAAGGCTCAAACAGGATCCTGCTCGTAGTCCAATTGGAGACACCAAGAGCTGATTCCCAAGACCAAGGGGCTGAAGAAAGACCATGTTAACGACTCACGTTTTTCGCAACAACGGGGACACCTAGAGCATTAAACACAACCTTTTAAGACTTTACCTTGGCACAGAGGAGCATGAGCCCGGAGCTCAGTCTGGAATTTGCAGCTTTTTCCGAGGTCTCAACACATTTCTGGTGCCTTCGCTGACGAAAGTTTCCAACAGGATCCTGCTCGAAGTCCAATTGGAGTCCCCAAAAGCTGATTCCCAAGATCAAGGGGCTGAAAAATGACCATGTTAACGACTCGCATTATTTGCAACAACGGGGACACCTAGAGCATTAAACACGACCTATAAGAGGCCACTCAACGCCCGAACAGGGACTGGAACCCTGGACCCTGATGCTCTACCGACTGAGCTATCCGGGCTCGTTCTACTACGTGACAAGGTAAAGTCTTAAAAATTTTGTGTATCGTCTTGAAACGGTAGTTCAGTCCTATCTCTGGAGTTGCACATAGCAACTTCATCCATCATCAAGCACACCTGATCCGGCTAGCGAGGTAGTTGAAAAAGTGAAAGAACGATGGAAACTGCCCACGCAGCTCTTCCCAGGGTGCGGCTATAGGGCACCCTCTGTGTTTAAATACTCAGATGGCAGCGGTGGGATTTCAACCCACGCCTCCGAAGAGACTGGAGCCTAAATCCAACGCCTTAGACCGCTCGGCCACACTACCTCCAAAGACCACAGCTTACGCCATTGATTTTATACAACGGGTTGCTGCGAAGCTACTAGGACAGTCGGTGGAGTGTAAGGTCCTGTGAGTCAAGATTGCTGCTTCGGTTTATAACGCAGGGCTGTTCAATCCTATGCCTGGAGCTGCACCTATCTGTAGGTTGCTGTTACCCCTCATTTTTTTAAAAGAAACAAAAAGGTTTGCCGGTTCCCCTATAATAACAGAATGGCTGCCGTGACACGGATTCGAACCTGGGTTGCTGCAGCCACAACGAAGAGTACTCACCACTATACGATCACGGCAAGCAACCAACACCCCAGCAAAGCTGTGCATGATGGACCGCCTGGAAACATTAGCAGCTTTTGCCGAGGTCTCAACACATTTCTGGTGCTTTCGCTGACGTAAGGCTAAAACAGAATCCTGCTCGTAGTCCAATTGGAGACACCAAGAGCTGATTCCCAAGACCAAGGGGCTGAAGAAAGACCATGTTAACGACTCAAGTTTTTCGCAACAACGGGGACACCTAGAGCATTAAACACAACCTTTTAAGACTTTACCTTGGCACAGAGGAGCACAAGCCCGGAAAGCTCAGTCTGGAAACATTTGCAGCTTTTTCCGAGCTCTCAACACATTTCTGGTGCAAAAGTTTCCAACAGGATCCTGCTCGAAGTCCAATTGGAGACCCCAAGAGCTGATTCCCAAAACCAAGAAGCTGAAAAATGACCATGTTAACGACTCGCATTATTTGCAACAACGGGAACACATAGAGCATTAAACACGACCTATAAGAGGCCACTCAATGCCCGAACAGGGACTTGAACCCTGGACACTCAGATTAAAAGTCTGATGCTCTACCGACTTAGCTATCCGGGCTCGTGCTACGCTGTGACAAGGTAAACTCTTCAAAATTTGGTGTACCTTCTTGAAACGGTAGTCCAGTCCTATCTCTGGAGTTGCACATAGCAACTTCATCCTTCATCAAGCACACCTGATCCGGCTAGCGAGGTAGTGGAAAAAGTGAAAGAACGATGGAAACTGCCCACTCTGCTTTTCCCAGGGTGCTGCTATAGGGCACCCTCTGTGTTTAAATGCTCAGATGGCAGCGGTGGGATTTGAACCCACGTTGCTGGGGCAATTTTGGAGATATTTATCCCACAATTCCAGCGTGAGATAATAAATTAAGCAGCCTGTGAAATGGTTTGTACAACAAAGCAAACGCTGAACCAGAAGAGCAAAGCAGCCGTAGTCGGCAGGGTTTGAACCTGCGCGGGGAGACCCCAACGGATTTCGAGTCCATCGCCTTAACCTCTCGGCCACGACTACAACAGGCAAGAGTAAACCAGCTTTTTGAAAGAAACAAAAAGGTTTGTCGGTTCCCCTATAATAAGGGAATGGCTGCCGTGACACGGATTCGAACCTGGGTTGCTGCGGCCACAACGAAGAGTACTCACCACTATACAATCACGGCAGGCAACCAACACTCCAGCAACGCTGTGCATGATGGATCGCCTGGAAACATTAGCAGCTTTTGCCGAGGTCTCAACACATTTCTGGTGCTATCGCTGACGTAAGGCTCAAACAGGATCCTGCTCGTAGTTCAAATTTGAGACACCAAGAGCTGATTCCCAAGACCAAGGGGCTGAAGAAAGACCATGTTAACGACTCACGTTTTTCGCAACAACGGGGACACCTAGAGCATTAAACACAACCTTTTAAGACTTTACCTTGGCACAGAGGAGCACATGAGCCCGGATAGCTCAGTCTGGAAACATTTGCAGCTTTTTCCGAGGTCTCAACACATTTCTGGTGCCTTCGCTGACGAAAGTTTCCAACAGGATCCTGCTCGAAGTCCAATTGGAGTCCCCAAAAGCTGATTCCCAAGACCAAGGGGCTGAAAAATGACCATGTTAACGACTCGCATTATTTGCAACAACGGGAACACATAGAGCATTAAACACGACCTATAAGAGGCCACTCAATGCCCGAACAGGGACTTGAACCCTGGACACTCAGATTAAAAGTCTGATGCTCTACCGACTTAGCTATCCGGGCTCGTGCTACGTGGTGACAAGGTAAACTCTTCAAAATTTTGTTACGTTTGAAACGGTAGTCCAGTCCTATCTCTGGAGTTGCACATAGCAACTTCATCCTCATCAAGCACACCTGATCCGGCTAGCGAGGTAGGGAAAAAAGTGAAAGAACGATGGAAACTGCCCACGCTGCTTTTCCCAGGGTGCGGCTATAGGGCACCCTCTGTGTTTAAATGCTCAGATGGCAGCGGTGGGATTTGAACCCACGCCTTGGAGGACCGCTGGTACAAAAGGCTTACGCATTGAACAACGGGTTGCTGCGAAGCACTAGGACAGTCGGTGGAGTGTAAGAGTCAAGATAACGCAGTGTTCAATCCTATGCCTGGAGCTGCACCTAACCCCTCATTTTTTAAAAGAAACAAAAAGGTTTGCCGGTTCCCCTATAATAACAGAATGGCTGCCGTGACACGGATTCGAACCTGGGTTGCTGCGCCACAACGAAGAGTACTCACCACTATACAATCACGGCAGGCAACCAACACACAGCAACGCTGTGCATGATGGATCGCCTGGAAACATTAGCAGCTTTTGCCGAGGTCTCAACACATTTCTGGTGCTTCCGCTGACGTAAGGCTCAAACAGGATCCTGCTCGTAGTCCAATTGGAGACACCAAGAGCTGATTCCAAAGACCAAGGGGCTGAAAAATGACTATGTCAACGACTCACATTTTTTGCAACAACGGGGACACCTAGAGCATTAAACACGACCTATAAGAGGCCACTCAACGCCCGAACAGGGACTGGAACCCTGGACCCTCAGATTAAAAGTCTGATGCTCTACCGACTGAGCTATCCGGGCTCGTTCTACTACGTGACAAGGTAAAGTCTTAAAATTTTTGTTATCGTCTTGAAACGGTAGTTCAGTCCTATCTCTGGAGTTGCACATAGCAACTTCATCCATCATCAAGCACACCTGATCCGGCTAGCGAGGTAGTTGAAAAAGTGAAAGAACGATGGAAACTGCCCACGCAGCTCTTCCCAGGGTGCGGCTATAGGGCACCCTCTGTGTTTAAATACTCAGATGGCAGCGGTGGGATTTCAACCCACGCCTCCGAAGAGACTGGAGCCTAAATCCAACCCCTTAGACCGCTCGGCCACACTACCTCAAAAGACCACAGCTTACGCATTGATTTTACAACGGGTTGCTGCGAAGCTACTAGGACAGTCGGTGGAGTGTAAGGTCCTGTGAGTCAAGATTGCTGCTTCGGTTTTTAACGCAGGGCTGTTCAATCCTATGCCTGGAGCTGCACCTATCTGTAGGTTGCTGTTACCCCTCATTTTTTTAAAAGAAACAAAAAGGTTTGCCGGTTCCCCTATAATAACAGAATGGCTGCCGTGACACGGATTCGAACCTGGGTTGCTGCAGCCACAACGAAGAGTACTCACCACTATACGATCACGGCAAGCAACCAACACCCCAGCAAAGCTGTGCATGATGGACCGCCTGGAAACATTAGCAGCTTTTGCCGAGGTCTCAACATTTCTGGTAATTTCGCTGACGTAAGGCTAAAACAGAATTCTGCTCGTAGTCCAATTGGAGACACCAAGAGCTGATTCCCCAGACCAAGGGGCTGAAGAAAGACCATGTTAACGACTCACGTTTTTCGCAACAACGGGGACACCTAGAGCATTAAACACAACCTTTTAAGACTTTACCTTGGCACAGAGGAGCACAAGCCCGGAAAGCTCAGTCTGGAAACATTTGCAGCTTTTTCCGAGGTCTCAACACATTTCTGGTGCCTTCGCTGACAAAAGTTTCCAACAGGATCCTGCTCGAAGTCCAATTGGAGTCCCCAAAAGCTGATTCCCAAACCAAGCTGAAAAATGACCATGTTAACGACTCGCATTATTTGCAACAACGGGAACACATAGAGCATTAAACACGACCTATAAGAGGC
The DNA here is from genome assembly GCA_006030095.1 of Triplophysa siluroides. Taxonomy (NCBI): domain Eukaryota; kingdom Metazoa; phylum Chordata; class Actinopteri; order Cypriniformes; family Nemacheilidae; genus Triplophysa; species Triplophysa siluroides. Next base: position 11,320 of record VCII01000355.1, read on the forward strand.
CACTCAATGCCCGAACAGGGACTTGAACCCTGGACACTCAGATTAAAAGTCTGATGCTCTACCGACTTAGCTATCCGGGCTCGTGCTACGCTGTGACAAGGTAAACTCTTCAAAATTTGGTGTACCTTCTTGAAACGGTAGTCCAGTCCTATCTCTGGAGTTGCACATAGCAACTTCATCCTTCATCAAGCACACCTGATCCGGCTAGCGAGGTAGTGGAAAAAGTGAAAGAACGATGGAAACTGCCCACTCTGCTTTTCCCAGGGTGCTGCTATAGGGCACCCTCTGTGTTTAAATGCTCAGATGGCAGCGGTGGGATTTGAACCCACGTTGCTGGGGCAAACCTTTTGGAGATATTTATCCCACAATTCCAGCGTGAGATAAATAAATTAAGCAGCCTGTGAAATGGTTTGTACAACAAAGCAAACGCTGAACCAGAAGAGCAAAGCAGCCGTAGTCGGCAGGGTTTGAACCTGCGCGGGGAGACCCCAACGGATTTCGAGTCCATCGCCTTAACCTCTCGGCCACGACTACAACAGGCAAGAGTAAACCAGCTTTTTGAAAGAAACAAAAAGGTTTGTCGGTTCCCCTATAATAAGGGAATGGCTGCCGTGACACGGATTCGAACCTGGGTTGCTGCGGCCACAACGAAGAGTACTCACCACTATACAATCAAGCGGCAGGCAACCAACACTCCAGCAACGCTGTGCATGATGGATCGCCTGGAAACATTAGCAGCTTTTGCCGAGGTCTCAACATTTCTGGTGCTTCGCTGACGTAAGGCTCAAACAGGATCCTGCTCGTAGTTCAAATTTGAGACACCAAGAGCTGATTCCCAAGACCAAGGGGCTGAAGAAAGACCATGTTAACGACTCACATTTTTCGCAACAAACGGGGACACCTAGAGCATTAAACACAACCTTTTAAGACTTTACCTTGGCACAGAGGAGCACAAGCCCGGAAAGCTCAGTCTGGAAACATTTGCAGCTTTTTCCGAGGTCTCAACACATTTCTGGTGCATTCGCTGACGAAAATTTCCAACAGGATCCTGCTCGAAGTCCAATTGGAGTCCCCAAAAGCTGATTCCCAAGACCAAGGGGCTGAAAAATGACCATGTTAACGACTCGCATTATTTGCAACAACGGGAACACATAGAGCATTAAACACGACCTATAAGAGGCCACTCAATGCCCGAACAGGAACTTGAACCCTGGACACTCAGATTAAAAGTCTGATGCTCTACCGACTTAGCTATCCGGGCTCGTGCCACGCGGCGGTGACAAGGTAAACTCTTCAAAATTTGGTGTACCTTCTTAAAACGGTAGTCCAGTCCTATCTCTGGAGTTGCACATAGCAACTTCATCCTTCATCAAGCACACCTGATCCGGCTAGCGAGTTAGTGGAAAAAGTGAAAGAACGATGGAAACTGCCCACTCTGCTTTTCCCAGGGTGCTGCTATAGGGCACCCTCTGTGTTTAAATGCTCAGATGGCAGCGGTGGGATTTGAACCCACGTTGCTGGGGCAAACCTTTTGGAGATATTTATCCCACAATTCCAGCGTGAGATAAATATATTAAACAGCCTGTGAAATGGTTTGTACAACAAAGCAAACGCTGAACCAGAAGAGCAAAGCAGCCGTAGTCGGCAGGGTTTGAACCTGCGCGGGGAGACCCCAACGGATTTCGAGTCAATCGCCTTAACCTCTCGGCCACGACTACAACAGGCAAGAGTAAACCAGCTTTTTGAAAGAAACAAAAAGGTTTGTCGGTTCCCCTATAATAAGGGAATGGCTGCCGTGACACGGATTCGAACCTGGGTTGCTGCGGCCACAACGAAGAATACTCACCACTATACAATCACGGCAGGCAACCAACACTCCAGCAACGCTGTGCATGATGGATCGCCTGGAAACATTAGCAGCTTTTGCCGAGGTCTCAACACATTTCTGGTGCTTTCGCTGACGTAAGGCTAAAACAGAATCCTGCTCGTAGTCCAATTGGAGACACCAAGAGCTGATTCCCAAGACCAAGGGGCTGAAGAAAGACCATGTTAACGACTCAAGTTTTTCGCAACAACGGGGACACCTAGAGCATTAAACACAACCTTTTAAGACTTTACCTTGGCACAGAGGAGCACAAGCCCGGAAAGCTCAGTCTGGAAACATTTGCAGCTTTTTCCGAGCTCTCAACACATTTCTGGTGCCTTCGCTGACAAAAGTTTCCAACAGGATCCTGCTCGAAGTCCAATTGGAGACCCCAAGAGCTGATTCCCAAAACCAAGAAGCTGAAAAATTACCATGTTAACGACTCGCATTATTTGCAACAACGGGAACAAATAGAGCATTAAACACGACCTATAAGAGGTCACTCAATGCCCGAACAGGGACTTGAACCCTGGACACTCAGATTAAAAGTCTGATGCTCTACCGACTTAGCTATCCGGGCTCGTGCTACGCTGTGACAAGGTAAACTCTTCAAAATTTGGTGTACCTTCTTGAAACGGTAGTCCAGTCCTATCTCTGGAGTTGCACATAGCAACTTCATCCTTCATCAAGCACACCTGATCCGGCTAGCGAGGTAGTGGAAAAAGTGAAGAACGATGGAAACTGCCCACTCTGCTTTTCCCAGGGTGCTGCTATAGGGCACCCTCTGTGTTTAAATGCTCAGATGGCAGCGGTGGGATTTGAACCCACGTTGCTGGGGCAAACCTTTTGGAGATATTTATCCCACAATTCCAGCGTGAGATAAATAAATTAAGCAGCCTGTGAAATGGTTTGTACAACAAAGCAAACGCTGAACCAGAAGAGCAAAGCAGCCGTAGTCGGCAGGGTTTGAACCTGCGCGGGGAGACCCCAACGGATTTCGAGTCCATCGCCTTAACCTCTCAGCCACGACTACAACAGGCGAGAGTAGACCAGCTTTTTGAAAGAAACAAAAAGGTTTTCTGGTTCCCCTATAATAAGGGAATGGCTGCCGTGACACGGATTCGCACCTGGGTTGCTGCGGCCACAACGAAGAGTACTCACCACTATACAATCGCGGCAGGCAACCAACACTCCAGCAACGCAGTGCATGATGGATCGCCTGGAAACATTAGCAGCTTTTGCCGAGGTCTCAACACATTTCTGGTGCTATCGCTGACGTAAGGCTCAAACAGGATCCTGCTCGTAGTTCAAATTTGAGACACCAAGAGCTGATTCCCAAGACCAAGGGGCTGAAAAATGACCATGTTAACGACTCGCATTATTTGCAACAACGGGGACACCTAGAGCATTAAACACGACCTATAAGAGGCCACTCAACGCCCGAACAGGGACTGGAACCCTGGACCCTCAGATTAAAAGTCTGATGCTCTACCGACTGAGCTATCCGGGCTCGTTCTACTACGTGACAAGGTAAAGTCTTAAAAATTTTGTGTATCGTCTTGAAACGGTAGTTCAGTCCTATCTCTGGAGTTGCACATAGCAACTTCATCCATCATCAAGCACACCTGATCCGGCTAGCGAGGTAGTTGAAAAAGTGAAAGAACGATGGAAACTGCCCACGCAGCTCTTCCCAGGGTGCGGCTATAGGGCACCCTCTGTGTTTAAATACTCAGATGGCAGCGGTGGGATTTCAACCCACGCCTCCGAAGAGACTGGAGCCTAAATCCAACGCCTTAGACCGCTCGGCCACACTACCTCCTGCGCTCGACCCCCCGTGGGAAGGGAGCTGCTCGGATTCTTCATTGTCGGATGCCAGCAACTCTCCCTCCGATGCTGCGAGCGACATCTCATCTTCATCACGCACCGTTTCCGAATACGTGAATGAGGATCCGGACGGTATGCCACCGTCGGTTGGGGAACGGCCAGACGAGCGAAACGGGGAGCAGGCATCTCCGTGAGCGTTTAGCTGACGGGTTTACGCTTGCTGAAGTCCCCACATCACCAACGCTGCTAGCCTTCGCGTACAGCAGGGCCTTGGCCCCCGTCGTCGCGAGTTGGGTAGCGAGCGAAGTGGTGGCTGTTTCCCGTAGGAAGACAGCCACATGTGACCGCAACGTCTGGATGACCATCCGCTCGCAGTGCGAGCAAGATATGTCAATGAAAGCTGCTTCGGCATACTGGACGCCCGGACACCTAATGCAGCTAACATGTCCGTCCCCCTCCTCGATGAGGGTGCCGCACCCAAGAGAACAGCGGGACATGCCGCTGGAGAAATAGCCCAGCCCTGAAAAGGGCCTTTGGAAAAATCTCGGAAACCACTGGAACCGCCGAGACGCCCAGGGGAAGGTCGCTGCAGGACGAAGGGACGATCCGCTGCACACGTCGCAGAAACCGGCAATTGAAGCTTTGCGTGTATACGCGAGTTGTAATCATGAGCGATGGCTCTGAAGAACAAACGGTGAGTGAATGAAGCACGCCGGCTTCCTTTTATACCGGACATTCGGGGGCGGAGCCTGGCATGCAAATTTCATTCGCCAATTTTCCTAAAGTAGTCAGAGCTGATAGGTTCCCAAGAGCGAACCCCATCTGTCATCTTCGACACAACGTCGAGAGACCGACAGAAAGGGAACTGCCCTTTCAAGTCTTTTTGCAATAAATTGGAGGAGAGAGACAGGTCTGTAACTGTCGGTAGTAGAGGGGTCCAATGTGGGTTTTTAAGTAGGGGCGTGACCTGGACCTGTTTGAATGTAGATGGAAAAGTGCCGGTGAGCAGGGAGGTGTTGATGATGTGTGTGAGTGTGCTGGATATGGCCTGAAGGAGATGGGAGAGGATTGGGTCAGGGGACAGGTGGTGAGGTGGCTGGAGAGAAGTCTGGTGACTTCAGTGTCAGTCAGTGGGGTCGAAAGAGGAGAGTTCAATATTTGAAGTGAGGGTTATGTGTACTGAGGTCTGAGGTGCTGAGAATTGTATGCTGATGGATGATGTTTTCTCAGTGAAAACTAAGCAGAGTCCTTTGCGGTCAAAGATAAAGTGGACGGGGGAGGAGGGGGGCAAAGAAGAGAGTTAAATGTCTTGAAAAGCTGCCGAGTGTTGGGTGCATTGCTCACCTTGGTGGTGGAGAAAGATGTTTTAGCTGTGTTAACACTAGCATAGAAAGAGGAGAGTAGTGACTGGTAGTCCCTTAGGTCAGCAGGATTCTTGGTCTTGTGCCATTTCCTATCAGCAGCCCTGAGTGTACTCCGTTGTTCACAGAGGATGCCAAGGGCAGGAGGGGGTGCACGAGCTGGTCTGGAGGACAGAGGACAAAGGTTATCTAGACAGGATGTAAGTGTTGAGCATAAGGTGTCGGTGGCAAAGTCAGCATCTAGAGATGCAAAGTTGGAGGGAAGAGATGATGTCACTTTAGCAGAGAGGGTGCTAGGGGAGAGAGAGCGAAGGTTCCGCCTAAAATAAACGGGTGGTGGTTTTGGTGTAGTGCATGTAGGTATCTGTGGTGCAGTTACGGGTGTAGATAAGATCAAGCTGGTTTCCTGATATGTGAGTACTGGCTGTGGCGAGGCGCATGAGGTCAAACGAGGCGGTGAGGGTGTTGAAGTCTGAAGCATAGGTTTGTCAAAGTCTCCAAAGACTACACCGGCCCATACTCAAGATTGTTTAACCTGACCCGGCCGACCATTATATTAAATTTTAACCCCAAACCCATCCTGAGGACCTTGAGATACACAGTAAAAACATGTCTTGAAATAATATATTCTGCTAACCTGGTTATGAATGTAAACATCATGTAAATTTAATATTTTAGCACACCTTCAGTCAAACGCCTTATCAAAGAGATGTCATGGAGGTCATTGGCAATGCACCCCTGGCAAAAAATTATCCTAACTCGTACTACACTGAGACATTCATCTCCTCGTTGGCTGCATACTTCTTACCTCATGCAGCTCTTTGGACAAGTATGATGCTTGCTGGGTAAGTTACACTTAGTGTGATTAAAAGAGTCACTCAGGGAAAGACTTAAACATATCTTTACTTATTCACAATAATTGAGGTGTAAAGTATAACTTGACCAAGTAGTATGTCTGTCAGTGTCTTTAGTTCTTTTGGCCCATTGCCAGGCATGGACAAATAATAGCAGATTGAGTCAGTCATCAAAAGGCTTGCTTTAAAATCAAATAATTACATCCTTATTCATTTTGCAATGCAAATTAATTGTTCAATAATTATTTGGTATCCTATCCATTTCTCTGCTTTAACATCAATGTTATGAACGACTCAAGAGTCAAATGCAGGAGAAGGGAGGTTTTATTTGACTCAGCACAGAATACCCGCACAGTGGATAATTGACACAAAAACTGTGAATATGAAAGTCAAAATAGCAACAGTCAATAAAGGCTTGAGCGCTCGGCCGGGAAAATCAGGGGACTGCACTTTGAGGTGCGTATACCAGCAGGGGAAAAATAGTCCGAGAGTCAACTCACAAAATAAGGCAATTCTGCCCAGCGAGGGCCAAGGAAAAATCCATCTGCTGAAGGTAGGTCAAAACAAAGTAATTCCGCCCAGCGTGGGCCAAGGAAAAAATCCACCTGCTGAAATCAGGTCAAAACAAAGTAATTTCGCCCAGCGTGGGCCAAGGAAAAAAATCCCCCTGCTGAAGGCAGATCAAAACAAAGTAATTCCGCCCAGCGAGGGCCATGGACAAATCCACTTGAAGACGACGGTTCAACTGGTGCGATTTCTGTCCAGCGAGAGACTCGAGCCGATCTGCTATGGCTACTTCGAGCGGAAGGCGATGAGCATAACCCTGGTGCTCCCATTTGCTTGACAGTGGGAGTCTGTAGCCTCAATCCCCTCAACACACAGCCGGCAGAGAACCAAGGGGTTGAAAGACAGGACGGCGATCACACGTGTGGAAAACCAGCGGATTCCACGGGCAACTGGAGGTAGCAGTGAGATCCCTCGAGCAGAGATAATGGCAGTCGGAGATTCTTGAATTAACAGGGAGCAAGGCAAAGGTAGAAACCTGGTGCAGACTAACAGTTCTGGAGCCTAGACAAGACAAGGTGATATCAAAAGATGTGCACTCGCACTACAAGACAAGACTGGAATGGAATGGAATGGAATGGACAACCTTCGGGTGATTAAACCAATTATTCTACCCATTATAATGAGAAAATACATTGTCCATTAACAGCATGCTAAATGCAACTTCAGACTGAGTCTCAGCGAATACAACCCAAGACACTGTTACTAAACACTCTACAGACCAACACCGAGATAAACGACACCTAGATAACAGAACATTGGACGGCTCATCAAAATCATGAATGAATCACCTTAGTCCCCCTCATCCTTATGCTACTAACATGTGGTGGAGATTGACTAATCATACAGTTAGGATGTATGCTGCCAGAAACTGTTATGTCTGTGCTCACTTCCCTCATAGCACCACAGGAGGAGACTGTTGGCCACATCAGGACCTTAAAGGAACAGTCCACTTTTTTTGGAAATAAAATTCGCTTTGTACCTCACAATCGGAGCGAAATCTGAACGGCTCGATTTCTCACATGCTTGCAGGTAAAGGCACACCAAAACAAACTTACTGGGTTCAAATTTTTCACGTTTTCTGGGTTGCTAGATGCACCTGGGACAAGATTATAGCACTTAAACACAGAAAAAGTGGGGTTTTCATATGATGTTTCCTTTAAAAGCTTGCCCAAGCTCTGGGGACTTTCCACTGTGTATCTATAGTATCTATAGTAATGGTCTTCGTCCAGAGATCTTGCACAGTAAACCTGGACAGTGCAATCTACTCATTACAAATGAGTTAACTGTACTCAAAACTGAAACAGTTCCATTAACTTAAAAACTTTTAAGTGTCCGAGAAAGCAAGCAAACATAAAAAAATATTGTTTAAAAAAGGTTAAAATTTAACCAGATCAGTTTTTGCTTTAGCTGGGCTCTTGACTCTTGAGTTTTAATGTTAAGTTTTCTTTAGCCGTCCATGTGTGTTAAAACACATCTGTTGTGGCAAGGAGAATTACGATCCAGTGGGGTCAGAATATAATAGTTATTTAAACACTTTGCAGTTCTTTAAAGTAATAAGTTGAGTGTGTTCTATTATTAATATGTGAATGCAGATTTATGATACAGTTTAAAGAGATTAAACCAGTGTGTTATGGACAATTAACAGATTTAAAGGGGTGATTTTTTCTAGTTTTACACAAATGTAATATAAATCATAGGGATCCACATAATGTGTCTGTGAAGTTTCAGCTCAAAAAACACCACAGATCTTTAATATATACCATGCGCTACATGCCCACTTTTGCATATGAGGAGAAACGCGCTGTTTTGGTGTGTGTCTCTCTAAGTGCAAGTGAGCTGCTAGTCTCCGCCCCCTTTTCAGCATAAAACGCAGCCAGGGCTATGAGCCTGTGCTTTCAGCGACAAAACAATAAAGTTTGGTCATATAAAGCGAACGAGAAACAAGGTCTCGTCTTTGAACACCAAACACATTGTTTTCGATAAGCACACCTGTTTCCCCCGGGGCCATTCGCGAAACCCCTCCGGTCCCTGTTGGTCCGGTCTTTGTTTACAAACCATACACACAGTTTTCTGAAGTGAAGATACTCAAGACAAACGCATCGCTATTTCTCCAAGTCAAATTAACGTTACACAGGACAATCCCATCGCATGTTTACAAGCCACAGAAATTGCTTTCTAATAGTGAACGGACAAACGTGTCACAGTGACATTTGATCTATTTTTAAGTTGCCACAGGTCCCTGGGGTCTTACTTAAAAAACAATGTCTTTATTTGCAGCTTTGCCTAGTTCAGTGTGGATGATTTCCATTGAAAACTAAATAAATCCATTGCTCTCTTGTTCCGTGAGGCTGGGAACATTGTTCTGTGTTGGTCTGTGCAGCCAACAACAAAACAGTTCGTAAGCTTTGCTACTCTTGCCATGGTGTTGCAACTTCAGTTGGCAGATCCACAAGAGACCCGATTTTAGCATTTAAACATGGAAAAAGTCTGTTTTTCATGAAATCACCCCTTTAAATATTTTTACAAAACTGTTAGATTTCTGAATCAGTTAGACATGAGGAATCGGTGTATGAATCTCAACAATGGTGACAATCAACAAAAGAAAGCTTCATGCTGCAAGGCATGCTGGGTAACATCATGGTACAAAACTCATTCATGATTCCCAGTATGCATTGCAGTTGATCTGGTTATCTGAATTGTTGGAGGATTGTCACCGTTGTTGAGCTTTGTTTGATGAGTGTTGATCTCAAAGTGAGTCAGTAAATCATCCTTTATTTAGACACAATTCTCTTGTATTTATGAACTGATACATTTTCATCAGTAAGTAAAGGATCAAACTCTTCCTTATTTACAATAGCTTCTGTTCTTTATTAAAAATTGACACCTATTATACAATCTACTCCAAACTGACGTTTTTAAAGATATCTTTTTCATCAATGCGCAAGTGTTGTTTCTGAAACATACACAATCAATGAGAGTGAAATTAACTACAGAAGCCAAGAAACAAGAGCCCAACTAAAGCAAACACTGATCACCTTAAGGTAGTTTAATCACATCCTAATCTTTTTTTAGTAAAGTGAACACTATTATAATAAGTTAACGTAATGATTATATGCAGTTAAAACCATACCTTGTTGCTAAGGAAATAATAGTAGGAGACGAAACAGGATTGGCCAAAGAAAATAAGAGATAACAGGACCTTACCTGAATGGTAAAGGGCGGAGACCGCCTTCTGAAGTTTGTGTATAACTATCGATGCAAAATTCTGTATTTTCAGATGCTTTGTGGATCATTTTGTTGGCTCGAGCAAACAACGTTTAATTCTCTTGACACTTTTCCTCAATAATGACAAGTCAGAACGGAGTGATGAGGGTACATTTCCCAACACCCAGTAGCTGCAGTAATTTTATGTTTCTTTCGTCATGTTCCAAGTGGGTAGCGAATCTCGAAGTCGTCAAAGTATAGAATAAGGGAAATCTTCAATCCACTATCATAGAGAAAAGGATTTTGCTTGTACAATTGCCCATCATAAGGTGATTTCTACATTGGGGCATCATGTTCAGAGGTCTGAAAGCTTTTAAAATGCTTGTTGAGAAATGTTCTTGTCATTCACTAAATGAGACAGAACCTTAAGAATAGTAACATACTAAAAACTCAGATTATCTTTTGCAGAAAGAATGAATTTAACAGGTTCCACAATGTTGAAGTTGTCTTTATAATATTCTTTCCTCTTGTAAGAGGACCTAAAAGGGCCATCCGGTCCAAGACATGTGCTTAATGGGCTTGACTCACAATGGGTCTCATTCACTAATAATTGCGTAGATTTTTCGTATTTATACGCACATTTGAACCTCACACGAAAAAGTTCCGCCTAATTCACAACACGTGCGTACGTACATGAATTTGTTCTTAAGCTCTTCCTAATGTTAGTGGAGTATTTTAAACAAGCGGCGTGCATGCTTTTAGTCATTTGCATAAAACACACCCAGTCCATCCCCATAGTAGGCCCACTTTTCCTCTACCACCTGTCGTCATTTGAGTCAGAGTCACTTCAGGCAACCCCATGTGACGCTGTCTACAGACGCGCTCTCACAAGTAATTCCAAGTGCACAGTCCTCAAAGTCAGTTTAAACACAATAAAACACCTTTTATACAGACACGCAGTTTGCAGAGTTCCGGTTAGCCGGCTGTAAAAGCGCTGCTATGCGGAGAAACCTTGCAGCTCGAGCTATAGTCTAACGCAGCTTTTATTATTCTTTCACGGTATATGATGAAATATTTTTAAATTTAAATATCTACATGTAATTTAAAATATAAAACTATTATCCTGTGATGAAACATTCATTTACATTTATGCATTTGGCAGACGCTTTTATCCAAAGCGACTTACATTGCATTATCCTACACATTTATACATAGGTATTTGCAATCCCCTGGGATCGAACCCACAACCTTGCGTTGTTAACCTTGCATTTTGTCTTAGAGAGAAGGAAAGAAAGAAAGAGACTGGTGATTTTTGTGTACCTGTGCTTTCAACTGTTCCTATCTTTTCTCTTAGATTTAGAATAAATTTAAGTACGAAAGTTTTTGTGAATCATGATTTGTTTGTGAAAGTGTTTGTACGCAGGTTTCACGCATGCTTAGTGAATGAGACCCAATGTTCCTTCACCGAGCCTGTGATCAAAAATAAATTTTGGTTTCTTTAGTGTTTTTTTCAATCTCAAGATCTCTTATTATTTCAGCTGATCCTTCATGATGTTTTATAAACAAAGTTCGGGAGGAGCCGGAGCATATAATCAAACCCGGCTGGTTCGCAATCAGTAATCATGGATTCCACCCTTCCGGCTAAACGAGCCAGCCCATAAATAAGCAAGACTTCTTACCTGCGACATCTCTACAGTTCAAACATGTCAGAGACCCAAGAACATGTGGCTAACGTCAGCCCAATCCAGAGAGATACTCCGGATCCTTCGAGCGCTCGTCAGCGTTCCAGCCTCAGCCCGGAAGCAACATCCCAACCCGTGGATCAAGAACGAGGCCGCCAGCAAAGCCGACCGACACGCCGCGCCTCCAAACGGAACCGCTCTTCCGTACGGAGCCAAGTTAGGCTCCCTTCCTCCTCACCGGCGTCATCATACGCTTCGGCGCACTCGGCAATCCCAGCCATCGGGATGTGGACAGTCGCAGGACTTCGACTCGCTCTGTCCAATCGTGATGTGAACCTGAGCAGCCGGCTGAGCAAAGCCAGATCTACGCCGCGCTGCAGTCAGAAGACCCACCAGCCAGATCTTCCCCGCAGCAGGAAGTCGAGAAAGAGCCGGATCAGATTTTCAGACCTCCTTCAGCCCGGGCAGGGCCTTCAGCCGCATCAGCACGGCAAGACAGGACACCCCTAGCCCGTCGCAGAAGGATTTCGGCTAGTCTGGGCCGCGCCCCGGACGAACAGCACGAGCCGCGAAATGCTTCTCTCCCCGTGGCTTCACAGGAAACTCGGCCCGCCCCCATCATCTTCGACCACCAATATCAAGATCGCTTCCAATCATTCCCCCCCACATCAGCAAGCTCTTGGCCAGCGGCGCCAATGTCGACCACTAACGTGAGGCTGCCTCCGTTAGCTGCTCCAGCGGCCGCAATTCCCTCCCTCCTCGCTCTGCCTCAGGCCCGCCCTCAATTTTCATTGGCCTCAGCAGCTCAAATGCCGGTACCCATCAACGCCCCGGTCCTGGAACCGCCCCCAGTGTCCAACAACATCAGGACACAGATTCTAGCAGAAATTCAGGCAGCTGGCGCCGGACGCGGACCTCTATCCAACACTTGTACCTCTCCATATTCGGAATCGATCTTCCATTAAATCACCCGTTAAAAGCCCTGTTGGACGTTTCACTCGACGCCATCATTCAAGCTGTCTCCCCCAGGACCATACTGCATTATCTCACAGCCTGGAGGAACTTTAAAGCATTTCACCTCATCCATAACCTCCCCTTCCCAGATTTCTCTCTTCTCTCCATCACGTCTTTTATCTCCTTCCTAAGTACCATAAAAAATCTCCAAGCAAGCTCAATCAAAGGACACTTGAGCGGAATCCAATTTTTCCATAAATTAATTTTCAATGCCCCTTCCCCAGTCATAGCCAGCTCTCAAGCTTCCATGCTCATAAAAGGCATCCAGAGAACCCGACCCGCCCTCCCAGATGCCAGACAACCCATCACTCTAGAAATTTTGAGCAAATGTATTACAACCCTCCGCAGAGGTTACCACTCCAAACATACAGCACGCACGCTAGATGCCATGTTCCTTCTGGCTTTCTTTGGATTTCTCAGATGTTCTGAAATCTCCACCACGGCAAATTACGATCCCGCAATGCTCAGAAACAATCTCCTTTTTCATCAAGCAAAGCAAGACAGATCAAACCAGAAGAGGACATTTTCTACATCTTCAATCTTCAAACTCCACTCCAGCCATACCAAACCCTCGTAGCCTACCTCTGTTTTAGAAGATCTCAAGTCAAATCACCATCCGAACCGCTCTTCGTAGACGATTCAAACCTACCCGTCACACGCTTCTGGTTCCAAAAACACCTGAAGTCAGTTTTGCTCCACTCCGGCATCCCAGCAGATCATTTCTCCAGTCATTCCTTCCGCATTGGCACAGCAACTACAGCCGCACAAAAGGGCCTTTCACAACCTCAGATTCAAGCGCTCGGACGCTGGTCATCTGAAGCATTTAAGACCTACGTCAGGTCCGACCGTGCCCTCATCAGAGAAGCCTACCGGACACTCATCACCCGATATCGGCTAAGAATTAAATATCGGCTAAGAAATTCCCAGCCACCCTCAGTTCGGCCAGAGCCTTGTTTCCCCCCAACGATCCAACACAGCAAATGCAATTTCAACAGAAGCCGCAGGGGCCAATGCTTTCTAATGCTCTCCAGCAGCCAACTCGTGCTCTGCCGCAGCAGTCACCAATTCTACAGAAGCCAGTATCGCCGCAGCGACCGCTCCCGCAGGGGCCCGTGCTTCCAACACGTGCTCTGCCGCAGCAGTCACAAACTCCCTCAGAAGCCAGTATCGCCGCAGCGACCCCCCCCCGCAGGGGCCCGTGCTTCCTCCCGTGCTCTGCCGCAGCAGTCACAACCACTATCCAATCCCTCCCAGTCACTTTCCCGAAGCCAGTATCGCCGAAGCGACCGCCCCCGCAGGGGCACGTTCTTCTTCTTCCCCGTGCTCTGCCGCAGCAGTCACCAATTCTACAGAAGCCAGTATCGCCGCAGCGACCGCTCCCGCAGGGGCCCGTGCTTCCAACACGTGCTCTGCCGCAGCAGTCACAAACTCCCTCAGAAGCCAGTATCGCCGCAGCGACCGCCCCCGCAGGAGCCCGTGCTTCCTCCCATGCTCTGCCGCACCAGTCACAACCACTATCTAATCCCTCCCAGTCACCTTCCCGAAGCCAGTATCGCTGCAGTGACCGCCCCCGCAGGGGCCCGTGCTTCCTCCCGTGCTCTGCCGCAGCAGTCACAACCACTATCCAATCCCTCTAGGTAGCCCCCTCAATTTCGCGAGCAGTCCACATCGCCATCGGGCTAACAGGCTCGAGGAAACGGTTTCGCGGACGCCGCGCGGGGAAGACCCCGGATTTTTCGGGGGTCCGACGCCTTGGTCAACCGAAGGGGAGGGGGCCCCGAGCGGACCTGGGGTGAAAGCGCGCCCCCCCACCCGAGGGGGTCCCGACGGGAGACGCGCCAAGCGGACAGCCCCCCAGCCGCGCTTCGGCAGTCGACCACAGTGTGGCGCCAAGCCCGTCCGCGGCCCAACTAAAGCCAATGGGGCTTATCGCATTGGCGTAGTCCAGGGGTGGGCTGTCGGCGCTTCCCCCGGATGTCCGCGAACGTGATATTCATCCCACTACCAGACTATCTTTGGCAGGTGGTCCCGGGACCCCGTTTCCTCTCGCCGATTGGTCCCTCTTTTGGCGGGCGACGCCCCCTGACACGCCCCCCGTACCACCAAAGCACTATTTGTCCACTGACCAACTACTTTTGCCAAAGTGGTCAGGTGACCACGGGGGTCGACCCCCGCCCCCCCCCCGTACCACGGGGGCACTATTTGACCACTTACAAACTAAATTTGGACATGTCCACCTGCAGTTTATAGTAATGGGCCACAGGTATTCAGTTGGTGGACACACTTTAGAATAATCTATATGCAATGAAGACCCTGTTAGTCTGTTGGTACACTTAAGTAGACATGCATATGTTAGCAGCAACTCACAGAGTGCTTTATTTTGCTTAAAAAATGCATTTTTCTAAACGGAGAAATGTCCACCTGCAGTTTATTTTAAAGGGCCACACGTATTAAGTTGGTGGACCACTTTAGAATCATCTATATGCATTATGGACCCTGTTAGTCTGTTGGTACACTTTAATAGACATACATATGTAAGCAGCAACTCACAGAATGCATATTTATGCTTAAAAAATGAAGTTCCACGAACTCACTACATGTGGTCCATTCATATAAACTGCAGGTGGACACTTCCTGTATGACTTAGTGAAAAACGGGGCAAATGTCCACCTGCAGTTTATGAGAATAGGCAACAAGTATTAAGTTGGTGGACACACTTTAGAATCATCTATATGCATTATGGACCCTGTTAGTCTGTTGGTACACTTTAATAGACATACATATGTAAGCAGCAACTCACAGAATGCATATTTATGCTTAAAAAATGAAGTTCCACGAACTCACTACACGTGGTCCATTCAAATAAACTGCATGCGGTCCTTTCCACCTGCAGTTACAGTATAGTCCACACATATTAGGTTGGTGGACACACTTTAGAATCATCTATATGCATTATGGACCCTGTTAGTCTGTTGGTACACTTTAATAGACATACATATGTAAGCAGCAACTCACAGAATGCATATTTATGCTTAAAAAATGAAGTTCCACGAACTCACTACATGGTCCATTCATATAAACTGCAGGTGGACACTTCCTGTATGACTTAGTGAAAAACGGGATGTCCACCTGCAGTTTATTTTAAGGGCCACACATATTAAGTTGGTGGACACACTTTAGAATCATCTATATGCATTATGGACCCTGTTAGTCTGTTGGTACACTTTAATAGACATACATATGTAAGCAGCAACTCACAGAATGCATATTTATGCTTAAAAAATGAAGTTCCACGAACTCACTACATGTGGTCCATTCATATAAACTGCAGGTGGACACTTCCTGTATGACTTAGTGAAAAACGGGGCAAATGTCCATCTGCAGTTTATTTTAAAGGGCCACACTATTAAGTTGGTGGACACACTTTAGAATCATCTATATGCATTATGGACCCTGTTAGTCTGTTGGTACACTTTAATAGACATACATATGTTAGCAGCAACTCCAGAATGCTATTTATGCTTAAAAAATGAAGTTCCACGAACTCACTACATGTGGTCCATTCAAATAAACTGCAGGTGGACACTTCCTGGGTGCCATATTTGTAGTCCTTTGTAGTTTTTCTTGATAATTACTTTTTGTCCAATGTATTCATATATATGATTAAAGAAACACCTTATTCCCTTAGTACACTTTATTAGACATACATATGTTAGTATCATTTCACAGAAGGCTGAATTATACCCTAAAAAGGGTTGTCCACCAACTCACTACACGTGGTCCATTCATATAAATTGCTGGTGGTCACTTCCTGCATGACTTGGCGAAAAACGAGAAATGTCCACCTGCAATTTATTTGAATGGGCCACGTGTATGAAGTTGGTGGACATAATACTTATTAACAATGTTTAACTGAAAAATATTTATTTATATGTTTCAAAAACCACATTATTCAATGAGAACACTTTATTGTTCGCATATATGTTGGTATCAAATCATTTAATGCTCATTTTGACTATTAAGATAGCCTCTTTTATGTTCAAGGCCTCATTTTCAAGCCTCATCCATTGAAATGAATGGGTTGCAGAGTAATACATAAAAAATGATATAAAATACTTTTTGGGCACCCACGCATTTGGCCTTTCATTATGTCGCTTGTGGGACTGTGACGCAAGTGACTGTGATGTTTGGGGTCTCTCGGGACCCCCAGGGCCTTTGTGGAAAATGTCCTTGTATACATTACATTTTCATGGAACACCTTCCCATGGTCTGTTCTATGAAGTCACTGACGCATACACGCGCTGTTATTACATTGCGTGCATGCTCCTAGGCCTGCTCTATGCACGATGCATTCAGTGACGCATACACGCATACACGCATTCAGTGACGCATAGACTCTCCCTATTTTGACCTTTTGACCCCTAAACAAAGTCACAAAGTCGCCCGACTTTTCCGCACGACCGGTGGATGGGCGGTTGCTTGTGACCCGGTTTCAGATCGGTTGACCCTGTCGGGGCCACGTCCACGAAACCCATATGGAAAAGCCATTCAAATAAGCTATACGAGGAAATTTCCAGGAAGGTCCGAGGGGTCCCATATTTTAGATTCTGGTCCGTCGGGCGGCCCCCGACAACATATCGAGAGCACATCGCCCTAGAGGATTAGGGAATGTTTTTTGCACCCAATCACAAGATTAAGCACAAAGCCTTGTCTCTCATATACCACTGAACAGCCTTGTGAAGCTTTCAGAGGTGGGGGATGGGGGGTTTTCAGAAAAAGGTCTAAGAACTTTGGACATTTGGGGGATAAATGGGGGGCTTCTAGACAACAATAATCCAAATATCCAGACCCTTCGGCCTATCGTTTTTCCCAACGGGAGGGCTTCCACCTACAATCTATGCCAATGCATTTTCGTGGACGACTCTCCCTATTTTGACCTTTTGACCCCTAAACAAAGTCACAAAGTCGCCCGGCTTGTCTGCATGATTGGTGGATGATGGACGGTTGCTCATGTCTATATGCTATATGCGTGATGCATGCACGTGTGGTTATTTATGCATGTGCATGCGTCACGGTCTCTTATGTGCATGATGCATTCAGTGACGCACACAGCGCATGCATGTTTTACGGTCTGCTCTATGCATGACGCATGCAGTGACGCATGCAGGGCGAGCATGCGTGGCATTCTGCTCTATGCATCACACATGCAGTGACGCATGCAGGGCGAGCATGCATGGCATTCTGCTCTATGCATCACGCATGCAGGGCGAGCATGCGTGGCATTCTGCTCTATGCGCAACGCATGCAGAGCGCGCACGCTACACGGACTGCTCTATGCATGACGCATGCAGTGACGCATGCAGGGCGCGCACGAGTGGCGGAAGGCCTTCCACCTGTCACCTATCCAATACGTTTTTGATAGGGGTTTGTAAACAGGCCACTCTAATTAGACCTTTGAGGATAAACTGAGCGTTCTACAAGTTGTTGCTAACATATGTGTGTCTAATGAAGTGCACTGACTGAATAATGTGGTAGTTGATGCATTTAAATGAATATAAAGGCACATTTTTGCTAATAAGTGGGTTGTCCACCAACTGAATACACGTGGCCCATACATATAAACTGCTCGAGGAACTTTCCCGCAAGGCCGGCGGAGGGTCCGACGGGCCCGAAACCTCACGGGCACTTGCGTCCCGGTCCCCCAAAAGACATACCGAAAGGTCAAAAGTCCTGGTCCTCCAGAAGTATTTTATAACCTTTTTAATGTAAACTAAAAAGCACAGTGATTTCAATGGCAGACACTTAGAAATGAGGGCTGTTTTAGCTATGTACTCATCCACTTTTAAACCCTTAAAGAAGAAGCCACGGACCCGAAACTGCAGGGCCTGATTCGGGGGTCCGTGACAGTGGTCGCTGAAAGGCTCGATGTCCTCTGACCTTAGAAACCTTGTTTTCTGGACCTTTGTTCACACCCTGACCTTCAACATATAAGATTCCCGATTTTTGTCAAAACTGAACATTTTACGTGCTGTTTCCTAACCTGTGTGTGTCTAAAAGAGTGTTCTCACTGAACAGTGTCGTTTCTGACACCTAGAAATGAATATATACACTTTAAATATTGTTAAAAAGCATCATGTCCACCAACCTACTACACGTGGTCCACTAATATAAACCACACGTGGACAGGCAATGCAAACACACTAGAAAATGGATCCATTTTCTAGTTAGAACACACTGGAAAATGGATTGCATTGATATTGCTTTTTAACAATGTTTTAAAAGAGTCAGAAACAACACGATTCATTGAGAACACTCTTTTAGACACACATATGTTAGAAACAGCTCGTAAAATGACGAGTTTGACCTAAATTCTGTCATCTAATACGTTGAATATGATGTTGTCCACGTGCAGTTTATCGAATGGGCCAGGAATAAATGCTTGGTGGACATTGCACAGAATGGGCATTTTAAACGTGTAAATATTATTTTTTTTGTTTTAAAAACCACAAAGCTCGATTACCACGTCCCCTCAGACAAACATATGTCAGTCCCGAGTGGCAAAACGCAGGTTCTGGTAAAAGTAGTTGGGAAGCGGACAGAAAGTGGTTTGGTGGTCGGGGGCGTGGCCATGGAAGGGTCTGCGGGGTCGAAGGTCAAATCGGCACCCATAGTTGATCAGTGGACAAATAGTTGTTTCGTGGACGCTGGCACCCATGGGCAGTAAGCTGGCACCCGCCTCCCATGCAAACAAATGAGTCGTGGTACTCATATCATGTTGGAGGACGAGCGGGGAAGCCGAACTACATGGGATAAACCTGTGAGGGACGCATATGATGTTCGTGGACAGAGGGCTTGGGGGTCTCCGAGGGGTGCCATGGCGCGAGAGCGCCCCTAGAGTTGTCCTCACACCCCCTATCCGGCGTCAGCAGAAAAATAAATGGTCTTACCACAGGGTAAGGTGAAATCACCCACTTCCCATTTAGATAGACGCTACGTGTCAGGTTTTTTCACACTACGATCCATCGCAACACTATGCGGCAAATGGCAGATTATTTGAATGGGACTTTTTCCACGAACCCCCTATTTGTACTTCCTCCCAGTCACCTTACCGAAGCCAGTATCGCCGCAGCGACCGCCCCCGCAGGGGCCCGTGCTTCTTCTTCCCCGTGCTCTGCCGCAGCAGTCACAACCTTCCTCAGCACTTCCCACCCCAGTTCCCCCCCACAGGGGGCTCGCCCTGCCTACACACCCTCTCACACAAAGAATCAGTTCCCATTTCCAACCCAGCTATTTCAACATATCAGGCCGGCTACCATCCACGTCACAGTAACTAATTTCAGCAGGAACTTTGCCTCATCAAGAGTGTCATCCCTTCCACCGCGCAGTTCCATCCGCTCTCGCCAGAGCTCACATCAACTACCCCCTCGCACACCACGCAGCCTCTAGCCTCGCTTTTGGGGGGTATGCGCTGTCCGGCTGCTGTCTAGTTTCTACGCCCTTGGGGGGTTTGCTCTGGGTTCGGGCCGTTTCCGAGCTCGGGACACTCACCCTAGCGGGGGGAGTGTTCCGGGTTCAGAAGGAACCGGCGAGCTCGGAGCCCGCTCCCCGGACAGCACGCCAAACACGCATACCTTTTACACTACTGCTAACCTAGCAGTTTAATATAATCAAACCCGGCTGGTTCGCAATCAGTAATCATGGATTCCACCCTTCCGGCTAAGCGAGCCAGCCCATAAATAAGCAAGACTTCTTACCTGCGACATCTCTACAGTTCAAGCTAAATTGCTGGAATGACCATTATCAGCATCTAATCTTCTCTGCAGCACTGCTGGTTTAAAATCTGTTACAAAATGTGGCGGATGCTTTTGATGGCATTTGTTCACAATGCAAAATACCCTGTCAGATAGTCCTACCATCTTAAAATAAACACATAAAATACATTTACAGCGTAAATACCCTGTCAGATTATCCTACCAGCATAAAAGAAACATGTAAGATTAATTTACAGCGCAACACCAATCAAATTGTACTATAGGTATTAAATAATATGTAGAATGATTTAACAACGAAAATACACTATCATATTCCCGTAGCAGTATAAAATAAACAGGTAGAATGATTTTATAGCGCAAAAAAATGATGGAACATTGATGTGCGCATGCCTGGTAGGATAACCTGATGGGTAGGATGAAATTTTAGGACACCTGAAACTTTTTTCTACTGCATAAAAGCTATGGTTTATCTACACGCTTTAACCTGATGAAAGAAGTTACTGCAACGCTGGTTTGTGTGTGTGTGTGCGTGCCTGCCTGCCTGCCTGCCTGCCTGCGTGCGTGCGTGTTTATTTTGCACTTGGCGGGTCCGTAACAAATTCACTCCTGGTCCGTATCCGCAGATTGATTGTCTGCGCAACGTTGACAATTACTGCTAAAGAAAGGCTGTCATTAACCCTACGCTTTTTGGCAACAGGTTTGTTTGTGCAATAGCCGGCTTTTACCTTTTTAATTATGTGCTTGATATTTTTTCTAAGTATTTTATACATTTTTATCTCAAAGGCGAAAGTTACATCACTGAGCTACCAGTATAGGATGGGTGCATAAACAGTCGGCAGAATTGTGTCAGAAACATGTGAAGCATTTCACAAAGTTCTTAAAGTCGAATATCTAAAGGTAAATATTGACAGAGTATTTTGACATGGTCAAATTACATCATATTCTTAAAATAGCCTAACTGTTTCTGGCATATAAAACAATAAAAAACATTTTAGATTAGACTTTTAGATGAGTTTTTTCAGATAACTTCTGTGTGACAAAACTTTGACAAAAACAGTTATTTACATTTACGCATTTGGCAGACGCGACTTACATTGCATTATCCTATACATAGGTATTTGCAATCCCCTGGGATTCAACGCAATGCTCTTACCACAGAGCTACATGAAAGCTGTTGTAATCTATACACATTTTTCATAGCTAATACACATACATACAGTGGGGCAAGGATGTACTACAGGCCATTAGACCAATTTGGAGTCACGGTTAAGTCACTGCCAGGTGCGTGCGCGTCACGGTGGCAGAGACACAGCAGAAACAAACCATGAACACGGAAAACATCTTATCAAAAAAATGTTGTGTATAATAAACAAAGTGAAATGCTCATAGTTTGGCGATAACATCATTCAGTATCATTTTATTTCACGAGTTCACCTACACAGATAATAGAGTAGTTTGAGGGTATGCGTATTTGGCGTGCTGTCGGGGAGAGGGCTCCGAGCTCGTTCATTCTTCCGAGCTCAGAGCACTCCCCCCTGTCCGGGGTGAAATCCGGCATTAGCCTGAACCCGTCAGACGAGGGCTCCAGGTGTGGTGGTGGGATGCTCTGAAGAGAGAGTGAGGGTAAGACGTCTTGACTGATCTCTCTCTCTCTCTTTGAAGTGATAGGTTGATTGTTGATTGCTGACATGCTCCTGCTCCTCCCGAACTTAGTTTAGGAATGGGACATCACTTTGACCACATGGTGTTGCAACGTAATGAATGATGATGTCTCTGTCACTGTTTTTAAGTACTTGATTCCCTTGTGAAGTATTGCACATTTGCGCAAGAGGTTTTTGGAAGTGAGACATCGCCTGTTGTTAACCCACTACCCAAAAACCCTGTTTATGCTTAAGGTTTTACCACTATCTGTGGATCTGCAATCAACTATTATAAGCAAAGACAATTAAGTTGCAGGTTTTTTAAAGTGTGTCATAACTGGGTATTACACAAACATAATAAAACATAACATAAAATCCAGGCCTGGTCCTCTCTCGTCGTACACTCATTACATTGAAGTGGAAAAGAAAACGGAAAGTGTTGTGGAAAAAGATGGGAAGAAGTGCGGCCACAAAATCACAGGGAAAAACACCACGAACCTTAAGAGACATCTCAAGTTCATTTTTTTTCCTCATTAATGTACACACAGCACCCCATATTGACAGAAAAACACAGAATTGTTGACATTTTTTGCAGATTTATTAAAAAAGAAAAACTGAAATATCACATGGTCCTAAGTATTCAGACCCTTTGCTCAGTATTTAGTAGAAGCACCCTTTTGATTTAATACAGCCATGAGTCTTTTTGGGAAAGATGCAACAAGTTTTTCACACCTGGATTTGGGGATCCTCTGCTATTCCTCCTTGCAGATCCTCTCAGTTCTGTCAGGTTGGATGGTAAATGTTGGTGGACAGCCATTTTTAGGTCTCTCCAGAGATGCTCAATTGGGTTTAAGTCAGGGCTCTGGCTGGGCCATTCAAGAACAGTCACGGAGTCGTTGTGAAGCCACAACTTCGTTATTTTAGCTGTGTGCTTAGGGTCATTGTCTTGTTGGAAGGTAAACCTTCGGCCCAGTCTGAGGTCCTGAGCACTCTGGAGAAGGTTTTCGTCCAGGATATCCCTGTACTTGGCCGCATTCATCTTTCCCTCGATTGCAACCAGTCGTCCTGTCCCTGCAGCTTAAAAACACCCCCACAGCATGATGCTGCCACCACCATGCTTCACTGTTGGGACTGTATTGGACAGGTGATGAGCAGTGCCTGGTTTTCTCCACACATACCGCTTAGAATTAAGGCCAAAAAGTTCTATCATGGTCTCATTAGACCAGAGAAACTTATTTGTCACCATCTTTGAGTCCTTCAGGTGTTTTTAAGCAAACATTTCATGTGTCTTGCACTGAGGAGAGGCTTCCGTCGGGCCACTCTGCCATAAAGCCCCGACTGGTGAAGGGCTGCAGTGATGGTTGACTTGAAAAAAAAAAGTTTTGCAAACAAAAAAAAAGTTTTGCAAAAAAAAAGTTTTGCAAACAAAAAAAAAGTTTTGCAAACAAAAAAAAAGTTTTGCAAATAAAAATAGGCTATTATCGCTCCTTTAAATTCGCGTTTCAGCCAATCGCTTCCTTGCGACACTGTTTTCTCTTTGCTCTTCACTTTTCTTTGCGCCTCGCTTTGTGTCCCTGATTTGACGTGGGGGAGGAGACAAGAGATTGGGGCGTGTACAAGCGACCTGAACCTGCCTCCCCTTACGTAGCGCCATCAGCGTAAACTGCTGTGCAGACTGACGCCTGGGCCACACATACTCCGTGTGCGGTCCGTTTTTTTTTTTACGTGCACATGTTAACGGATTAGATAATTCACACAGCGCGCGTTTGAAGTGCGGCACGTCCGTTGCAGGTGCGTTGCGTTGCGTTAGTGCAGCGATCGTTTACGCATCGAGTCTATTTTTGCTGCAGCACACGTATCATGCCCAAAATGAACACGAATTGACAAAGAAATGCAATAATTTCACCAAAAATGCATACAAATTAAGTTTACTACCTTTTTTATTTGACCTTTTTAAGCAATAAAAACAAAACAAGTTGTAAAAAAATAAATCGGATTAAAATGTTGTGTCGTACAAATATCCTACAGTGTTTATATTTTATGGGGAAGGTGCACGCAGATAGTGACAATCAGGTGACAAGCATGTTGTAATGTGATCCATGTTGACTTCTGCACTGGTTCATAGAGTGTGAAGTGAACACAAAGTCTGCACCTCGTTCTTCTCCGCAACATTCTTAGCAACAGATAACGCGATAGCCTTTCTTTTATCAACAACTCGCACTAAACAAAAGAAAGAATCACAATGACGAAAATAGCGTTTCATAAACCTTTTATTTTTCGAATAATCTTCCAAACATTGGGAAGTTACTTAACCATTGTTGACTGAATCACTCCGAAGACGCGTACCGCTTGCACGCAAACGTAACGTAGTATGTGTGGAAACACAATGGCACATGACGGATCTGTACTGCATACGTGTTGCTCTACGCACCGCATATGTAATGCACACGGAGTATGTGTGGCCCAGGCGTCAGTCTGCACAGCAGTTTACGCTGATGGCGCTACGTAAGGGGAGGCAGGTTCAGGTCGCTTGTACACGCCCCAATCTCTTGTCTCCTCCCCCACGTCAAATCAGGGACACAAAGCGAGGCGCAAAGAAAAGTGAAGAGCAAAGAGAAAACAGTGTCGCAAGGAAGCGATTGGCTGAAACGCGAATTTAAAGGAGCGATAATAGCCTATTTTTATTTGCAAAACTTTTTTGTTTGCAAAACTTTTTTTTTGTTTGCAAAACTTTTTTTTTTTTTGCAAAACTTTTTTTTTGTTTGCAAAACTTTTTTTTGTTTGCAAATATATGTGACCCTACTTTGGCTCCATAGACTGCTGTCGGGGATGGTTACACCACTCAATAAGATTTTCAAGGATGTCATCTTGTGTAACGTATCGTGTAAAAATTGCTAACTTTTTCAGTTTACATGTAACACATTTACACAAAAAAAATCTACGTTATAAATCTTTTTCTGGGTACTATAGTACTAATTATTTCCATTAAATATTAACCTACTGTAAGCTTTGTAACATTTCTGTATATTACAGTAAAAAGTCAGTGTCATAAAGTAGTAGAGCATAAATAAAATTTGCATATACAATAATAAATATTTATATAACAATAATTTTAACATGACTGCCAATTGTAAAAAACAATCTAAACATATTGATAAGTATGGCTCACATGATGATAAAAACAATTTCTATTTTGGTTGCACTGGCCAATTGTCTGATAAAATAGCTAGCTTTTGAAGCAATAACTAAATGTTTTGAATCACTACAATTTGAAGACATGCAATAGAATTTTGATGTTCCAGCAAACAGTTGTGACAATTGAAGAGAAATGAGCCAAAGCGATTGAAAAAAACTGTAATTGCTGTGAAAATTGTATAATGCTGTCACCATTTTTAAAATGATGATCACATGCTAATATATTATGCCAGGGTTTATCAAACCCCTGGTGGTTTGTGAAGGAAATGACAGTGGGTTCTTAAGTTCAGGGATACTTTACCCAAAAATGAGAATTCTGTCATCATTAACTCACCTTCGAGTTATTCCAAATCTGTATAAATGTCTTTGTTCTGATGAACTCAGAGAAAGATACTTGGAAGAATGCTTATAACCAGACAGATTTTGACCCCCATTGACTACCATAGTAGGAAATAATACAATGTGCCCCAGAACTGTCTGCTGTCCTACATTCTTCAAAATGTCTTCTTTTGTGTTCAACAGAACAAAGACATTTATACAGATTTGGAACACCTTGAAGGTGAGTAAATGAACATTTACATTTATGCATTTGGCAGACCCTTTTATCCAAAGGGAATACATTGCATATATATATATATATATACTATACATTTGTTTCTGAGTAAGTGACAGAATTTTAATTTTTGGGTGAAGTATCCCTTTAATAATAAATTAACTCTATCATGACAAAATTTATTTTTAACACTGTAACACTTCATCAGAGGCTTTGTTCTTATATGCTCTATGTTTAGGTATTCTAGCTGCCTGAGAGTTTAGTGAAAATGATCAATAATGGTGCCACTCGTTAGCAACCTTTATATACACAAACAATAAGACAGCTGACAGGGAAAGACTTAAATATAGCATCTCTCAGTTAACATGAACAGGATTTACATATAGTTATGTAAAGTATTTAAACTTGACAGTGGATGAGTGGAGTGATATCTGTGATGTTTGTGTTAGGGAGAGGAGAGAGAATGAAAAAAGTGAAGCAGCTGCGGCCCAGACACATGTCTTTCCTCGCTGCATTTATCTCTTCTCGACCCATGTCAGGGAACATGAGAGAGGAGTGGAGAGAATGGAGAAGAGATGAAGGTGCACGGTATGCAGAGAGAAAAGAACATTACAGAAAGGAACAAGCTGAATTGGAAAACATCCTTTGTAAAACTGTGATGCTTTTGTCTGTTGCAAGCACTACAACACCGGATGCTGCCATGGAACCTCACGTGTAGGTTTTCTGACACACCGTCTGCCTTGAGGAATTTTTGGTGCCTTGACACATGATGTCTTGCGTGCAGCAGGGTGAGTTGTTTTGTTTCTCTGCAGAAGGTTGTGAAGGACACAGGTTGATGTTGTTGAAATTGAAAATACGTTGGCGTCTTTGAAGGTTCTTCCCTGGATAGAACGTCTCGGTTACGTATGTAACCTCGGTTCCCTGATGGAGGGAACGAGACGTTGTGTTGAGAGACGACTGGGGTTTGATCTTGAGAACCTATCATCTCCGAGAGGAATTTCTAAACGCCAATAGGATTGGCGAATGGCCCGCCCACGCCAGTCTCCGCCCCGTGCATACGGGTATAAAAGGAAGATGGCGGCGGTCATTCACTCACCTTTGTGCTGAGGAACCTGAGAGAGAGTTCTCGGTCACTGCAGCGGGTCGGCGCAGTGATGTGGCATGAAGACACAACGTCTCGTTCCCTCCATCAGGGAACCGAGGTTACATACGTAACCGAGACGTTCCCCTTCAGTCGGTCTCTCGACGTTGTGTTGAGAGACGACTGGGGAAGTATCTACACACGCCACGGCACTACGCCGCATTACGACCTCCAGCGGAGCGACAGTGACTGGTCTAGCGAGTCAAGACTGAACGCTATCGCGAGATGTAATCTTCCAGTGGATTCAGTATCAGACATACGAAGAAGCTTCTACTGACGGTCATCACGGAAGGTGGCGTTACCCCTGTAACGAGGTCCCTTCCGGGCCGCACTGGGAAAAAACACTACTCTCCCATGAAGAGTGTGTTGCGGAGACCACATCCTACCACGTGGGGAGGTATATGTGGAGGTATAGGCATGGTCTTCCCATGGGGAGAGCGCATGCAGGAATGTGTCAACCCGACTCGGGGGACAGTATACTCGGTGGAGAGCCACCGGAGGGGAGGTCACAGATTCGCCTATAGGGGAAAACGTGAAGAATCTACATACGGAACCACCCTGTAGGGGAGTCACTACGTATGGGGCATTAGTCCAAGTATAGGGGTCCGCCTGACTAGGGGTGACTCTACCAGTACTGGACTTGGTTCAAACAGATCGCTCCGCCCGATCTATTACCAAATGCCATGCTAATGATGGATGGAAGCCTATACTTCACCCTAAGGGGGGAATAGTAGGGAGGCTGATAGCGCACGCTACTCGCCTGAAGAGGGAGAAGGCGCTTTCGCAGGCGTACGTCCAGGCCAGATGCCGGCCCTATCCTTGTCGGACGCGGGCTGACACCTGTTCCACTCAGAGATTGCAAAACCTCATGAAGGTACTGGGCGTAGCCCAACCCGCAGCACTGCATATGTCTGCCAGAGTGGCGCTCTTGGTCAATGTCCACGAGGAGGCCACGCTCCGTGAGGAGTTGGCTCTCACTACAAGTAGGCATTGACCAGGGGATTGGTACGCCAAACGGCATTCACAATCCAGCGCGCCAACTCTGTTTGGAGACAGTCCTCCCCTGGGGCTGTCTCTGGAACAGACAACGGCTGCTCAGAGCTCTAAGGGCTCTGTGTGCGGTCATGAACAACGCGGTATGCGCGTAGGACACAGCACGTAGAGGTTGGGTCTTTCTCCCCGGAGGGGAGCCTGCAGGCTCACCATCTGACGGAAAGAATGATGGGAACCTTGGGCACGTAACTGGGCCTGGGTCTCAGGATCCCGTGAGAGTTACCAGAGCCAATTCTAGGCACCCCGAGGACACGGAAGCCTGAAGGTTCCCCATCCTCCTGATGAAGCGAGCGCCGTCAGGAGCGCAGACTTCATCGTTACCGAGGAAGAGAGGCGTCTCCGAGGGGCTCGAACGCTCAAGAGGGTGTGCGAGGTGGAACTACCCTCCTCGCACCTAGAGGAACCTAGTGACCAGGTCGAGGTGACCGAGAAACTTACCCTCCACATGTCGTGCTGAGCGGCTAAGCGGCTACACACACTTCAATGTGGATGGGGAGAGGTTACTCTCTAGTCTCTGCTGTAAAAATGTCAACACTAACCTGATCGGCAACTCCGTGGGTTCTCTCCTTGGGAGGAACACCAGGATGAGAAGAGACGCCACTTGTAAGCCATAAGCTGCATGGCGGGGCTCTAGCCAGCCGGATGTCCTATGGACCGTCGGCGGCAAGCCGCTCAAACTCTCCTCGTCCCGTCAAGGACCAGGCATGGAAGATCCAGAGGCCTGGAAAGGGGGCCACACCATGCCCTTCCCCTGCGGGAGATCGTCAGGGAATCGGTCAGGGGGGGCTGTCATCAGAGCCATCAGGTCTGGAACCAAGTCTGGTTGGGCCAGGACGGCGCAACTCGCAGAACTTGGTGCCACTCCTCCCTGACCCTGCACAGGTCTGTGCAGGGAGACTCACTGGGGGGGTTCTCCTCTTGTCTCGCGGTCAGCTGTGTGCGCTAGGGCGTCCCTGCCGAGGGAACCCTCGGTCAGGGAGGCCCCAAGCGAGGATGGGTGGGGTTCAGGCAGTGTCCTGCCGAACCGCTCCCATCAAGCCGAACTGCGCGGAGATGGAGTCGCCATTCTCCACGGGGAGTTCCCTGCCGAGAGAGCGCATAGGCTGTCCGGTACAGGTTCTCCAGCATGAATGTGCTTGCAGAGACTTGTTGACTCCATAGGGGGAGGCGTCGGGCGGGTTGCGACTTTCGCCGTGAGCGTGTGCCGCCCTCGATGAGTACGCCACGGCAAAAAAGATGTGCTGTCCGACCGGACTAGCATGTATGTCCTGCACTAGGGGCAAAGCCTCCTCAGTGCCAGAGGACAGTCGACAACTCCAGGCACTATGTGCCATCACAGCTGGGACCCGTCCCAGTCCGCTACTGCGTGCCCGTTGCACACTGCCCCTCATCCCTTCAGGGAGGCGTCAGCCGTACCACGACGCGCCTCGACCTGCCCGAGCGGAACCCCTACTCGGAAGGGTCAAATCTGACCAGGAATGAGGTACACCAGCACTGAGGCGTAACCGTCATCCCGCCTAGCGTTGGGGTGCTACGCCGTTCCCGGAACCCGACTCTGAAGCCAGTGCTGAAGCGGTCATATGGACATCAACCCGAGCGGGATACCCCTGCCGAGGATGTCACATGCCCCAGGAGCCTCCGAAGTGTTTTCGGTGGGACCGCTGGACCCTACCTGATCCGTGTCAGGTAGTGCAGCACTAACTGTGCGTGCTCGCAGTGAGCCGCTGGTATCCAATACAGAGTCTAGTTCCATACCGAGAGAAGAGGTGCTCAGCGTTGGGTGAGCAGGCTCTTATCCCAGTTGACCTGAGGCCCGAGACGGTCTAGGTGCCGAAGCACGAGGTCCCTCGCGTACCCAACATCTCACGAGTGTGCCCAAGGCAACAGTCGCCGAGACAGCTGAGAATCGCACGCCTGTACCCAGAGGGGACAAGGCGGCCTCACTGAGTTTATACAAACCCGAGGAGGCAGGGCCAGACCGAAGGGTTGGATGCTGTATTGCCACGCTCTTCCCTCGAGCACGAACCGCATAACGGCCGGTGTCGAGGGAGGATGACATACGCATCCTTCAGGTCGATTGCCACGAACCAATCCTGGTGACGAATTGAAGCCAAGATGTGTACCTGCGTCAAGATCCTAAACTGCAGCCGGAGGTGCCTGTTAGGAGATGCAGATCCAAGATGGGGCGCTGCCCCGCCCCCCTTTTTTCAGGCACTATGAAGTATAGGTGTAACCCCAAGGACATCTCGGTTATCAGGACGGAATCGACCACATGTTCGCCGCGGGGGCGGCGACCTCCTCCCGAAGTGCGGGGGCATTCCCTCCTCGCACCGAGGTGAACGGAATGCCCCGAGACTTCGGTGGGCGCATGGCGAACTGGATCGTATAACCGAGATGGATCGTCCTCTCCAGCCACCGAGACGGGCTGATGCACCGTGACAACGGGGTCAGAGAGGCGATCTCCTTCACCATACCTGGGAGGGCTGGTTCGATGGCTGATAGAACGGTCACCTCGCACCATGGGGAGGTTGACGGCTCTGTTGACTTACCTGCTTTGTGGCGCTGGTCGACCAACGTCACGTGGAGGTTGTGTTCGGCCGCGCTATCCATCCTCACCACCGTCTGCTTGAGGGTGCTGTGGAGGAAGGGAACCCAGGGAAGACAACTCTCTTAATGAGGAGGTGGGGTGCTGGGCCTTGGAAAAGGCCCGGACTTGATGGAGACGCGGCAGGTAGCGTCTCGTCCCGACCCCGCGAAGAATGGCAGAGTCGGACCCGATGTTTCCCCGGGGTTCGTCCCGTCAGGGCCGCTTGGGGTCCTCCCTTGCGGGCTGCTGACGGGGGGGGGGGGGGGGTCGCTCTCCTCCGTGTTGGTCTGCGTCTCGGGCGGGCTGCCCTCTGGGAGAGCCCTGCGCCGGAGGCACCACTGCGAGGGGCGGGGCTGTCGGGAAGCAGGCTGCGCTCGGGACGTGACGACCTGGGGTGGTCATGCCGCGGCGAGGCAATATCTGCGGTATTGCCCTAGTCTGCTTCTGCACCGCGGAGAACTAATGACGTCCTCCACGGTGTCTCCAAACAGCCCGGCTTGCGAGATAGGCGTGTCCAGAAGGCGGACCTTCTGAACGTACCCATCTGTGCAAGGCTTAGCCACAGATGCCTTCCTTAGGCCACCATAGTGGGCATCGTCCGACCCAGTGCTCCTGCCGTGGCCTTCGTCGCACGGGGCGCGAGGTCTGTGGCAGTGTGCAACTCACTCATGCGAGTGGGGTCAGGCTTCCCTTCATCCAGGTCCTTCAGGGCTTTAGCCCGAAAGACCTGGAGGATCGCCGTAGCGCGGAGAGCGGAAGCAGTCTGTCCAGCAGCGTTATAAGCCCTCGACCCGAATATCGAGGAGAGCCTACACGCTCTGGACGGGAGTCTAGGTCGACGCCCCCCAGGTGGCAGCCGTCTGCGGGCACCGTTGCACCGCTACAGCACGCTTCCACCCGTGGGCTGTCAACATAGGCTCGGGCCGCTCCGCCCTCCAGGGAAGTCACAGCTGTAGAGCTCACAAGTGTGGAACGCACCGAAAGGGGCGCATTCCACGACCTCGTGAGTTCCTCATGCACCTCCGGGAGAACGTCACCTGGGTGGTTCGCGGTTTTTCACCACGCCCCGCCCAGAAACCGTTCGTTCAGCCGCGAGCGCTTCAGGGAGGGCGTGACGCACCTCAACCCGATGCTCGCGGCCGCCCGGGTTAGCACGGCCGACATCTCCGCGTCGGTTCCCATCACGAGCTCTACCGCTTGTGGGCGGGAGCTCGGAGAGATCGTCCGCGTCAGATGCCAGTAGGCAGCCGTCCGATGCCGCGACAGAGATTCGTCCTCATCCCGTTTACGAGCCTTCCCGCTATGGAACGGTCAACCCGCCGCCCATCGGGGACGCACCAGGCGAGCGAACTGGGGTATGGGCGGTCCGCCGAGCCGGAGCTGGCGGAGCGACATCCATAGAGATCCCCATATCACCCCCGCTGCTCGTCAAGGCAGTCGACCTCGCCGAAGCGGCAGTCAGACTCGCCTGACAAGCGAGCGGTTGGCGGCAACAGTCCGAAGAACGTCGCCAGCCGTGACCCGCAACACCTTGATAGACATGTCCTCGCAGACAGAACATATCATATCAACGAAACCGGCTTCAGCATGCTTGTTGCCCAAACATGTGACGCGGGTTTCATGGCCGTCTGACTCGGGGATGAGTCTGCCGCACCTAAGAACACAGCTGCGAGACATGCTCAACAACTGGAGAAATATGCTCTTTTAGAATAGGCTCTGTGGTAACTTGCCGAAATGTCGAGTGGAAGGCCGTCACGAGAAGGGATCCGCTGCTTCCGCGTCGCACCGGCAGGGAGAAGAAACACTCTCGAAGATAATAACATGCAACATAATTGCACTAGTTCCGAAGAACAAAAGGTGAGTGAATGACCGCCGCCATCTTCCTTTTATACCCGTATGCACGGGGCGGAGACTGGCGTGGGCGGGCCATTCGCCAATCCTATTGGCGTTTAGAAATTCCTCTCGGAGATGATAGGTTCTCAAGATCAAACCCCAGTCGTCTCTCAACACAACGTCGAGAGACCGACTGAAGGGGAACTGCATGAGATGGCGTTGGAGAAAATTACATTAGATTAACTATTACAATGTCCTTAAAATTACATTTCACGCAGTGTGTAATGTTGCTTTGAATGTGAGCAGTCTGCCAAGTTGTAAAGCAGAAAGTGAACAAATAACAAAGTTATTGGCTTGGGAAAAAAGGAGTCGACTCCGACTCACGCGAACGAGTCATCTGTCGTTCTAATTTCAGTTCCACGTCATATTTGCATCACCTATGTTACATTTGTGACATTGCGATGCTGTATACAGTAGACCTATCACAGCAGACTAGACCATCTAACCAATCAGATCAGAGTAGGCTGACAGAAAGGAGGGAATTGGACAGATCAATTGCCAAACGAATCATTTGAGAGTCAGTCAAGAAGTAAGGTAATAATAACTGCCTATTATTAGAAAATAAAAAGTGTTTTTACATCTTGTATGTACGTAAACTTGTGGTGGGACACTCCATAAACCAAAGTAGGACATTAAAAATCACAAAATATTTACTCTTTAATGGTTATAATAGTAATTGAATTGGTTTTAATGGAAACAATAATGGTCGCCACTAGTATGAGATGGATTCTACTGGTGGGTGTTATCTGGCAGATGGGCCATTAAATCCTATTAGAACAATGGTTTTAATGAAAAAGGCTAATGGTTCATAATGATATTTTAATGGAAATCATTAGAATTTCTGTGATGGTTTCTATTGTGTTTTTCAGCAGAGTATACATTCATTCATTACGCAATAATTTAAGTTACGCATTAATTTAAGACACTTGGCAGTGTCACTGGATCTGCACCGGCTTACTTTCACACCCTCCATCACTCCTACACCCCATCAAGATCCCTGCATTCAGCAAACCAGCAGCGTCTTATATTGCCTTCCCATAAGGGCAGTAAATCGCTCTCCCTCTCATACTCATTCACAACTCCCTCCTGGTGGAACATTCTTCCTAACTCTGTCCGGTCAACCACATCTCTCACAACATCAAAAAACTACTTAAAACCCATCTCTTCTGTGAATACTTGACAGACAAATGAAAAAAAAAAAACTCAACAGGTAGTGGTCTAGCTTTTGTTGAAACCAGTAACTTTGTATTGGCACCTAATGTATTATGGCTCCTGTATGACATATCGCTTATTGCTCCTAAACTCGTTGTAAGTCGCTCTGGATAAAAGTGTCTGCTAAATGTCTAAATGTAAATGTAAGTTTGTGTCAGGGTTCGATCAGAAGACGAGGAATCAATTGCGGTAAAATAAGGTTTATTAAACTTGACAATACACACAGGGTGATAATAGTAGCAGGAGAAGCAGGCGGGGTTTCAGCTGATGTCGGTTGACTGCAAGGCCAACTGGGGTAAGCCCCAGTGTACGGCAACGTCAACCAAGATGAAGCAAGGAACCCGTCTGCAGTGGAGAGGTGGAGACCCACGGGAGGAGTCCGCTGGGACAGTGGTCAAACCCACGGAGGCAGGAGACCCGGATGAGCTGACGTGACAGACACTCCCGTAATCAGGACAGCGCCAGGGTGAGAGTCCAAGGGTGGAAGTCTGGTTCTGGGTAGAAGACTCTTCCTTGTATGACTGGTCGAGGGTGGTGAAGGTCTGTCCGGTGAGACGGGAAAATAATAGTGAAATATGCAGAGTCTGAACTGAGGACTAAAAAAGTCCAAGGGAGAAAAAGGGAATCCCAGGATACAGTCAACAGGACAGCCACTCAGTCGACAAGACTACAAAAAGCAAGGCAGGTTTAAATAGGGATAATCCACACGACAAAAACTAGACTAGAGAAATACGGGACGGTACTGTGACCTTAGTCAACGATAGCACAAGGGACAATGAGAAGTGATGGTGGTTATAAGGGGGTAAGTGATATAGAAACCAGGTGTAGGTCGTGAAGTAAATGATGGGGTAATGGGAGCGGCAGGTGAAACCAATTAGACGCAGACAGCGAACACGTGGCGCCATGACATGAACCCCACGTGTTCGAACACTCACCCACACAACAAAACAAACAAGGTAGAGATTAACCACGGAACCCAACAAGTTTGTACCTGGGACAAATCGCTAGGCCCTTGGCTGGGCTGATGGATTCCCGGAATGTAGTATCCTGTTCGGCTATTTTTGGGCCAGTGACCTGGAGGATCTCATCAAATTCCTTTCGTGACAAACAAAAATCTTCCTCATTAGGGTGCATCTCTTGCACTAAACGGCAAACTAGAGTATCAAGTAATATTATTTTTATAATATTATAGATACTATTAAGAGTAATGAGTGTTGATCAGTGTTCCTGATAAAGTTTAGCAAAAAAATATGAATAATTCTCACCTCGCACCCACTGATCGGATTGGACTACATTGGAATACATCACATCCAATCAGAGTGTCACATACGGTGTCGCTTTCAAAGTTCAAATCGTATCCAAAAATTCTGCACCCCACACAATAACTTGTTTGTATAATTTTTATAAATACTCACAACGTCACAAAAAAGGGGAGATATATAGTGTCATACCAGAGGCTTCGTGTGATTCCTGGCCTAAACATTTCCATGCGATGCTTCTATTTAAATTTTTAACCAAATTTAAATGGAAACCAGTCTTGGTATCTCCAAACTAAAACAGTTTTGCATAAAGGCTACGGCTACAGCATAAAGATTTGTGTAGGAAATAAAACCCAAAATGTACAGATTGGAAAAAGTGTAGGTTGTTTTATGAGAGGAGACCCGGAAGTAATTATATGTAATTACAACAGATGTAATTATAATTCAAAATACTTAATTCATGTTCTAAATAAGTTATAAATTCAGTGGCATCAGTTTCAACCTTAGACATTTCCCAAGGAGGCAACTCGTGCTGCATTGCCGAAGCTACGCTATGGGAATGCTATACCAACACACCATACAACCAAATGCCTGTCTGTGTGTAGTCGGTGTGCACCTCTAAGACATCAGCACCTGGTCTCCAGGTGTAGCTCCCACATCTCACTCGTAGAACCGAATGAACGTGAGAGGAGAGGACTAACCTGCCGCATCACAAACATCCTGAACTGAAGCCCTTAGCCACAAGGCTTTAGAGGCTGCAATACCCCTAGCAGAATGAGCTCTGACATCTATCGGTGAAGGGACCAGAGACCTCATAAGCAAGAGAGATAGCTTCAACTATCCACTTACTGAGTGTTTGCTTGGTTGCCGGCAGACCTCCTCGAACTGGACACACCAAGTTTATCTTCTCCTGCTCCTGATCCCTAAACGGATGAGGGCAGGATGCCTGTAAGACAATGGGCCACAGCACATTAGTAGGCATCTTTGGCACATAATGGTGCCTCGGGTCCAGACAAGCCTTAACCATCCCAGGTGAAACTGACAGGGTCCACTTCCTAGTCATTAAAATTATCTCACTATGATATCACCATGAGCTCACATGATACTTACAATGTGGTCACAATTTGTGGGTCACAGTGAGCTAAAGTTGTAAACACACAGCAGATTCACTGTGCGCTTATACTGTGGTGGCAACGTGAGGTCACAGGACCTCACCATATGAGACTACTGCGAAATCATTGTTTTGTGACTTCACTGTTCTCTAAAATTGATCAGTCATATCTTAAACTTTTATAAGTGCATTCCTGATTTCCATCAACAAAGACAATCAAACAAACTGACAGTTTTCTTCTTCATTTTCTTTTCAGCCTGATGTTGGCATTGGACACAAAAATTTCAATTTGGTGAAAACATTCAGCTTCTCGTGTAGTTCTTGTCACTGATCTTTGCTTCGTCACCTCTATTTCATTCTGCCTTTGAAAAAGATCTCACATATCCTGAAACACAAAGAGCATTACGCTAATGTAATAAGTTACTAACAACCACTGCTCTTGACATAACATTTTCCACAGTAGTGTTCAGATGCACAAAACGTATACACTTAATTTCTAAACATGTCAGGAGCACAGGTGGCAACACCTTCTTCCCCTCTTTCCCTGTCCGATTGTACAGACAGAGAACATTGTCTGTCACAATGCTTTTTAGACTCTGTATCACTTTCTCACCTATATTGGAGCTGCCGTGGGTATGGATAAGATAGTTTACCTGACAAAAACATACAGAATATTATAATTCAAATATACATGGCTTCAACATTTTATTTACATGGTATCTGTGGCACACTAAATACATTATCAATTAAACTGTAACTTTTTTGTCAAAAAAATATAAGTAGTACTAACATAAAGTGTCATGATCCTGCCTCACCTTGTCATGCTTTTCTAGTCTTGTGGCAAGATCATGACAGCCCCACGTGTTGTGTGTGAGACACGTGGCATTGTTTTGGCCTGCCATGTGTTCTCCTGTTTCGTCTCTTGTTCCCACCCCTTCATTTCCTCGTTTCCTCGTTAGCTTCCCGCCAGTGTCTGATTCCCCAAACCTACAAGTTGTTATTAACCCTTGTTAGTTTCCCTATTTAATGCCCTTGTGTTTGCTGTCCTGTGCTCGTTTGTTTTGTATTATTCATGCCGTGTGGAAAGACATTGTTTCTATCTTGCTTCTCAGTCAAATTGAATTCTAGTCTACTCTAGTGTATGTCAAGTGTTGTCTTAGTGTAGTTTATTTAGTTAAGGGTTCCTGTTTAGTCTGTATTATTGTATTCCCCTGTTTTACACCCACGTGGTTTGTGTTTTTGTGGTAATTAAAATCTTTGTTTACACCACTGCTGCCTTCTCCATTCTTGACAGAACGAACGAGCCAGCAAAATAACCCAGCAGACAGCAGTACTTTGGAGATATGGTCAGGTACGTGGTCAACCGGGACTACCCCAAGCCAGTCCCGGTCCGGCTGCAGCGCCGGCTTCCAGTCCCAGTCGGGCCCCAGAACCTGTCCAACCAGTCACCTGGTCCACTGTGTCGTCTCAGAGCTCCATGTCCCGGTCCTACAGTACTGTCTCTATGTCCTCCCTAGACTCTTCTCCTGTCCTTGTTATCCCTGGACCCTCGCTTGTTCTCCCTGTGCTCCCTGGACCTTCTCTGTCGCAGCCATGGCCCCCTGTTTTGCCCTCACCCTCGATTACCCACCCCTCTGGAACTTTCCCCATGCCCTCTGCTGGGTATGCCCCACCTGGACTCCACGCTCTCGTCCTTCCCCTGCACCCCCCCCAAACAAAGACTGTTCCACCCAACCCTTTTGGACTTCTCCCCCAGAAACTCTTTTGTGCTCCCATCCCCCTCCCGTCTTTGTTATTTTTTATTATGTCACCTCAACCCATTCATTGTTTTTGCTCATCTGCCGTTGTTATTATTTACTATGTTCTGTTGGATGTTGTCTGTTTTCCAGTCGGTCCTGTCTTGTTAGTGTGTCCACTCAGGAGATGCCAGGGGGCGTACGTTGGGGGGGGGGTACTGTCATGAACCTGCCTCACCCTGTCATGCTTTTCTAGTCTTGTGGCAGGGTCATGACAGCCCCACGTGTTTTGTGTGAGACACATGGCATTGTTTGTTTTGGCGTGCCCCGCCCCCTCTTTCCTCGTTAGACTCCCGACAAGTGCCTGATTCCCTACACCTGCCCATTGTTATTACCCCTTGTTAGTTTCCCTATTTAATGCCCATCTGTTTGCTGTCCTGACACATGATCTGTTAACTGCGATTTTCTTGCACTTTACCAGTAAAGACTCTTTGTGTGAAAGGGACTTATGACTTACGGATCAGGAACAAGATGCATGGACTAGACAAGGCATGATAGCAAAACGAACGGGCACAACAGCATTACAGATTTTTTCAATTGCTAACATCCCTTTGACCGATCTGTAGTCACATTTTCAAATCTCTAAACACAATTAGCACAACATTGTGACCATACCATTTACACAATTCATGCTGTTTTCACACAAAATGCAGTCAATTAACACGTTTCTAGAATGCATTTTTAAATCCAATCTCAATCAGCAGACTTAGCCAGGTGTTGAAGACTTTCCATTACATGGACATACACAATAAAAAGGCAGTTTTGGGATTGGTTTTGTTCAAAGCAACGCATAACAACACAGAGGAGCAAAAAAAGAAAGAAAATGTCTGCACGAGGGAGAGGACTAGTTAGACGAGGGAGAGTACTAGATGGACCAGGGAGAGGACTAGTTGAACCAGGACAAGGGAGAAGGCCGACAGCCAAGATTGTTCCTGCTAAATCCTCAGGGACTAAAACTGTGCCCCCCAGGACTTCCTCCGTTAAGCCCCCCGGGGCTTCGCGCTCCCGAGCGCCACCCCGGTCCAAGACTTTTCCCCCAGTCCAAACCCATTTACACTGCCCCCCATGAACGCTTGTTTTGCCCCACCCCCCCTCCCATGTTTGTTATTTTTATTGTGTCACCCCAACCCTGCAGTTTTGTATTCTTGTTTACCCCTAGTTAGGCTTGCATTGTTTTGTTGGATCTTGTCTGTTACCCAGTCGGTTTTGTCTTGTTAGTCTTCACCTTGGTGAATACTTGGGGGTGTTCATTAAAGGGGGGGCTTCTGTAATGGGTCTGCTTTCATGTTATGCCTATTCCTGGTCTTGAGGCGGATTCATGACAAAGCCTTATGTTTTATGTGAGAGAGATGTTGACCCTATCGGTCTTCAATACTCTCTCTCCGGTCCGTGTCTTTGTTCCCGCCATCTCGTTTCCTCGTTAACCTTCCCTGAGTGTTTCATTACCCACACCTGCTCCTTGTTAATTATCCTTTGTTTGTTCCCCTTTAAAACATCCTCGTGTTCATTGTCCTGTGCTCGTTCATTGTAAGCTGTAACTCGTCGGTACGTTGTACCTTGTAGTCTGTACGCTGTCCACTACACTTTTGTTTTCAGATGACCTCCACCAACAACTGGTGCCAGAAGCAGAACAGGTGGGAGGAAACATGAGGACATTTGTGATTACATAGGATAATGTAGCATTCCACCATTCACATGCAATCACAAACTGGTTTGCAGCACATCCAAGAGTGATTTCCCTTTTTCTTCCTCCATACTCTCCTTTCCTCAATCCCATTGAGGATTTTTTTTCTGCTTGGAGGTGGAAAGTATATGATCATCGGCCATATGACCAAATGTCCCTCCTGGATGCCATGGATGATGGGTGCAGAGACATCTCAGTTGTCAGGGGTGGATACCGCATGCCAAGCGTTTCTTTCCAAGGTGTATAGCGAGAGACAACATACGATGTGATGTAGACGAGAACATGTGGCCAAATGCTGAAGATAGTATAGATTAGAACAGGACTTTTTTTCTGGGCCTTTTTTTCCTGTCATTTTGTTTTATTTTTGCACACTTTAAAGCCTTTACTGCAGCAATTCTGTCACTTGCTGTTTTATTTTTTCAGTTGTACATTCTATAAAGTATTGATGACTCCTTCACATTTAGATATTATGTTGTAGACATATCTAATGCACCATGAATTCACACACACACAGCTGAATGAATAAAGAAAATGGATTTCATACTGTATGTTCTATACAGATATTGTTGGTGTAATGCCACCAACTGTTAATATTTTGACAGTCATTACGTTATGTTTGACTATGTGTTCATGTTGGATAGAAAACGAGTGTTAAAGTTTTGACCGAATGATTCGATTTTGAAACAGGTTTGCAGTGTTTTAATAGAGTTGGTGTATATTGAAAAGTTTTTTTGCGTTTTGAAAAGTAGAGTTTGTATTTATTTAAGAAAATGTGGTTTTGGGCAGAAAATTAGCTACTTGGCTAATTGTGTGATGTAGGTGTGTTGCTGTGTTAAGTGAAAAAGTATTTTAAGAATTGTCAAATGCTTCTTAGCAATTGAAAAAAACGGTAAATAGGGAACCAAATCAAGAGGGGAACAGGTGAGGGGCATGAACTCATTAACAATCAATAATGAGGTAACGAGAGGGCGGGGATAGAGACAGCACTAGAAAGAGCGCATGGCAAGCCAAAACAAATAATGCCATGTCTCTCTCACACTAAACACGTAGGTCTGTCATGATCCTGCCACAAGAATAAGAAAAATATGACCAAAAGAGGGAGAGAATCATGACAGAACCCCCCCTAAAGACGACCACCTGGCGTTCCTCAAGGGGACAGACGAGACAGACTGGAACAGAGACACGAACCAATAGAACATCGTAAAAAGCAAAACAAGAAAACATAACAAAAGGGTTGGAGTGACATAAAAATAACAAGCAAGAGCAGGGGGGAGGGGGAATCACAATGTTCACAGGGGGAGGGCTGGGTGGGGTTCCTAAAGGGGACAGACAAGACGAGACAGACTGGAACAGAGACACGAAGCATCAGAACATCGTAAAAAGCAAAACAGGCAAACAAGAATACATAACCAAAAAGGTTGGAGTGACATATAAAAATAACAAACAATAGAGGGGGGGAGGGGAAATCACAATGTTCACAGGTGGAGGGCTGTGTGGGGGAAAGGAGTCCTTCGGTGGGTTGGTGGGGGTAGTCCGTGGACGAGAGCTGGAAGTTCGGGTAGATTTTTCAGGGGGCTTTGAAGGGACAGACTTGGCTGGGAACGAGAATACGGGAACAGTTCCTGGAGAGGCACCCAACAGGGGTGACAGCATGACAGGGGGACAAGGGATAACAGGGGGGAAAGGGATAACGGGGGTAGAATGTGGTGAAGCCAAGGCATGGGGAAAGTCCGCTGCTGCACGCCAAAACAAATAATGCCATGTCTCTCTCACACTAAACATGTGGGTCTGTCATGATCCTGCCACAACACTAAGAAAAACATGACCAAAAGAGGCAGAATCATGACACATTTGTGAATGATAAGCTTATGTATTTTAGGAAATATCAATTGTTGTAACAGGCTGCTGGTGGTGCCCCTAGAATCTCCGGCTAGAATGCACCAGCTAGAATTCCCTTCTAGGATGCATCAGCTAGAATTCACCAGGCAGCATGCACCAGGTGAAATTGATCTGCTAATTATCAGGGTAGCAGCAGAATGCAGCACTGAAACCTGTTATTTGTATTGAAAAATCACTTTTGTGCAGAAAAAAAGCATACTACAAATAAATGGAGATGTAGCCGGTGAGCTTTTATGTTTTGCTGTCTATTTAAATGGTCTGCCTTATGGTTATTTAAATCATGTGTTTGCTAGATCCTATTTGTGTGTTGTTGTATTTACTGTCTTTGCACTTACCCTTATGTGGTGTTTGTATTTGTGCTTAAAGTTTTTTCACCTGGTTGATTGACTGAATGAACACGGCATTGAATTTTCAAAAATAAAAGGAGAGCAAAAGTGTGGTCAATGAGTAAAACCCAGTAGGATTCGCCTTGTAGTGGACTGTCTTTTCAAGTGTGAGAGTTCTCCATATTTAAAACCTTGCTTAAAGATAGGGAGCACTTGACATCTATTATCTCACCTAAGATTACTGGGTATGGCTGGCCTGTTCCGTGGTATATGGGAGGTTTGGCCAGTTTAACTTTTTTTGTCTTTAGACCAACTTGCTTCATTGCATTCCTTGACTTCTTCAAATGCACATCATCCTTTTATCACATGGAAATAATATTTATTTTAGCATAACATATTCCAGAAAGCAGGGTTAACTTACCGTCAGCTAGGTCCCTGGGGTCTTACTTGAAAAATACTGGTACTTACAATGTCTTTATTTGCAGCTTTGCCTCGTTCAGTGTGGATGATTTCCATTGAAAACAAAATAAATCCATCGCTCTCTTGTCTCCTGTAAAGCTGGGAACATTGTTCTGTGCAGCCAACAACAGAACAGTTCATAAGCTTTGCTACTTTTGCTATGGTGTTGGAACTTCACACATGTGAAAACAACAATGGCGGTGGCGCAATGGGTGGACACGTTCAGAACAAGGGGCGGAAATATTATAATAAGAACGGCTACTTACATCAGTAAGAGCGCGATTTCTGAAGCGCTCGTTTTCTCAAAGGCTTGCAGAGATAGGCTCACATAAAAAAAGTTAATGATTTGTCTTTTTTCACGTTTTCTGAGTTGGCAGGTGCACTAGAGACCCGATTTTAGCATTTAAACATGGAAAAATTCTGTTTTTCATGAAATCACCCCTTTAAAAATCTGATTTTAAAATATATATTGGCCGATATATCGGAATAAGTTATTTATGAGTCCTCACTAAAATAATAGGATAATGTCATGAACGTGGGTGGTGAGGGACAGAGGACCCAAGTGCAGACAGGGAGGTAAGGGGTTAACAAGACTTTAATAAATAATAAATACAAAACAAACACCCACGAGGGGGTAACAGAACAAAAACATAACAGTAGGAACATGGACTAACTAGACTAAACTAAGAACAAGACTTGACATTTAAACTACAATAAACTATACTACACAAGACACAGCA
This sequence comes from Triplophysa siluroides, assembly GCA_006030095.1. Classification (NCBI taxonomy): domain Eukaryota; kingdom Metazoa; phylum Chordata; class Actinopteri; order Cypriniformes; family Nemacheilidae; genus Triplophysa; species Triplophysa siluroides. The sequence continues at coordinate 54,010 of VCII01000355.1, forward strand.
ACTCACCACAATGACACAAACAATGAACCAGCACAAGACAAGAGACACAAGGTCAATATAAAGGGAACCAAATCAAGAGGGGACAGGTGCAGGGGATAAACCAATTAACACTAACTAGGAAACAGGAGGGCAGGAACAATGACAAGACCGGAGAGAGAGTATGGCAACCAATAGGTGCCAAAATAGTCTCTCTCCAACATAAAACAAGGGATCCTATCTGATTCCGCCTCAAGACCAAGAAATACCTGACATGGTGAGGCGGAACCATGAAAGAACCCCCGCCTTAAGGAGCAGCAACCTGATGCTCCTCAAGGCACAAACAAGACAGACTGTGACAAGGCAAAACCAAACAGGGCAACATGATAAAAATAATAACAAAAAACATTGGGGGGAAGCACAAGAGTCCAAAGGGAAAGGAACACAAGAGTCCAATGGGGAAGGAGCACAAGAGTCCAAGGGGAAAGACTGGAATGGCCGGCTGCACCGGACTGGAATGGCCGGCTGCACCGGACTGGCCGGCTGCACCGGACTGGGAAATGGCCGGCTGGAATGACTGGAATGGCCGGCTGGCACACGGACAGGATTGCCGGCTGGCACACGGACAGGATTGCCGGCTGGCACACGGACAGGATTGCCGGCGGACAGGATTGCCGGCTGGCACACGGACAGGATTGCCGGCTGGCACACGGACAGGATTGCCGGCTGGCACACGGACAGGATTGCCGGCTGGCACACGGACAGGATTGCCGGCAGACAACCGGATAGGCCGGACTGGGTGTCGACAAGACAGGGTAGGTTGTCGGTGGCTGTGCAGCGCTCTCTGGCAGCTGGGCAGCTCTCTCCGACGGCTGGGCAGCGCTCTCTGGCAGCTGGGCAGCAAACAAATACAGGAACAAACAAGTGACAGGGTGTCGACTGGTCCGGCCTGGGTACTGGTTGGGATGCCGGCAGGGATCTGTGGCGGGAACAGGACGCCAGCGGTCTCGACCCAGAAGGGGAACCCGAAGACCTCAACCCTGGAAGGGAGCCCGGCGGCCTCGACCTCGGACGGGAACACGGCAGTCTCGACCCTGGAAGGGAGTCCATCGGCCCCGACCCTAAAGGGAGCCCGGCAGCCTCGACCCTGGAAGGGAGCCCGTCGCTTCGACCCTGGAAGGGGTCCGGCGGCGTTGACCCCTCCCGCAACGATCCCTCTGTCTGCTGGGTCCATTCTTGGCTGGTTCATTCTGTCATGAATCTCACAGGAAGACATGGCGTGGGAACCCAATTGCAGGCAGACACAGACGGTAAAGGTGGTAACACTGATATTTATTAAACATAAAACAGGAACAAAGCAAAAACCCACGAGGGGGAAAAGGACAGGAATATATAAATTTTAACAATACTGACTTACTAAACTATAAAACAAAACACTTGGTACAAACACTAAACTAACACTTACTTAGACAAGGGAGACAGCAAGACGATGGCATGAAGCAGACGTGCACAGCATACAGCAAATGATACAAGTACAATGCACGAGCACAGGACAATGAAACATGAGGACTCTTTATAGGGAACAAACACAGGATCATAACGAGCAACAGGTGCTGGGGATTAGCACTAAGGAGAGGCTGACGAGGAACGAGATGTAGGGAACAATGACGAGACACGAGAAAGAATCAGTCTTTCCCACATAAAACCATCAGGCAATGCCATGGCTCCACTAGAGACAGGAATAAAACATGACATGGTAGTGGAACCATGACAGGATAATGCAGTTAAAAAATAAACTTGTTTGTTTTATTGTCACAACAGAACAGAAGAACATCAAAATATATTAACGTTATGATAAATAAAATGTATAAAAATACAAGTTTAAGATATGAAAGTCCTTTCCAAGACTGGAAAAGAAAATATTCTGTTAAGTTCTATAAGTTCTGATAAATAACAACAGCAAAATATAAACTATATACAGTATATGAGGTAGTGTTACTTTCTCTTACAGTTAATAATAATTAAAACAACTTGTCAAGATCTAGAAATTATTTTAAATTTACATACATTTTCACATCTATGCATCTGTGAAAATGTATACTTACACAGCAAAACCTCATTTTGTGAGATTGTGTCAAAAAATCATTCATGACTCCCAGCATGCATTGCAGCTAAAATAAAATATACAACTTTTGTATTTTTGGATTGCAGCATTTAGCTTTCTTATGTTACCGTCACCATTGTTAAGATTCATACACTGACTCTTCATGTCTAATTGATTCAAACAATTTGACTTTTTTAATCTATTAAGAGTGTACTTTCATTATAAAATATATCACTGTAGTCCTGTATCTCAGAGTCAGGAATGCAAAATTAGTCTGAAAATGATAAAACACACCAACATTCAGCTTAAGAAAGTCATAACTGTAACAAATACCATCAATAAGTGGACAAGAATATTTAGCTCTGCTTTGCTGTTATAAATGTGCATTACTAACACACTTTTACAGCTAACCGAAAATAAATTAAAGAACTAACAATGATAGGAGCCTAACTAAAGGAAACCCTCTTAATGATCAATCATCATTTCATTAATCACCTTAATTATCTCATTAACTTTAACTCTGCTTCAGTGTTAATTTTTAACACTCTGAGTGAGAATTATATAAACACTAAAAGTGTTAATTTAACACTGGATGTTTTGCTGTGTAGACACAGTAAGTATACATTTTCACAGAGCAAAAGTTTCTGAAGCAGCATTTTACATGAAGTAGGTTTAATCACTGTTTAGTTTGCTAAGTTCAGTCTCCTTTTTGACAAAACCATTTTGACTAACGAGTGTTATAGAGCATCATAACGTGTGTGTGGTAGAGCGAGAGAGAGAGCGAGAGAGAGAGCGAGAGAGAGAGAGAGAGAGAGAGAGAGAGAGAGAGCGAGAGAGCGGCGGTGAACGGCAGCAAAGCGGAGAAGAAATTTATCAGGTCAAGCAGTAAATGTACAGTGTGAGTTACAGTTGTCGGTGAATAAAGTTTAATAAAGCATAAACCCTCTGGCGGGCCGCTAATGCTGTTTGGTCGTTGTGGTTTCCAAGCTCATTAATGTTTGCGGTCTTCCACTGATAGCCATGGCATTAGCTAGCTTTGTGGTTAGCTAAAGTCTATAACCTATCTATAGCCATAATTTAGCAATGTATAACGTCATATGCTGCTGCAAATGATTGTAAAACATAATTTTTCCAAATAACGGGCCTGGGAGAGATGATATGTCTCATTGCTGTCACGCTATTAAAGAAATAAGTCACATTGTCTAGAGTTAAACCGACAGTCACTCAACTATACTGTAACAACTTATGTACTAGCTAAATCTGTTTCACTCTCTGCTTACACATAACAGCAGCAAAACTGGACATGGTAGTCATGAATTTTGTCATGCTTATTGAGTTTAGAGAACTGATGGGGATGTTATTCAATTTTTATTCAATCAATGTATGTCTCGTGACAGGTGCCAACTTACCATGAACACACTTCACCGATGATCTCCGAGGAGATGACCTTTGAGGAGAGTTTAAGTCAAGTCAACTTTATGGTAATGAGCAATGACGCGGTTCAGAGGCAACCAACCTGAATTTAGAAGTCCTCCCCTTGAGAGGATTCCAGAGAATGCATTCCTGTAAACTTTGGATCTGACCACATTAGTTCCCAAGTAAAATGGAGAAGTTGATCACTGTTGAGGCAGGTTTTCCCATTATATACGATAGGGGTGCTCCAATCAGGATTTTTGGGGCTGATTACGTTCCTCGATCACTTAAAGCTATAGCGGCCGATACCGATCACCGATTACAGGAGCTATTTTAAGCTTTCTCATTAAAATTATTTATTAAACTATATTTAACAATTTATATCAAGCATTCAAATTAAGAGAAGAGAAAGTCTCATGAATTGACAATTGAATATTGACAAGTAACATATTTACATAAAACATAGCAGCCTGTAAACATGAGTCCCAGAAACCCTTTGTCTTCCACAATATATAGTGGCCGTGATCAAAGCAAATTTATTTCATTATTTTATCTGATAATCTGATATTTCTTTATGCTTCTTACTGTCCTTGCAGTAAGGTTGATGCTCTTGAAACGTCTCAGACATCTGAGCAGAGGTTGCGCTAGACTTTTTCAATTTAGACTTTTCATTTATATATTCAATGTTTCTGTTGTCGGACATAAAATAATAATCTAAATACAAGCAAATGTTTATGTTCATATGTCCAATCAGTAACAATGACAGGTGTCTGTAAAAGGTATTTTGTACTCACAAGTAAGCTGTTTGGTCATATATGTGCTTCTTCTGCCGCTCACTGAACAGAGAAAATGCAGAGAGAGACATTTTTCCACTCACTGAAAGCTATTATTTATAGGTAAAAACTCTGTAAAGACGGCACCAGAAGAAAATATGATGCACCCAATGTCAAGAGGTGATTAATTACCCATAATTTATGGCCCCCTGCTGTGTTTTATGATTATGACCCCCTTTGATCGTGCACCGTGTGTACATTTATGCCCCTTTGTTGTTGATCAGAAAGATGTTTGTAATGTCCAGACCTCGCTGTCTCACACCCCCCCTTCACAGCGGAAGAGATAAGGAATGGTTGAGAAATATTTTGTCTTTGACCTCCTGTGAATGAAAGTAATAAAAGATGAGTTAAAGAACATAGAAGCACTGATGTTAAATAAAATAGATAAATAGTGATTAAATGAAATGATTTAAAATAGTCAGCTTTTTTAAGCTTTTAAAAAGAACATGCCTGTGTTTGTAGGGTGAGTCTTTGCAGTCAGATGTTCAAATGGAAATGAACTACTGGCTAATGTTGTGAGTTTCTTTGTTCCCTCGTTACCTGAGCACCCCCCTCCCATCCACAAAGCAAGACGATGTTTTCACACTAGATCTTTTAACAAGCAAAACATGGTGTGAAAAACAGTCTGATGTGTGTGAATTGTATATTAGAGAGAGAGATTTTAAATTGTGTTATGAGTGTGATGGTTCTTCTAAGAGCAGTTTAAAAAGTCTTTATAAAAAAGTTTTTATTCTGCTGCCTGTTTCATGTCCGGTCTATATGACACCCCACACCATCTGACAATATGTTGGTTTCTTACAGCTAGACTAACAGCGGGTGTCTGTCTCAGAAACAGCATGAATCCTAGGAATATCTTCCTTATCAAGATGTCCCAATGAAAGTTTATAATTGTGTGTTTTTATGACTTGTTAATCAAATGATTGTTTTTTCTGGTTCCTGGTTCTGGTTTCTCTGAGATGTTGATCAAAGGCTTGGGTTTTTTATGGATCCTGGGGGTTATCTTCTATATTTTTAACCCTTACCAGTTTGGCAATGTGCCCTGACTCTTGACACAATGAAATGTTTTAAGGTTTCGACATTATCTGCAAAACGTGTTTGAGACATTGAGTTGTTTTATCAATTTGCCATAAACTATAACTTTTTAATCAAAGGATATGCCCCCGACATGTTTTATTCCTGTTCATGTAAGAATGGGTCACAATGCGATATGTTTGTTAAGCGATAAATGTGCTCTGGCAATATGTTTAGTCTCCAGGGGTGAATCAACGATTCATTTAACAAAACGTTTTTTTTTTTCATCATGGATAATATTCTACTGCCCCCTTGTGGCAGCCACGCATTTAGTGCAACGGTCGTCAATTAGCATTTAGATTTAAAAACATGAACTAATCAGGGTCGATCGATAGTCTCCGATGTTTTATTGAGTGATCAAAGCTTGCTCTTCCTAATCAACATATTTACTGTCTACACACTGTCGTTCTGGGAGCCCCCCTTATATGTGTGTTATCAATAGAATAAAATGTTAATGCCCCGTCTTCAGGAGACAGTTAATCAAGGCGAGGGACTGTGTAATTGGACCATTATTTAAATATTTTAGTCTACAGACTTGCTTCTACAACTACAATAAAGTGGGGATTCGGGTAGAATAAAAAAATAAAACTATTTTTTATACTCAAGTTACAGTAGGCCTATGTACTATTAAAAGTTATTGTATTCCTATCGGGATGGTAAATGAATCGTCAGCTACTATATGGGTTACAACAGGTTTACCGACTATTTAGTCTTCACAGGTTTTCTACCGAAAAAAACAATTTGTCTTTACATTGCATTTCTTTAGACCTTTATTTACTAGTGTGAATTTGTTATAGTTAAGCTTATAGTTAAAGCTAGGGGTTATTCTTCGACATTTTTTCTTATACTAAAATAGCTAGTTTCTACGGAGCCCGGCTGGTCACCCGTCGGAGAAAAAAAACAAGACCCGCAAATCCGTGGCCACAGTTTTGTAATTCGTTTCCTCGGTTTAAAAATCCGTACGCACAGATTCTTAAACGGTTCCCGCAGTTTACAAATCCGTGCTCTCGGATTAATAAACTGTACGCACGAGTTTACAATCCGTCCCCTCCGTTTTTGAAATCTGTACCCACAAATTCATAATCTGTGCCCACGCTTTCGCAATCCGTTGGCACAGTTTTGCAAACTGGAGCCTACTCGCGGAATTGAACCATCTGTCTGTCAACAGAACAAGCTCCTACAGGAACATTAACGAATGTTGTATACCGTCTTATTTTAGATTATATTATAAATTGTCTTAATGTGTTTACACACACGCGCGTGGTGCATATACATCATAGGTTCATTGCCGCGTTTCGGCATAAAGTCGGCTTGACATTAAACCTTTGATATTCGTGAATTTAGGGACCATCTCTAAAGTTACATACACATTAAAATACCCTTTTCCAACTTCAAAAGCATTTAAAGGGAATGATTTATAGCTACAAAACTAATTGTACCATGTTCATGTGTGTGTCAGCTATTATGCACAACTTTTAGATGATTGAGTATTAAAATAAACCATGAAATCATATGCACACATTCCTATACGCATTGCTATTGAGCTTTAAATAATGGTATATTTGTGTTTATAAAACGGTCAGTGCTGGTCCTTGATTCTGATTGGCTGAGCGGAGTTCTAAATAATATATATACCCCGATATATAACGGCTGACCACACCAAATAGCCTAAAGATCATTTTATTTACTTTTTTTGATGAAACCTTGCCAAGCATATGGAATAACCGTTTTATAAAAGCAATAAGCCCCGCAAAGCAGTGGGTTACAGCGCATTTTAAAACAGCTACAGGGTTGTGCCACAACGCACCTTAGCTGTTATAAAATGCACTGTGACCAACTGCTTCGCGGGCTTATTGCTTAAATGAGACCCTACAATAGTTATACGTTTGCATGTGATTGGACGGTTTATTTTAATAGATATCAATAATCTAAAAGGTGTGCATTATATCTGACACTAACATGAACACTGTACAGTCTTGTGGCTATAAGTCATTCCCAATAAATACTATTGAGCTTTAAATAATGGTATAATTGTGTATGATCCCATATAGTAGTTAAAAACATATTTACAATTGATTTGACGGTTTATTTTAATATATATCAATAAAAGCTGTGCATTATAGCTGACACACGCACACGAACACTGTACGGTTAGTCTTGTGGCTATAAATCATTCCCTGTAAATGCTATTAAAGTTTTAAACATGTATTTTAATGTGTATGTACATTTAGAGACGGTCCCTTAATTCACGAATATCGAACGTTACATGTCAAACCAACTTTATGCCAGTGAAACGCGGCAATGAACGCGTGCTTTATATGCGCCACGCGCGTGTGTGTGAAGTTTTTATAATATAAAACACATTGAAACAATTTATAATATAATCTAAAATAAAACAGTACACAATATTCGTTAATCTTCCTGCAGGAGTTTGATCTGTTCTTATGACAGATGCTTCAATTCCGCAAATACAATTTGCAAAACTGTGCGAACGGATTGCGAAAGCGTGCGCACAGATTATGAATTTGAGGGTACAGATTTAAAAAACTGAGGGGATGGTTTACAAAACCGAGAGTACGGATTGGAAACTCGTGGGTACAGTTTATCAATCCGAGAGCACGGTTTTGTAAACTGTGGGAACGAATTACAAATCTGTGGCCACGGATTTGCGGGTCTTGTTTTTTTTCTCCGACGGGTGACTAGCCGGGCTCCGTAAGTTTTCTTCTTTTTCATGCAAATATGTCAGTGACGCCAAGAGGCGGTAACCCACGCCTCCTTCATTCAAAGGCCCGCGAAACGCGTTTTCGGACTACATTGTAACATTTGCTCTGCGAAGAACTCTGTCGTGTTTTTTAAAACAATGGATTCGAATTTAAGTGGTAAGTACTTTTACGCTTATTAAGATAACTTTGTTGTAAAACATACTTATTTGTTCAACTTTAATGTTTAACAGGTTTTAAACAATCTCTCGGTACGATACAGAATTTGCTGAAACAACATCAGCCCAAATCGACCAACTTTGTGAGTATTATTTCATCTCGATTTACAAGTATTTTCTTAATGGTTGATTTATATTTGGTTTTACTTTTATTTTAATATAGTATATGCTGAATTGATTACTGCTGTACCTCAAAGAAGTGTTGGAATACGACGATTTGCAAGGTAGGCTATGTGTAATATCTATTTTTATAAAAACATATTGACTACAAAATGACTTTTAGCATTTTGAATAAGCATGAAAATCTTTTATTTTCTCTTTATTTACCGGTGGGGTCATAATGTAGCATTGGTGACTCAGCCGGGTTTTGCTGCCTCCGCTATATTGCGACCTGTTAATAGGTTGAGTCGGAAACGAAGACGTGTCGCGGTAAATTCTATACCAGCGGATCCTCCAGCACCGCCACAAAGCGCTCCCCCAGAAGCTAATTAGCCGGTTGGTAAGTGTCAATCTGTAGCTATTATCTCTTTCTGGGGTTTTCTAAATATTTCCATTGTGTACCAATATGTTTTGTTTTCGTTTTTTTTTTTTTGTACTGTGTCTAAACAGATTTCTACACGAAAAATGTTCTGAGCGATGATGCTGTAGTGAGCTGGAACAATGTTTTGGCAGAGTTCTCGGAGGCCCTCAATAACATTTGTTTTAACAAACAGCGCTGAAAGTGTAACTTCACCTGAGGTACAAAGGGGGTCTGCTACTGTGGACAGTTTTCGAGCAACCTCTACCATCAAACCAGTATCACTTTATCCATGAGCTGTTGATGGAGCTGAGTGAAAAATGCAGTCAATTACAAGAAAGCCTGAACTTTCACAGCGAGCTCACGAGGAAAATGTACGGATGCGTTGACACTCTATTAACTAATTCTGCGGAACAAGGGGCACTAAACAGAATACTGCCGGATCGCACGGACAATCTTCAAGGGACATTAGAGACTATTGTCAAGAACCACGAAAATGAAATCAGCCAAAGACAACTCACGGTAAGATTGCTGGCTAATCTTAATTCACGGAGTGTTAATTTTTAATTAAGTTTTATTTTAAAGGCGTTCTTGAGATACTTTTTTTTTGCAGGATTTAAGTTCTATTGTGTGCATTTTAAACTGTTTTAATTTTGCTGTGATTAAGGTTTAAAGGCTTTATTGAGTTACTTCTATGCTGGCTTTAAGTTCTATTGTATGCATTTTAAACTGTTTTCTTTTTGCTGTGATTAAGGTTTAAAGGCTTTATAGAGTTACTTTTTTTTTTTTTTTTTGCTGGATTTAAGTTATATTGTGTGCATTTTAAACTGTTTTCTTTTTGCTGTGATTAAGGTTTATTTTAAAAGGCATTATTTAGTTACTTTTTTGCTGGATTTAAGGTCTATTTTAAAGGAATTCTTGAACTACTTTTCTGCTGTTATTAAGTTTTTATTGTTTACATTTTAACAGGATTCTTGGTCTTCTTTTTGCTGCAATTAAGTGTTATTTTGTTAATTTCAACTCTGTTCTTAGTCACTTCATGAATGTTTGATTGTTTTGGTGTAACCAAATTTCATTGGCCTTTTCTATAGTAGTCAGAGTTGATTGGTTCTCAAGGGCGAACCCCATCTGTCGTTCTCGACACAACGTCGAGAGACCGACAGAAAGGGAACTATGTAGTTTTGAAAATTTTCGAGGTTTGGCATTTTCCCCAAAAATCTGCCAGTCTGTTTGGCAGTTATGTGAAAACATTTTTACGTTTTAAACAGCAGGCCTCAGGCTACCCCTCACATGTAACCACTGAGGAGGACAAACAGGCCTACATCGACAACTATCGCCAGAAAGAGGGAATTCAGCTGGATCCTCAAAAAATCTATCACAACCCCGCCCAACGTTCAATTAACAAATTATTGCTTAATTTGTTGTGGGGGAGGTTCTCCCTCAGAGAGAATATGCCTAATTGTAAGCTTTTGCAATGTGCTTCGGATTTTTCTCAGTTTATCTTTGGTTGTCAGTATGAGGTGAAATATTTCATGTTTGTGTCTGATGAAGTTGCTTTGGTGCAGTACCGCCATGTAGAAGGGGCCGTTTACGAGACTCGAGATGTTAATGTGTTCATCGGGGCGTTTACTACAGCGCATGCTCGGCTGGAGTTGTACAACCTCATGGACAGGTTGGGTGATAGGCTACTGTATAGTGATACGGATAGTGTCATCTACGTGTCTAGAGATGGAGATTGGGAGCCGCCTCTGGGACCTTATTTAGGTGATCTTACAAATGAACTTGATTCAGATGATTTTATTTTAGAAGTAGCTTCTGGAGGCCCAAAAACCTATGGCTATAGGACTTCTAAGGGAAAGGTAACAATGAAAGCAAAGGGTATAACCCTTAATTCAGTGAATTCCAAAGTCATTACACTCGACTCCTTAATTGGTCTTGTTGACAGCTATGTGACATCATCTGACAGCACTCAACACCTCCTTGCTCACACAGACAGTATTGTCAGGAATAAAAATAACTTTACACTGAGAAACAAATCAGTTGTTAAAAGGTTCAAGGTGGTTTATAACAAACGACAGCTTCTCCCTGATTACACAACTCTTCCCTATGGGTACTAACAATGTTTTTGGGCATCGGGGTGTGCAAGAGACAGAGGGTTTTGATTTCAGATTTCAACAATTCAAGACAAACCCATGTCCCGGAAATCGATCTTTCCTCATCTGTGTGTGTGCAAGGCATTACTTTGCTTAGCTCTTCTGCACAGGTGCGACAAAGGGGAAACATAAGTTTTCCGTGACATCGGTAGGCTAGCACGGGATGGAGTAACCCCGTGGTGGAAGGACCTTAGCTTTGACTAACCCAAAATAATTTTCAATATTTGAAAATCCTTGAAGATTTTCAGGATGGCCAATGGGGTAGGGCCTTCGAGACTGAACAAATGGGTACAGACTGGTAAAATCAATATACCTAATCTTCTCTCCCTCTGCAACTTTGTGGTACAGCTTGTAAGCATTTGTACGGCCTCCAAACAATGCATCACGTGGTTTCAATCTTTCAGGTGCAGAGTAAGTTGACATAAAGTGAATTACATCAGGATCAGTTCTCTTAAGCTCCCGCCAACGACACTCCCACATGACCTCAACATCAAGATTGTATGATTTCCTCAAAACCTCAAGCCTGTCATTAAACATTTTCAAATGTATTCCAAAAGGCAGTTTGGACTGTGGATTGATATAATCAGGTCTGAAACACTCTCCGTGACCATGATAAAAACAGCCACAAAATCTAGTGCTTTCCTTACACCAGATTGTTCGTAATAGCCATCAACATAGAAACCTCCAAACTTCATTTCACCATGAGTCAATGCGTGGTGAATGTCCACATCACGTGTCTTTTTCACATATTCAAGCCACTCAATCGAAACATTCGAGAATGTCTTGTGCTGGTGTATGTAGGCATTATTATGTGTCAGGGCTATTGTGTTAGGGGTGAGAAAGTGTGATTTGAAGACACCCATACAGCAGGACGCTAAAGTTGTAAAGCTGAATGGATCTAGCTGTGTACATTCAATGAACTCCTTCCTGTACGTAATGCAAGCCTCACGAAGTAAAACAACATCATTCATGCAGTACAAGCCAATCTCCTTCTTGAAGTCAAAGACCATTCCTTCGAGTGTGTCATACCACTGATCAAACTTAACCCTGGCACTGTCTGACATTGTCGAATAGCCGTAGCACTGTTTGGAGGGGTAAGGCCCTACATAGCATTGATTCTCTAACCTATTGAAGAAATGGGGGAAGTACCCCTTTTCGGCGGTGTTCAAATTAAAGGCAGCAGGGGTCTTTGCTAGAGCCATTGGCATGAAAGAGAAGCTGTCAATGTAACGCTGATTGAAGGTCTCGTCATACATGAAGGTCAATCTACAACCCTGCATGATTATATTCAGCAAGAGACCCTCCTTGCAGTAATATTCTAGGATTAAGAAGTTATCAAAACCTGCACCATTGTGTGCCACAAATGTGTAGTCTTTATATTTTGGTCGTCTAAACTGGCGGATGAACTGTTGGATACATGTCTCACCACCCCATTCAAAAGCTTTGCCCTTAAACGTCATGGCACATACATAATTTGCAATGTGTTTACCAGCATCACAGCGTGTTTCAAAGTCATAAAATATGTATTTGCCGTTAATCTCTTTGAAAGGAACAGGTTGTATGAAACACTCATGCTTGCCCTCATGGCTTACATCCACCCTACAATAGAAACAACAGTCTGCAGGACATTTATGCGGCTGGGGGTTGCTTGTGGCTACATGATAACGCCTACCGCATTTGCTACAGTATTTGGTTGTGTCACAAGCTGATCTACCAGATCCATCCTCAGAAGGCCTTTTATGTGCATTAAAACAATACGCTGATTTACAGATTCGCAAACAGTATGGACAGTGTATTGTCCTTTTAATCTGTTTGTAACACTGAATGTCATTGCATACAGAACAATTATATTTACAATCATGACTCAGTCTGTTTGTAAAACCTTTGTAACAGTAACTGCACACATAAGGCGCGCCAAGAAACGCCTGCACATATTGTATCATATGATCATGGCCGTCATGCAGGTATAGAAACACTGTCTTATCATGTGGCTCGTCATGGGTTTTGTACATCTCTAAATTTCCACCATTAGCCCTGTGAAACACCACTATCTTTAGACCTAATGCCTGCTCAAACCTTGCAACATGATTGAACCCTACACATTCTTGAGACGTGAGACCTGCAGCAGTCTGTATATCGTCAGCCCTGTTTTCTAAAACAGCGTGCTCTGCCATGGGGTCGAGAAAATGTGCTAAACAAATAGCAAAACACAATTTGTTAGTCATGTTGCTGGGTGAGAATAAGTGCATTCTTTTTCTCTTAAGCACTTCATCATGGGCTATATCAGTTATCTTCCTACCAGTGGGGGCTGCTGATCTTTTAAAGAGGGGAAGCTCATTTTCGGCCTAAATCATAAAAATTGTCCATTTATTTATATGTAAATTCTGCCCTACGTTCCTTTTCAAGAAAATGCTCTGTAACCCTGTCGTACCAACTAGGCGTCTTTTCCAGTGACTTGACCAGTGTCCTCTCAATGGCCAGCAGAGCTAGGCTGCTTAAACGGTCTTGGCCCATTGTGTTACGGGTGTAGGACTTGAGCCGCTTTAAACAGGAGAAGCTCCTTTCTACACCTGCAGATGTAGCTCCAATTGTTGCCACTAATGAGAACAGTTTGTAAAGCTGAGGCATTGCACTGTCCAACTCCATGTCTTTAAGGAACACCAAGTAATCACACAGCTTTCCCCTGTTACTCTGCAAGTCCTGATCTGAATACAAGACTTGAAGTTCAGACCTCAGTCTCCCTGAATCAAAGTGATGGCCATAACTTTTCAGGACACTTTGGAAGGCCTCCTCTGGAAATGCTTGTCTCATGTCATCACATTTCCCTGGATTGACTAATTCTAAGAAAAGCATACTTTCCAAATTTGAAAAACGTCGAGGAATCCGCTCCAAGATGTTATCAAGGATGGCCATGTACAGATTTCTGTAGCGCTCTTGGGGATCCTGCAATTGGGTCAGACGGCGCTTTCTCATGGGCTCATCTCTTGGGTCTGATGTGAGATCTGCTGCTTTGGCATAAACAGCTTGGAAAGCCCCCTCTGACCTCTTCTCTTTGACAAATGCAAGAAGACCCTACAATTATTCTTTTTTGCAGATAATGTCGAAACCTTAAAACATTTCATTGTGTCAAGAGTCAGGGCACATTGCCACATTGCTGGTAAGGGTTAAAAATATAGAAGATAACCCCCAGGATCCATAAAAAACCCAAGCCTTTGATCAACATCTCAGAGAAACCAGAACCAGGAACCAGAAAAAACAATCATTTGATTAACAAGTCATAAAAACACACAATTATAAACTTTCATTGGGACATCTTGATAAGGAAGATATTCCTAGGATTCATGCTGTTTCTGAGACAGACACCCGCTGTTAGTCTAGCTGTAAGAAACCAACATTTTGTCAGATGGTGTGGGGTGTCATATAGACCGGACATGAAACAGGCAGCAGAATAAAAACTTTTTTATAAAGACTTTTTAAACTGCTCTTAGAAGAACCATCACACTCATAACACAATTTAAACTCTCTCTCTCTAATATACAACACACACATCAGACTGTTTTTCACACCATGTTTTGCTTGTTAAAAGATCTAGTGTGAAAACATCGTCTTGCTTTGTGGATGGGAGGGGGGTGCTCAGGTAACGAGTGAACAAAGAAACTCACAACATTAGCCAGTAGTTCATTTCCATTTGAACATCTGACTGCAACGACTCACCCTACAAACACAGGCATGTTCTTTTTAAAAAAGCTTAAAAAAGCTGACTATTTTACATCATTTCATTTAATCACTATTTATCTATTTTATTTAACATCAGTGCTTCTATGTTCTTTAACTCATCTTTTATTACTTTCATTCACAGGAGGTCAAAGACCAAACATTTCTCAACCATTCCTTATCTCTTCCGCTGTGAGACAGCGAGGTCTGGACATTACAAACATCTTTCTGATCAACAACAAAGGGGCATAAATGTACACACGGTGCACGATCAAAGGGGGTCATAATCATAAAACACAGCAGGGGGCCATAAATTATGGGTAATTAATCACCTCTTGACATTCGGTGCATCATATGTTCTTCTGGCACCACTGCGCGCCTGTGTGTATGCGTGCACGGGACGTGAGGAGTGATGGATGCATATGCACCTCGAGAGTAGCTTACTCTCAAATGCTTGGTCCATTTACACATGTCCCTTCGCGATAGCCTAATGTACCTCCTGCCGCTCACAATCACGTTCAGCCCATTCACCATCACGTTCAGATGACACGAAATTATAAAATGGGAAATTACAAATCGCCTTTATTGTAGTCCGTCAAAATGACGGATGACCTTCAAGATTTTTCCATCACTGGTAAAAAAAATCACAGGGAGTTTTTCAGTTAACGCGACCTCTGCAGTGTCGTTCGAGCTGCTGAACTATCCCGCTCTCTCTTAGCACTAACTTTAAAAACTATTCATATCATACTCCTTTACGTGACTAACCTTCAAATGTCTGACGAGGCTGATGGTGTTAGAATGTTTTGGGTGCTTCCCGCCTCATGGAATTCGCTTAGTACACACGTTTCAGATTGCTAATGCAATGTCTTTTTCACACACCTTGTAGAATTGCCAGACCGGTGAAGCCATTTTCATAGCACTTAAAAAAAATGTCTGGACACTTTTGCGTCATCTGATCTGCTTTTCTGGATCGGACTTTATAGAGACCGCCGATCATACTTCTCAAAGTGATTATCGGCCGATTATGATCGGCGACCGATCAATCGGAGCACCTCTAATATACGACGTGTCCCTGTTTGCGTACAGGGACATAAATAAAAAGAATGATGCGTGGACCAAGGTGTCTGAAATCGTTGGTGTTCCTGTTGAGTTTCTGATGTGCATTAACCAAATGTTTTTTCGGAAAATAAGCTGGAATTGCCAGCCATATGTGTTGGATGCTCCTTCATATCTGGGTTAAAACCTTCCATTGTGCATGTGGTGTTTTTTCTGCACAAGACTATATCAAGATCATTTTCTATATCAAGCACAAACTTCATAAAAAAGTTCATTTTTAAAATAAAATTGTTACACATGTTGTGAAGAACCAGTCTTTATTTGGGGTGAACTATCACTTTAACTTGCCACTGTGGGGTAGGTAGGGCTTAAATATTTCCACCTGCTTCCTTGCCTCCTAGAATCTCTCACAACAGTACTTACTGCGTGGCCAAATATGCCCGATAAGAGGCAGTTGGGTGGCCAACAGAAAAGCCTTGTCAGACGATATAATGTCTGACAAGTATAACCATAGAATAGATGCATATCCGTTGTCACTATAGGGCCCATGGAACGGCTCATGGCACGAGTCGCCTCTTTAGGGCTGTTGAATATAATCATTTTTACGATTGTAAATCGTGATGCAGCTATAAACAATTCTGCATCGATGCATAAAAAAAATATTATCATATTACAGGGTTCGGATATCAATGCGAAACCCTTTGACCTTTGCAATGATATGTAGATGGAACAAAACAATGCATAGTAAACTTTAAAGTTGGTAAACAAAAATAAATTGTTCCTGTCCTTGAGAATCAGTCGGCTTAACAGAAAAATCTGGATTGGAAAGGTTGCAATTTTTTATCGCAAATGCCATGTTTGCGATTCACTAATCTCACAGAGTGTTTGAAGGCACTTTTGGAGAGTTTTGCAATATAACAAGCTAGCTTTGAGTATAAGATCCCACCATCTATTACTGCCACACCTCCTTAACACCATAAGTATAGAATACAGAATACTGTCTGTGTGAGTAGGGTGTGCCGAGGTATGCAAATATGTAGCCTTAAATTTCAATTCAATTTATTTAAATAGCATTGTTCCAAAGCAGCTTTACATGAGCAAATAAGAAAATCACAGGAAGGTAAAACCCAGTCCAGTGCATGGTGTTTATAGAAAAAGCAAGATCATTCTAATAAAAAAATATCTGATGAATAAATAAATAGATGCAGTCTCCCGCTGAGCAAGCCAACACTGCTCTTCTGTACAGACAAACAAGGCATCATTTTATGGTCTTGCACTTTCCACAGATGATGAAAATATTTATATGTATTTAGAACACTTAAGTGATCCACTATCAGGATGTGAAGAGACTATCAATCAGAATAACAATGTTTTTGAAACATGTTTTCCCTTTCCTGCCTTTTTTTGTCTGGTTATAGTAGGCCTGTAGCTCAATGGTAAGAGCATTGTGTTAACAACGCAACGTTGTGGGTTCGATCCCAGGGGATTGCACATACCTATGTATAAATGTATAGGATAATGCAATGTAAGTCGCTTTGGATAAAAGCGTCTGCCAAATGCATATATGTCAATGTCAAATGCCTGTGATACTGCATCTTGGTGAGCAACAGTATATAACAATGAGGCATTCTGAAGAACTACAGCACAATGTAGACACACACAAACATCAAGAATCAGCCCATGAATCTCCACAATAGTGACAGTCAAATGAAAAGCTTCATGCTGCAATGCATGCTTAGTGTATACAAGTCTCTAGTAGTAATCTGATGCATATGGCCCACTTAAACACTTTAGAATATCTGAAGACGATCTGATTGGTTAGTGGTTAGTTTCTGGTTAGTTTCTGCAGCACGTTTGGGAGATGTGTGTTGGTTCTTTAAGAGTCTGCCTAAACACAAAACAAACTGTATCAAAAGGTTAAGGCTCAAGAGTCCAACTAAAGCAAACACTGATCACAGTAATAATAATGACTTTCAGCTAAACTTACAACAAAGTATCTATTATTATATCATATTATTTTATGAATAAACATTTTTGTGCAGAAAATTATGTAAAATTTTCCAGGGAACGAGCTTGTTATTTTTATAGAATATTTTTTTTGAATGTAGGAAAATGGCTACAATGACTGTCAAAGTGGTTTGTAATTAATGAAGATGGTATTTTCTTTGTGGAGTTGTTTAATCCTCTTCTGGTGAGGTGGGATTTTAGAAAATGTGACGTCACTTTTTGTCGAAAATGAGAAATGTTACCCAGAATGCAGTTTACAATCCAAATTGTGACGTAATGCAAACTGATAAAATAAAATGTTCCTTTCACATCTCTAAATTAACTGTTAGTCTTAAATGTTACATAAATATAATCCAGAAGATGCATGCAGTTACTGCACTAAATATTTAAATTTTCTGAGATGCAATTTAAATATACAGATGTTGTTTACAAACTCTAAATGGAAATCAGTATCTCAGTATCCACACACTGAAACGGGCAGATAGGAGTTTTACTTACTCAAAGGTGTTCTGAGGGCAGAAAGAAAAATCATTGGTTCGCGGAGACAACCAATGAAATCATAGAGGAGGCGGGACCCATTATTTTGCGGGGATATTCAAAAAAGCATCAACGGATATTAGCGATAGCGAGACGGAAGACATTTGCAAAGGTAAGTACTGTATTTTTTTGTTAATTGATTACAAAGATTATCAGTAGTAACATAACAGGTTATATGATAGAGATCACGTTTGAACTAGAAAAGCCTTATTAACTAGCCAGTTGAGTTTATTATCTAAACTTTAGTTGCTTTGTTTTGCACAAGACTGACACTTCCGCTATTGCGCGCCATTATTATTTCATCGAGTGCATTTCTTAAACGATTGTTTTATCCGTCCGCCTCGATAATGTTAATAATAGTAGTCATAGCCATAGTTTAACACTACGAGCTCTGAAATCATGCGAACCTGCGGTTTCCGTCATCCGCAGAGAGCACGTGTGTTATTTGCAAAGTCTTTGCAAATCAGACAGTATCAGGACAGGTATTGCTGTATGGTCTACATTTCTATGTTGATATGTGAATATAAGAGCGTGCCTTATGTCTATAGGTCAGTTTTACAGTCTGTGTGCTGCCCTCAGGGCAGGAGAAGTCTATAGGTCAGTTTTACAGTCTGTGTGCTACTCTCAGGGCAGGAGAAGTCTATAGGTCAGTTTTACAGTCTGTGTGCTGCTCTCGGGGCAGGAGAAGTCTATAGGTCAGTTTTACAGTCTGTGTGCTGCTCTCAGGGCAGGAGAAGTCTATAGATCAGTTTTACAGTCTGTGTGCTGCCTCAGGGCAGGAGAAGTCTATAGGTCAGTTTTACAGTCTGTGTGCTGCTCTCAGGGCAGAGAAGTCTATAGGTCAGTTTACAGTACAGTCTGCTCAGGGCAGGAGAAGTCCAGTTTTACAGTACAGTCTGTGCTGCCCTCAGGGCAGTCTATAGGTCAGTTTTACAGTCTGTGTGCTGCCTCAGGGCAGGAGAAGTCTATAGGTCAGTTTTACAGTCTGTGTGCTGCTCTCAGGGCAGGAGAAGTCTATAGGTCAGTTTTACAGTGTGTGCTGCCCTCAGGGCAGGAAGTCTATAGGTGTTTTACAGTCTGTGTGCTGCTCTCAGGGCAGGAGAAGTCTATAGGTCAGTTTTACAGTCTGTGTGCTGCCCTCAGGGCAGGAAGTCTATAGGTCAGTTTACAGTCTGTGTGCTGCCCTCAGGGCAGGAGAAGTCTATAGGTCAGTTTTACAGTACAGTCTGTGTGCTGCTCTCAGGGCAGGAGAAGTCTATAGGTCAGTTTTACAGTACAGTCTGTGTGCTGTCCTCAGGGCAGGAGAAGTCTATAGGTCAGTTTTACAGTACAGTCTGTGTGCTGCTCTCAGGGCAGGAGAAGTCTATAGGTCAGTTTTACAGTCTGTGTGCTGTCCTCAGGGCAGGAGAAGTCTATAGGTCAGTTTTACAGTACAGTCTGTGTGCTGCTCTCAGGGCAGGAGAAGTCTGTGGGTCAGTTTTACAGTACAGTGTTCTTGTATATATAACTTTTATGAATTTCGTATCTTAATTTATTTTACTTTTCCAGGATAATGGAGAATATTTGGCTTGAAGGTATAAAAAGAATTTAAAGAAAATAAAGGATGCCAGAGTCATTCAAGAGGTCATACCTATTTTGGAGAGGAGAGGAGACTGATTTCATGCAATGTTACATTAAGAGACTGGAAGAGGAAACAAAAAGCATCTTCAGGTCCCCTGTGTCTACTCATAAAGACTACTTTTACATTGCATGTGAAAGATCTTCCAAAGCAAGTGGGAAAAGCAAAGGAGAACCAACAAAGACAAGAGCTAATTCTTGCAATGCTTATGTGTCATTCAAAATAATCAAAGATGGAAGTTTCACAGGTGCCGTGGTCAACAAAATGCTTCAACACAACGGACATGATGTGTGCTTGAAAGAAGAGGGAGTAAAAAATCGCATTGATGCAGAGTTATTAACCTTCATTAAAATATGGCTGGATCAAGGACTGTCAATTTCAGAAACACTTTTAAAATGTGTTGAATGGGCAGAGCGCCATGGACATGTGGACAAATACAATCGGAGATATTATGTTACACCTGAAGATATACGATTAATCAAGAAGACCAATATTGCTCTTAGTTTTCCTGATGCCAAAGACTGCATTAGTGTGGACAAGCTAGTCACATCAGAGCTGGAGGAAAACATTTGCTACTATCAGCCTTTGAGTGAAATTCAACCACTAATAATTGTAGTTCAGACCCCCTGGCAAAAAGATATACTTAAAAACACCCCCATACCATGGTATTCATGGATGCTACTTACAAGGCCATGACATCGTATGGTTATGCATTTTATGCACTTCTCTTGACCAACTCTATTGGAAGAGCAGTCCCATTCGCTTACTTCATTATTAGTGAAGAATCAGCAGACATACTTGCTCTTTGTTTGGAAAAGCTTGCAAAACACAACCCCGGATTTCTTCCCAGGTCAGAAGTTAAGGGTAGTAAAATTTTGTAAGCAAAGTTTTTTGATGTTTTGATTTATTTCTATGTACAATACAAACATGGCTATTGGATGGAAACTTGCATAATACAGCCGATTGTAAACTACCTTTTTACACAAGCTGTTCATTTTGACAAACTCTACAGATGTTGACTTATTTATTTCCTTCTTATTTCCTCATCGTGTAGGTCGATATGATTGACCGTGACCTTAAGGAACTCAATGCCATCAGAAGAGTTTTTCCAACAGCCAAGGTTCTTCTTTGTTGGTTTCATGTACTCCAGGTAGGTTTAAAGGGGTACTTCAACCAAAAATGAAAATTCTGTCATCCTTTACTGACCTTCGAGTTGTTTCAAATCTGTATACATTTCTACATTTCTGATGAACACAGAGACTCCCATAGTAGGAAATGTTACTTTATCTTTTTTTTTTGTTCTGTTGAACACAAAAGAAGACATTTGAAGAATGTAGGACAGCAAACAGTTCTGGGGCACTTTTGGCTACCATTGTCATTTTTACAGTCAGTAGAAAGCTAAATCTGTCTGCTTATAAGCATTCTTACAAATATCTTTATCTGTGTTAATCAGAACAAATAAATGTATACAGAGTTGGAATAACTCTAAGGTGAATAAATGATGGCAGAATTTTCATTTTTAAGTCAAGTGTCACTTTATTACATCTTTGTACTGTAAAAATCTTGGGCCTTTAATTAGGAAAACAGTTAAAATTAAGCAATTCATCACATTAAAAAATGATGATTTAAAATGTCATTATAAGCATAATAACATCATGATTAGCTTTTGAATGTTTTTGTAGGCTGTGCATAGATGGATGGTTTAGAAGAGATGGAGGGAACATGCCAGTGAATCTAAGAAATACTGTGATTCAAGCATTGGTGTCAATGAAATCCTGTTTAACGGTAATATTTTTTTATCATAAATAACTTTATTCTTTAGAAATCACTTCAGTACATGGAAATAAATCTTGTGTTGTACTAAATAATTTTTTGTTTAACTTTGTTGTGTAATTGGGTATTATGCTTTTCATCAATTGTCTATCAATCAATAATGTTCCCCAAAAAATCACTCTTTACTCACCCAAATGTCATTCCAAATTCATGTTGTTTTTTCTCCCGCAATAGAATGTTTCATTTCCCCCAATAGAATATGGAAGTCAAAGTGGTATGATGTTGTTTTGGACCCCATAAAGTTTCATTACATGTAATAAAAAAACATTATTCAAAATATCTCAATATCTATTGTGTTCTACTTAAGAAATTAAATCATTGGTTTGGAGTAACATGATGGCGAGTACATGGACAATTTTAGTAAATTTTCACACCTTTAAATGTGTGTAAACAAAAGGTGGCATACCTTGACAATGTTATGACTGTTTTCTTTACAGGAAGAGGAGTTTAACAGCATGTCAGCCAGAAAGTGAAGAGCTTGATGCATGTCTGGGTAGTTCACATGTATCGACCTACCTTAAGAATCAGTGGATTTCTTTAGGAGATTTGTGGTCCAATTTTGGCAGGTCATTCTATCACCACAACAGCGAAACCAACAACAAGGCAGAGAGGTCAACTTTTAACAATTATAAACACCAGGGCCTCACATTACATTTTAAAATATAGTATAGAAGATATGTATGACAAATATATGACAAAGGATGTTCTAACTTTTGTACACAGATTTTTTCTCACAATGAAGTACCAGTTTCTTAAGGGAAGGATGAACAGCAGGATTGATCAGCTTCTCGCTTGCTTTGTGGTGATGTCCAAAAATATTACAGGTAAATTGAAGTTCACGGTAATACTTTTGTCATGGTGCTAAATTGTAATTACCAATTCCAGAAATGAAGGTGTGGTACCCTAATTATATATTGCATGGATATTTTTTCTGGCCACTACCTGTTGTCATTACTTGTTTGAATACAGGAAGCTCTTAAGTAAACATGAACTATTCTCTATGATGTTATCTGCATTAATTCCTTTAAACAGCACATACCACTCATAAACACATTCAGTAAAAAGCTCTGTCAGCTCACAGGGCATTGTTGATAAAACTCCACCCCATAATGCACATTATAAAAGAGTTTCCCCCCTTTGTTCTATATACTATAGGTTTTTCCTGTTTATTTGTATTATTTTATAAAATCTACAATTGTCTAAAGGTAATTTTGCTTTAAACGTAATTTCATTCTTACAACTGTTGACCATTTCCTAACTTTCTTTCATTTTGTTCAGTTACCTAGATGAACTGACAGAAAATGGACGAATCAAGGAGCAAACACTGAAGAGACCACTATTGCCGCCCATTCTATGATTGCAAAAGGCCTGGATGCAAAAGTGGAGATGTATGAAAATGGAGTGTGTTTGATTCCACCCGATACAAGCACACAATCTCATAGAGTTGACTTGGTGATGCATAAATGCGATTGCAAAAGATTCCAATGTGGATGTGTGTGCAAACACTTAATTTTCTCACAGACCATTGCAGAAAAACAAGGACTTGTAATTCAGATCTCAGGGCAGAAGTAGCAAGAAAAATTGTTGAGAGTGAATCTTACTTCACAGATGATGAAAACCTTACTGTCTATCACTTTGATGGGAGTGTAGGAATTGTAAGTCGTAAAGGGACAAACTTTTGCACATGCACTGCAAATAGCTATGGAGAGGTATGTGTATGTATATTAGTTCACAATTTTCTCTACACAACATCTCGTGAGAACGAATCTGATCATTCACACGGTTTAAAGTTCAGTGAGAAAAAAAAGTTACACTAAAAGACATGCTCACAGATCTTCATGAATGGAGCAAATCAGAAAAATTTAATGAGGAGAATGAAGTGTACAGTTTAGTACAGAGAGCACACAAATTAGTTTTTTCAAAGTTTGTCAAACTGTCAAGAAAGAGAAAAGTGACTGCACTTCATAATTATCGTAGAAGTGTCAAAAAAGCAAAAAATGCAATCACTGTGACTTACACAGTTAAAAAAAAGAAAAAACGTGGTTGATCTTGTAGAAAGATAATGAATGTTTCATTCATGATTTATGATGATGAAATCATTCATGGTTAGACTTAAGCTAACCAAAATGGTTATTTTTTTCCCCTTGCTGCAACTGTCTTTGTTGTCAATGAGTGTTGTACAGATGCTTTGTATGAAAACAAAATGAAGGAACACATTTTTATATTAAATAATTCACTACATTATGCTTTTATTGAATGGTCTTGGTTTTAACATTACAAAAATAATGACTATTTTCCCTTTTTGTAATAAGTATCAAAGCCAAATTACAAATTCAATTACAAAAACATTGACTAACAGTGTATTTTAGGCATTTAATATAAAACAGCAACATTACAACACAAAGGTATCTTATGGACCTTATATGTACCTTAACTAGGCAAGTGCTTGCAACAGAATCGAATTACGGATTCAAGTATACATTTCAAAAAAGATTTTTAAAGTGCAGTGGAGTAGCTATCTATTCAACACAGCATACAACATATTACCACATAAAGGTATCAATAAACTGCTGTACCTTAAGTAGTTCCCATATCTCTTGGAGGATTTAAGTGCTTTAATTTTTTCTTTGAGGCACGAGTCAATAAAGTCAAATGTGCCCCTATTAAACCAGGCCCAAGGCCATGGGTTGCCAGTCCAAATGTCTCCCAGTTTCTCCTTAAAGTTGCCAGAAGTGTTTGTAAGGTCTTCCTGCAATTGAATTACATAAACATTTGGTTTTGGTTTACAAAGTCATTAAAAAAACAATCATAAAATGTACTTTACCTGCAGGATTCAGCTTTGGAAATTGATTCATGAATATCCTCGTTTTCACACATTTCCTGGACCACCTTCTTTTGCGGCATAAACTTGGCTGCCAGGAACATCACATCACTGACAAGCTCACTGCATTCATCTGAAATTGAACATTATAAATAGTGATTAGAAAAAAGATAATAAGTAATCTAAAAAGACACTACTTTTAAAAATATTACCTTCACACAGTTTAGTGCACAGTGAGGTGAGTTTGGTCCGCTTTGTGGGTTGTACACCCAAACCAGTAAGCTTTTCCTCTATGTTTCTCTTCTGTGCCTTTGCTTTTCGCAAATAAGAAACCACAGTGTTGTTGGAGTAACACTCAGGTGGTGAACATCTCCTTTGTAATTCACTTGTAGAGACCAGATACCTTTAATAATAAATGAAAAAATGCTCAAGTATTTTGATTGGGGCTAAAGGACTTAAGCATACCTCAATCAAGTAAGCAATGCACCGAATCAGCCATGCCAACAGCGTTTTACTGAATGTACATTATGAAATCAGTCTGCAAAATGTGATGTTCAATGTTACGTTAATTTTAGCTATACACTAATCCTTTTGCATTACCTCTTCGCCTGGTGAAAGTCTGAAACTTTCAGTACGCTTTCTACAAGGAAGCCATCTATAAAAGATCACAAGAGCTACAAGAAAACTATTTCAGGGATTGTAGATGAACATTTCCTTTGAATAATATAGATATAAGCTGTTGAAAACCTTCAAAACACATGGTAATCATTGTTACACAAGCATAGTAACACAGGTTAGTACTTTTTTCTTTAATATGTATATGCAAACTACCTCTTGCTTTAAGTTTCAATAGTAAAATAGCCTTATATTTCATGTTAAAGGGTACCAGAAATGAAACCTCAGTTCAAACAAAAACTTCTTGATTCATTCACGTGTACATAATGGGGACATAACATTTATATTGGTAATTAATCAATTAATACAATGGTGAGTGAATTGATATCACACAAAGATTACCATAAAGTTACCAACCCCCTTTTTTAATCATATACATATGTTTGCGTGTGTATACTGGTATTCATCACTGTGTGGGAACCTAATGTCCCCACAAAGATAGTAATACCAGTAGACGTTCACCTTGTGAGGATGTTTTAAAAAATGCATAAAGTTTTGTGTGATTATTAGGTTTAGGTGTTGGGGAAGGGGATAGACTCCCATTGATTTTATATCATGCTTATGATATATTCTAAGGAATGTCCCCATAAAACATTTAATACAGTGTGTGTGTGTATGAGTGTATGCATAGCCACGGGTACTCGCACTATCCCCTGGCGTAGAGCTAAAGAAAAAACTTAAACCGCTTCATAAATAAATAAATAAAAGAAGAGACTATTTGCTTAAACCTCTCTCCACCACTTCCTCATCTATGCATTTGGCAGTCTCTGCAAAGACAATGTAGACAAAATACAAGTAACTACATTTTTGGAATATATACTGTAAATAAATAGCCATGGAAAAATTAAGAGACCCTTCCAAAGCACCATTTCAGTTTTTCTAAATTAACCATGTATAAATTTGTGTTTAGGTAAATTATAATTTTGTTTCGTTCTGTGAACTACTAAAAATATTTCTCCCAAATTTCAAATTAAAATATTGTTTCTATATGCATTTATTGCAGATACACAATACATCTAGAAATGTTGATTTGAAATGGTCTCTTTTTTTGCATGGCTGTGTATACAATACATTCATACAAATATACACAGTATGTACAGTATATGTTATGTCTATTACTGGGCTCTCAACTGCTTTCTTTAAAAGGTCAAATTATCTCAATGAAAATAATAGTGCGGCCGACATTTTTACTCATTTAATTCTGTAGGGTAATACCTTATTCTGAGCAGCGCCATAACAGGTAGGAAAGCGAGGCATAGACTTACCATGTTTTCAATGGCATACGTTGCAGAATGCTGCATATAGTACCTAGATCACTTAGAATTTTCCACAGCTGATGTTGTCTGAAGATTTTTGTCTACTAACATTTATTGGAAATATTTTTTTTGCAGTGTTTCATCAGCAGAACAGTACAAAAAACAAATAAAATGACAATACAGCCAACTGAAGAGATGGATGTGTATCCCTTTAAAGCTTCAAAGATGGTGCTGCTAGGAATATGGTCTATTGTATTTTAATATGGGATGTTCAATATGTCAGCTTAAACTAAAGGAGCTTTGCATACATCTGCACACTGTAAAAGTGACCAGACATTTTAAACATTCTCACTTGTAATTTAATTTTGTTGTGTTGAGTTTAAAGAAAAGATGGATAAAAAGAAATGAATTTGGACCATGGCTGGTTGGTTGAGGAGCACTCGTCTAAACACTGCTAAAAAATGCAACTTGACTTTTTATAAGTAAAATTGTATAAGCCTCACCTTCTTGTTTGTTTCCTTCATGTTCTGATGCTGTTTCACTTTGTACTAAAAATGTATAAACAAATACATTAGGGCTACACAAAATATAATTAAGTCAGTGTTCAAATTCGAATTTACATAATAAAAAGTGCATTACCTTTGCACAGAAAACAAAGGGCAGTCTCCTGGTTGATTTGCACACATTTCTGATGTATGCTCACGCCACATGTCAAACATTTGCCCTACATATTTTTCAAAAGAGACTCATTTGTAATGGTACTTTTTTTTCCAAAACATAATTTGAGACTTGATAACTTGCCTTGCTCTTAGCAACAGCTTTATGGCAGACACCACAAATGCCTGACCTTTCTAAAGAAAGCAAGAAAAACTTGTTGTACTTACAGTTTTATAACCCAAACCAACAGAAAACTGTAGGTATAAACTTGTATTGTACCTACAAGAAGAGTGAAGAGCAGAATTGCTAGTTTTTCTCTTTCTTCATGAACTGAAGGGAAGTTAATATACCCCTGGTCCCCATGGAGAAAGGCATCTGCAAACTTACAAAAAAGTTGTATGTTCGATTTAAAGGGTTAATCCGCCAAAAAATAAAAATTCAGTCATCATTTACTCAGCCTTAAGTTGTTTCAAAGCTGTATAGATTCGTTGTTCTGTAGAACACATTGATTTCCATAGGATTTTTTTCCTTTGCCCAGGGTTGCCCAAAAACACTTGGTTACACATATTATTATTATCCTGTGTTCAACAGAACACAGCAATGTATACAAGTTTGGAACAACTTGAGGTTGAGAAAATGATGACCGAATTTTCATATTTATATTTACAGACATGCACTTTAACAGGCATTACAAAATGGTCCATATTTCTATACTTATACTACTATATATTACATGTGCATAATATCCAAATATTTAAAATTTGGTACCACAGCTGTGAAGATGCCACAAGAAATGAGATCTTTCTGAATGTCATGCTCCCTTGTGCAAAGTTCCCATGTTCCCTGGCATCCCTTTGCTGTGGCAAATATCCTGTGAGGATGGCACAACATGTATAGGACTGGTTAGATTAAATATAGTTAAAAAGTTAAATAGAGAAACCTTTTATATGTACATACCCCCAATTGTCAGCTATTTTCTGACAACTCTCTTTCCGCTCACCAAAAGAATTGAGGTAGGTTATTGTCCTACCAGCAATGTTGCAGTGCTAAACCAAAATAAAAATGAAATAGATGGGAACAATTTGTATCAAACTCTGCAAGATGATGTTTGCATGTGTATCACTTTAAAGTTTGCAATGCTCAAACATTGTCACTCATGACTATAATATTTAATATTCTTAACTTAGAACAAGAGAACTTACAAAGAAAGTCCAGTGATTCCCTCCCTCCAGGTATGGACCAATAACAACTTCTGCTTTTTTCAGAATGTTATTCTAAAAATGACAGAAAAGGCTACACAAACACTGATATCATGGATAGGAAAACACGTTTGTAAACAATGTGCACTTTAATTTAATATAATTAAAACACTGCTTTGTATATTTAGTAAGAAATGCTAGATCCAATTCAAAAGAACGTTATAAGTAATTCTTACTTTGACAAAACTATGACTTCTTGCTCTGACCTTCCCATCAAGAATATTGCTCAAGGTGTGGTTGTTGATTGCCACTAAGCCTGGTGTCTTCTAAATTACAAATGAAATGTTTTGTTTTCCAAAACTGAGGTAGGTAAAACGTGTAACTACATCAGATGAATTAATTGACATAATATATGTATAGGTAGATAATATTATATTACCATGCTGAACAGGTGAAATATGGCATCCATGATCTGACCAGGTTATAAATAATAATAATAATAAAAAAGATAAAAAAGGTAAAATGGAATTCATTAATAAAGAAATTATTACATTAAAAAAATATGCATTATGTGAATTTATGAAATATAATAGATATTTGACCTCATCAGGAAGTTCCTGGTTACCCAGAAGGGACTGAAAGCTGCTTACATATAGGGGATATGGCCCGATTTTCCCAATTTTGATATCAGAGCTTAACTGTCCCGAAATTAAAAAGCGCAGAGCTATATGGGTACAGAATATAAACATAACATAACATTATGCCTATTCCTCTCCAGTACATACACACATACAAATCTTAATTGTTTACAGTTTAAATACATAAAAAAAAATGTATTTGCTTACCATTCATTGTGTTTGTAATCAGTGGTTCCTTGTTTAAAGAAAAAGAAGCACATTAGTCCAGTCCTACCCCAAGAATAGCAGTACAGAACAAATTGCACACTGATTTGATTATATTAAGTAATCCTGCCCCAACTGAACCACATAGCCTGTTGAACAAACCTATTGAATAGACTACTCCTGCCCTGAGAGCAGACACAGACTGTAAAACTGACCTGACTTCTCTGTAAAACTGACTATAGACTTCTCCTGCCCTGAGAGCAGCACACAGACTGTAAAACTGACCTATAGACTTCTCCTGCCCTGAGAGCAGCACACAGACTGTAAAACTGACCTATAGACTTCTCTGCCCTGAGGAGCACACTGTACTGTAAAACTGACCTATAGACTTCTCCTGCCCTGAGAGCAGCACTCAGACTGTAAAACTGACCTATAGACTTCTCCTGCCCCGAGAGCAGCACACAGACTGTACTGTAAAACTGACCTATAGACTTCTCCTGCCCTGTAAACTGACTATAGACTGCCCTGAGCACACAGACTGTAAAAACTGACCTATAGACTCCTGCCTGATGTAAAGACCTATAGACTTCTCCTGCCCTGAGAGCAGCACACGACTGTAAAACTGACCTATAGACTTCTCCTGCCCTGAGAGCAGCACACAGACTGTAAAACTGACCTATAGACTGCCCCGACAGCACACAGACTGTACTGTAAAACTGACCTATAGACTTCTCCTGCCCTGAGAGCAGCACACAGACTGTAAAACTGACCTATAGACTTCTCCTGCCCTGAGGGCAGCACACAGACTGTAAAACTGACCTATAGACTTCTCCTGCCCTGAGGGCAGCACACAGACTGTACTGTAAAACTGACCTATAGACTTCTTCTGCCCTGAGAGCAGCACACAGACTGTAAAACTGACCTATAGACTTCTCCTGCCCTGAGAGCAGCACACAGACTGTATATGACCTATAGAGCCCTGACACACAGACTGTAAAACTGACCTATAGACTTCTCCTGCCCTGAGAGCAGCACACAGACTGTAAAACTGACCTATAGACTTCTCCTGCCCCACAGACTGTAAACTGACCTATAGACTTCTCCTGCCCTGAGAGCAGCACAGACTGTAAAACTGACCTATAGACTTCTCCTGCCCTGAGGGCACACAGACTGTACTGTAAAACTGACTATAGACTCTGCCCTGAGCTGTAAAAACTGACCTAAGACTTCTCTGCCCTGAGAGCAGCACACAGACCTAGACTAGAGAGCACACTGACCTGACCTATAGACTTTCCTGCCCGAGAGCAGCACACAGACTGTTAAAACTGACCTATAGACTTAGGGCAGCACACAGACTGTAAAACTGACTATAGACATAAGGCACGCTCTTATATTCACATATCAACATAGAAATGTAGACCATACAGCAATACCTGTGCTGATACTGTCTGATTTGCAAAGACTTTGCAAATAACACTTTGCGGATGACGGAAACCGCAGGTTCGCATGATTT
Organism: Triplophysa siluroides; assembly: GCA_006030095.1. Taxonomy (NCBI): domain Eukaryota; kingdom Metazoa; phylum Chordata; class Actinopteri; order Cypriniformes; family Nemacheilidae; genus Triplophysa; species Triplophysa siluroides. The sequence continues at coordinate 84,743 of VCII01000355.1, forward strand.
CAGAGCTCGTAGTGTTAAACTATGGCTATGACTACTATTATTAACATTATCGAGGCGGACGGATAAAACAATCGTTTAAGAAATGCACTCGATGAAATAATAATGGCGCGCAATAGCGGAAGTGTCAGTCTTGTGCAAAACAAAGCAACTAAAGTTTAGATAATAAACTCAACTGGCTAGTTAATAAGGCTTTTCTAGTTCAAACGTGATCTCTATCATATAACCTGTTATGTTACTACTGATAATCTTTGTAATCAATTAACAAAAAAATACAGTACTTACCTTTGCAAATGTCTTCCGTCTCGCTATCGCTAATATCCGTTGATGCTTTTTTGAATATCCCCGCAAAATATGGGTCCGCCTCCTCTATGATTTCATTGGTTGTCTCCGCGAACCAATGATTTTTCTTTCTGCCCTCAGAACACCTTTGAGTAAGTAAAACTCCTATCTGCCTGAAACGGCTTTTGCATGAAGATTTGTATAGGAAAAAAAACGTAGAAATCCTTAACGTAGAGATTGGAAAAAGGGTAGATCATTTTATTTTCAGCTCAGACTGTTGTTCCAGGTAGACTGTTAAGCTTTGTTTAGAGTTTTTTCCTTGTATTGCATTTATCATTATATTTCCAATTTTATTCACTTTATTTTAATCTGTTTCTCAATATGTTCTTTTCACTGATACAGATTCATTTCATACTGTAAATCCATCAGCGATGGAAAGGCTGTTTCCTCTGCTGCTTTTCTCAGGTCAGTGCAAATCTTTTACTGTGTGTGTACAGTATGTATGTGTATGTAGTTTTAATTTTATTAGTCCACCACCCAATGTAAGGTTTATGTCACAGATGGCATAAACTAACAGTGTTGGTGTTTACCAAAATCATGTAATATTCTTTATCATGAGTTGTGTTTTAGTTATCGGCATTCCCTCATTAGATTTCATTGACCTTAATTGTATTCACCTGTCACTCCCTCATTAGTCTTGTTATTTAAGCTCCATCTTTATTTCAGATCATGACCAGTTATTGTATGTGTTACCCCTGGGTGTGGATGGTCCTTTGTCTTATGTTGTCCTTAGATATTCTAAATATATGTAACCGCATAAAGTACCAAATGAGGGACTTTCTAGGTATAGCCCATCACATACATTACCTGGATAACTGCCTGAGCACATGAGTGATGTCGAGGTCGATTCATATCCGTGAACTGGTTCTTTCAGACTGTCTGTTTGCTTGAGCCGGCTCAAAAAAACGATTCTTCGGTCCTTACATTATCGCGACATGACATCGGTGTCACCATCCTGAAATAAAAGCACAGCAAGAGCAATTCAAGAGCCTTAAACACATTAAAACATTGAACTAGTCATTAGCGTATTTCCAGTGCGTTTTGTTATTAAGGACACTTACATTGTGCATCAATTATCCTTGGTGACAAACATACAGTCAAATGGAAATTATCAAAAAACTGGTTTGCTGCGAATACTGGGCTTCCTACCACCTCCTCCTTCACTGTCAGGAACGCCAGATCAGAAGCAATGATGGCTAATGATGTTTTATTAACAATATTCGGGAGGAGCATGTGCAGATAACTACCTCGGCTGGCTTTCGATTTGCAATCCCAGCAATCATCCTATCAGCCCTATAAATAGTCAAGATGTCTTGCCTCCATTCTCCTGAATTTCTCACAACATCGCTGCTCATCAGAGACGCACACGCAAACACAGCAGCTTGTTTGCTTTACAGGGTTATTTTTCGTTTCGACAATGTATTCCCAATTGGGTCTACGTCTAAACTCTAAGAAGGTTTTCATCGGTACAGGGCGGACTTAAGGTATTTAAAAAGGATTCTAATGGATTTAAAGCCCTACAGCCACGGAGCAGGCCCAATCCTTACAAATAAACATTTTCACATCTATCTTCCCCACAGATTCGGGGAGTTTTTTCCGCATACTTGCGTGTTTTATGTATGCGCTCGTTACCTTGTTCTTTCCTGGATGCGATTGCTGCCTGCATGCTAGCTCGCTGCTAACGGGACACGAGTGCTTAGATGCTGGCATGTGAAAAAAAAAATACATATGTTGGTCCTGCTCGCAAGAACACCGTATTTTGACACAATTTAACAAACGGCACATCAGTGCTATACGCTGTAACTTTTCACTCGTATCGTAAACGTTAGTTTGCACGAAATGGCTGTACATATATGAAAGCGAAACACACCATCTCGGTTTAAACAATTCATTCATTCGTTCCATTCAGTCGCTTTAATCAACTCAAATTCCATGCCATATTAGGGGAGAGCAGGGTAAGTTGTCACATGGGTTAATTGTCTCACTGTTCATAACTCCAACACTAGAGGCTCTATCTTAAAAGTCAAATAGCCACTTTGTGTGACTACTACTTCTATAATCAATTTCCTGTTCACATGTGGTCAAGATCACTCTAATCTGAGGTCAGCACAATTTTCTTATTTTTCTGCTAAAAAAGTAAAAATTGGCACTTTACTTTTTATGCAATACAACTTTGTTAGATGTGAATGTTAAAAATTATTATTTTGCACAAAATAGAGGAGACAATAACGTGTCTTTTGATACTTTAGCTGACGTGCTATGTTGACCTAACCTTGAGATTTAGCCAACATTAGCACACATGTCAGTTTGGGGCAAGTTTTCTCAATGACTTTGGGGCAAGTCGTCACATGTGACAACTTGCCCCAGTACAAATAAACACATAGAACAAGCTCAAAAAAAATTTTGATATTGTAATTTATTTGTAATTGCAATATAGTTTTTGAAGAAAGGAAGGAAGATGGTTCGAAATTATCAAAGACAGAGCATGGCAGTACACCACCTGACATAATGTTAAAGGCAGTCAGGCAGGTAAAGTTGCAGAACATTGACAACTAAACAAGGAAACACAATTTCCTTTCAGCCGCCCTGAGTGTTCTCTGTTGTTCACGGATGATGTCAGACAGCCAGGGGCAGGAGGGGGTGGCACGAGCTGGTCTGGAGGACAAAGGACAAAGGTTATATAGACAGGATGTAGGTGTTGAGCATAAGGTGTCAGCATCTAGAGATGCAAAGTTGGAGGGAAGAGAGGATGTCACTTTAGCAGAGAGTGTGCTAGGGGAGAGAGCGCGAAGGTTCCATCTAAAATAAACGGGTGGTGGTGTTGGTGTAGTGCATGTAGGAAGGAGCATGTTGAAAGTGATAAAGAAGTGGTCCGAGGTGTGAAGAGGTGTGACTTGAATGTTATCTGTGGTGCAGTTACGGATGTAGATGAGATCCAGCTGGTTTCCAGATCTATGAGTACTGGCTGTGACGAGGCGCGTGAGGTCGAACGAGGCGGTGAGGGTGTGGAAGTCAGAAGCATAGGGTTTCTCCAGGTGGATGTTGAAGTTCCCAAAGACTACAAGAGGGCCGCTATCCTCCTGTTTATTTTAGACAGAACCTTCGCTCTCCCTCATCACCCTCTCTGCTAAAGTGACATCCTCTCTTCCCTCCAACTTTGCATCTTTAGATGCTGACACTGCCACCGACACCCTATGCTCAACACCTACATCCTGTCTAGATAACCTTTGTCCTCTGTTCTCCAGACAGCTCGCACCACCCCCTCCTGCCCCTGGCTCTCTGACATCCTCCGTGAACAACGGAGTACACTCAGGGCTGCTGAAAGGAAATGCCGCAAGGAAATGCTGACCTAGGGGACTACCAGTCACTACTCTCCTCTTTCTCTGCTAGTGTTACCACAGCTAAAAAGTCTTTCTATACCACCAAGTTGAGCAATGAATCTAACACTCGGCAGCGTTGCAAGACATTTAACTCTCTTCTTTGCCCCCCTGCTCCCCCACCCACTTCATCTGATTGATACGGGTTGAAGCCCGTATCAGATTCAAGTCACTAATGCTTGCCTACAGGACTATCTCTGGATCTGCACTGGCATACTTTCACACCCTTCTACACCCCATCAAGATCCTTGCATTCAGCAAACCAGTGGCGTCTTGTATTGCCTTCCCATAAGGGCAGTAAATCGCTTTCCCGCTCATTCTCATTCACAACTCCTTCCTGGTGGAACATTCTTCCTAACCCTTGATGACATATCGCTTATTGCTCTTTAAACTCTTTGTAAGTCGCTTTGGATAAAAGCGTCTGCTAAATGACTAAATGTATATAATGGATCAGCCTTTACCATTGACTAGCCTACCAGCACCCCGCTGTGCAGAGCGACAGCCAAAGCCCACCACAGATGGAGAACCAAAGCCTTCCACAATCAACGAGTCATCGCTTGGGAGAGGGACAGAACTGCGCATCTCCCTGCAGCCAGAGCCTTATCTTCCATCTGACCAGGTGAGTGAGCCGGCTCCTTTGCATTAACGGTGCTGGGAATCGCGATGTGGTGTGTATGGGCCATGCACAGCGATCCTAAACTCCCACCCAGCCTCCCTTTCATACCTCCTTACTCCACACTCCTCTGTTACCCTTTCTTCTTAGTCCTGTTGCCAATACATTTTGCCAGTCCCACAGCTCATCCATCTGTGCAGTGGATCCTGGAACCCAGCTGCTTTGTGGTTGAAGGATCCCTGGTCTCCGCCTCTGCTTGTCGACACTTTGGCTCCACCGTGGCTGCTAGCTACCTCGTATCCACTGTGGCCCATCAGCTCTTCCAGGCTTCCTCATCCATCTGGCTCCACCGTGGCTGCTAGCTCCCTCGTGTCCACTGTGGCCCATCAGTCCACCAGCTCTGCCATGCTCCCTCATCCCTCCGGCTCCACCTTGGTCAACCTTCGACATGCCTACGCCTCGGGACTACACTCCTCCAGCTTCATCTCCACCAGCCCTGATTGGGAAAGCTCAAGAAGACCAGCCAGGATAACAAGCCCCATCCCATCTCCCATATGGCACCACTCTATGACAAAGAGAGCAACCTGGGTCTTCTTTTTGGTCCACTAGCAGATCAATCCTCTTGTTCTACTAGCACATAGTTTGGATGCTTGGCCAGTGCTGCACAACCCTTTGCGGTGGCTTGTAAGGGAGGATACGTCTTGGCTTCGCGATCCAGTTCGCCAAGTTCTGTAGCATTCTATTCACCTAGCTGAGAGGCGAAAATGCTGAGAATAGGGAGAGCACATTCTACTCAAAGGGAGGTAACTATGTGGAAACTTGATGCCCCTAGAGTCGTTTTCCAGTATTTTCCATATAGTGCTTGGGGGCTATCTCATTAACACTCAGAGAAGAAGGCCGCTGCCAATGACTACCTCGGGTAGGAGTTCTCTCCCCCTTTGGAAAAGATCAAGGAGATGCTTAACTCCATACACTGGTATGTGATGATGATGCTACCAGTAACATGCCCAGGCCAGTCTGTGCCTGCTCTGGTTGGCGTCATGACAAAGATCAACATTTTAACGTTTCTTATAGGGACCTCTAATGACAGTTCCTAAAAATTCAAAAATATAACCCCTAAAAATATATTGAAATAAATTGTTCACAATTTTTTTTATCTTTTTTCCAACAGGACTTTGTCCGTTTACTCAAAGCATCTTACATGAGTATGTTCTGATCCAGGAACAGAAGAACTGGGATGAGGCTCAAGCTTATTGCAGACAGAATTACATTGAGCTGGCTACTGTTCAAAACGTTCAAGACCAGACAAATTTTCAAACAGCAGTTCAACCTGCCTTATCTTTAGTGTGGACTGGACTGTACAATGACATTAATAGCTGGAGGTGGTCTTATCAAGATGAGAATATGACATTTGAAAATTTCTATGATGGTGATCCAAGCAATAGTAATGGAAAACAGGAATGCATAGGATCTTATTATGACAAGTGGAATGATCTGCCATGCCAATTTACGCTATACTGCTTATGCTACGATGGTAAGGAAAAATACCAACATAAGTCAATAATGTAAATATTTAGAATGAGTGATGTTTAAATCAAATGAGTGCAAATAAAAACATAATCTTAATATTGACCAGGATGATTTTTGGACAGTGACCCACATAGCAATGATTTTCTGGATCGGTTATAGTCCACACAACCAGTTGTTAATAACCAAAAAATTTAATTTCTGTCATCATTTACTCACCCTCTTGTCATTTCAATGTATGACTTTCTTTCTTTCTTTCTGCTGCAGAACACAAAAGAAGGTATTCTGAAGAACATTGGTAACTGTATAATGGCAGCACGCATTCTCTTCTCAAAATCAATCCAAGTGAATGGGTACCAAAGTTGTTCAGTTACCAAAATACTTCAGAAGATATTCTTTTGTGTTTGTCAGAGGAAAGAATGTCATATAGGTTTGAAAAGAGGGTGAGTGAATGATGACAAAATTTTAAATTCGGGTGAACCATCTCAAATGTATATCATCAAAAGCTTGTCATTAAGTTGTTCAGCAAGTTTTGAGGTAACATCAGAACAAAATATCATGTTTTCAAATTATCGGAACTAGGTGAGAATAAATCGTGGTGGTATGTTTATCAATTGTGTCTTTAAAGACATCTTTGAGCCGTAGATCTGAAACAGCCAACCAAATTGATAAAACTTTCTGTGTAAAGATCTCTAAATTAAATTTATCTTACTGTAGCAGTATTTCATAAATATAATAAGTCACTTTAATGCATTATTGCAAAATTCTAAATACATTCTAAATTCCTCATACTGTATGAATGTACACCGTTTCCAAACATTTGTCACTTACTGAATGTTTGGGCCTTTAAATATGAATGAACACTTTGTCTGCAAATGTACCTAGTTTGTTACTTAGATCAAGTACCACCTTTAATGAATTTTGTTGTTCCAAGTACCACCTAATGACCGCCATAGAAAATTCACATGAATAAACATTAAAATTAATAGTAGAGCTATCTTTACACCTCGTCCTCCAATTCTAATGTATTATTAAAAATACAATTTTTTTACCAGCTGTTTTAACTAAAGAATGATTTTCCATGTTTTTCAAGTTAGTCAGCAGTAATAGTGGGCACAAAACACTGTAGTGCACTGTAAACAGGGCTTTATTTTTTAAATTACTCTTATGGGGGATTTATTAACTTTTTGGGGACTTACAGAAAGACTAAGTTTTTACAAACCTATATTAAAGACAGACGATGTAGAAAAAATATTTAATACAGTAGATAAATAAATATACGTATACTTTAACATCAAGAGAACAGCTGTATATACCAAACAGACTTTACTGCAGCAGCTCGTCAAAGCGAGGCGTCAAAAATACATCGCAACACGCGCTTCATTGATTTAACCTTGAGTAGATGCAGACGCGTGTTGAATTAGCAATTTACAGCAATAACAACAGCTTTAAACAGCGGTTCGTGTTCAGAAATACATAAGAATCTTAATCTGCACGCAGCTCATCGGAAGAGAGAGAGGGACTCAAAAGCGTCTGTCTGCTCCCTCTCTGTGTTTGAGCTGCCCTTCACGCGCCTGAGTTACATCCTAATGATAAATAAACGATCATTAATACAACTGTATAAAAATTACACATAGTCTATATGAGATGTATTCTGTATTTATCGATCATTTTAAACATTTGACAATGTATTCAGAAAACAAAATTAATATACAGTTTCCTGTCATGTCCAAACTGCGTACCAGAGTTTGAGAACCACTGACTTAGACTGAACAAAAAAAAAATTATAAAGTAAGTAATATAACCAAAATCACCGCATATAGCAAGCATGGTGCAGACTTTTGGAACTTGTCATTATATGCACTGAAAGCAAGCGTGCGAGTCAGGAGGGCGGAGAAGGACTGCACAGGAAAAAAAAGTAAAAGAGACTTTGACTGTTTAAATTCCGTTATACTGTAGGCCTATCTCTTGAATGCTAAGGGTCATAAAACTTAACAGGTCCATTCGGAACTTGATGAACCATACCACGTTTTGTAGCGATTCGCTATTGTGCTTGTAAAATATGGCATTTTATGACAAAATTTCATATGGGTGACACCCACAATGGCTGATCGAGAAACATTGAAATCAAATGAGACCACTCTCATGATGTTGACCGAAGTTTTCCAAACGTATAAGCAAATAGCAATTTTCTGTGCAATCTGTGGACCACTAGGTGAAACTGTGCCGAAACTATGTGTTACCTCAGGTCATGACTGTGATGTACCAATTTTCGGGACAATATATGAAAGTTTGGTGAAGACACAGGATCAAATCCATTTTATGGGCTATACGAAAACGGATTGTCCAATTTAATTTTTCAAATAACCTTTTCTCTAATTTACACTACATTTTGTGCAAATCAAACAGTGTGGGAGGAGTTCAAAAATTTTGTGATTGAAAATGATGTCATTGGATGTGAATCGTCAAGAGCCGTCAATGATTCAAAATTTCAGACGAGGAAAGAATTTAGTTTCAACTACTTGCGGTTCAAAAGTTATGAGCAAAAATGTATGTGCAACTTTGGATTGTTTGTGGCACTAGAAGGAATGAGTGAGAGACCTAAAAGTCAAATGAAGACCAATCATGATTGCCCTTGACTAATGGTGACAGATCCCTTAGGACAGGGAGACATTTAAATGTGTACTAGTGGAGGCCCACTGGTCAAGACCAGCAAACAACAGTTCCTACCTTTGTGTGAAAGTTTCTCAGTGTGAAAAAATTGTATGTAAGTCATAACTTATTCACTCTGATCCTATTACAGTGACTAAAACAGGAGAAAGAAGGTTTGTCTTAATGACAGATATCGAAAGGACCTGGGGTGAAGCTCAGACCTACTGCAGACAGCATTACACAGACCTGGCCATCATTCGGACTAAAGCTGAGAATGACGTGCTGAATGTACCCGTTCCATCTAATGACTATGTATGGATTGGTCTGTTCAGGGACTCGTGGAAATGGTCCGATGGTACAAATGTCAGCACTTACCCTATTAACTGGAAAACTGGTCAACCTGACCGATTTGGGATGAGCCGGCCTTGTGGTGCTGCAGTTCCTAATGGTCTGATAGATGATCAGCTCTGCTCACGTGCACTTCCTTTTATCTGCATGTACTGTAAGTTTCATGTATGAGCCTTGGCTACTAATGGCCTAAACATTTTTTAATAGTTTTAAATATTTAATTTTGACATTTTCTTTCACACTTGTATCAAATAACATGTGTTTTGGTTTAAAGATAATGTGTTTTAAAGAGTCAATATTTTGTGATATTTAAGGTCTTTGGTTTATGGAGTGTCCAACAACATATTTAAGATGTGAAGAACTTTCATTTTCTAATAATAGACTGTTGTTATTACCCTACTTCTTGACTGACTCTCAAATTATTAGTTCAAATGATTAGTTCAGCGAATCATCTGTCTAATTCCTGCCTTTCTGTCAGTTTACTCTGATCTGATTGGTCAGATGGTGTTATCTGCTGTGATTGGTCTACACAGCATACAGCGTGTGTCACAAATGGAACGCCCGTCAAGTTTCCGCAGGAAGTTCAAGCAAAACGTAGGCGGGCATTACACCGAGTGTCACAAATATGATGCGGAACTGAAATTAGAACGAAAGACGGCTCGTTCACATGATTCAGAGTCAACTACTTTTTTCCCAACCCAATAACTTTGTTATTTGTTCACTTTCAGCTTTACAACTTGGCAGACTGCTTACATTCACACACAGCAACATTACACACTGTATGCAATTATATTTCAACGACATTGTAATAGTTACTCTTTAATATAAAGTTGAAATATTTTAGCATGGTGCTACAATACAGCATCCAGCACACTTACACCTGCACTCACACACATCATCAACACCTCCATGCTCACCGGCACTTTTCCATCCCCATTGAAACAGGCCCAGATCACGCCCCTACTGAAAAGCCCACATTGGACCCCTCTACTGCTGACAGTTACAGACATGTCTCTCTCCTCCCATTTATTGCAAAAACACTTGAAAGGGCAGTGTTCAACCAGGTGTCTTCCTACCTATCCCAGAATAAGCTACTGGATGACAAGCAGTCTGGCTTCAAAACAAACCACTCCACTAAGACTGCACTGCTATCGGTCACAGAAGCTAGCCAAGGCGGAATCTAAATCCTCTGTCCTGATTCTGCTAGACTTATCTGCAGCGTTTGACACTGTCAATCACCAGATACTGCTAACAACCATGTCATCTCTAGGAATCTCAGGCTCTCTCCTGTCCGCTGGTTCAAATCCTACCTCACCGGGCAGATCCTTCAGGGTGTCATGGAGGGGCTCGCTGTCCACTGCTCACCACATGATCACTGGGGTCCCTCAGGGATCGGTGCTTGGACCGCTGCTTTTTTCCATCTACACGACTGTAGAAGGGTTCGTACGTGGCAGGAAGAAAGGAGGCGGGGTCGGCTGACTGGGAGACAAGATTCGTATCTTTATTCACCAGAAGACGTTGCGCCACGGCGAGTAACAACTTTAAATACTTTAAAATTAAATGTCTCTCGACTTTTCCAGAACTCCGTCCGTAAGAATCCTCATGTAGGTTTGCAGGTCAGCTGCCACGTCTCCCAGTCAGGCTCTCTCTCCTTTCCTCCTGTTTCTGGCAGCTTTTTAAGCTGTCTCCTCACCAATCACTGTAATGAGACGCAGGTGATCTTAATCTGCACTTGACCTACTTGCTCACCGTCTTTCCCGTGTCTCTCCTCCCCGGTGCAGACATCACTAAACCATGCCCCCCTTGCCACAATGACACCCTTGGGACCCATCATACAGGCACACGGCTTCTCGTATCACTGTTATGCTGAAGACACCCAGACGATACCACTGTAGCAGATCGCATTACAGCCTGCCTCTCGAGGACATCTCAGCTTGGATGAAAAGACATCACCTCCAGGTGAACCCTGCCAAGACAGAACTACTGGTGTTTCCGGCACACCCCATATGCAATACGATCTCACTATCCAACTTGGCAATACCACAATCACTCCTTCCAAAACAGCCAGCAACCTCTAATGTTGTGTTCAGACAATGCGCGAATCGCGCGAGCGCCCGCGGCGCTTGAAAAGATCACGCGCGCGTCAAATTCTTCATTCGTCATGGGAGGGGCTTCTGGCAGGCGGCTCCAGTCTCATTTCGAATGGCGGACATGTTTTGTTGTTGAGAGGGTAGCTGCGCTTTATTTGCTATGGAAGGCTGGAAAAACGGCGTAAACTTATATATATATATATATAGCTTAAACTGAGTAAAGAGCGTTCTTACAATTTACCAGATTCTCCGACCTCCTCACTCACTTTCTTCCAAACAAGATCCTTTTTATTCCTAAAGAAAATACAGCTCCGGTTGTCCACAAACAGCAACGATCATTTTGTCCTCCATTTTGGTTTCGGATTTCTGCCTACGTCGTCTAATCACCTCACTACTAGAGCAAGCTCCTGATTGGTTAACGCGGCGCGAATTTTCGCCAAAGTTCAGATTTTTCAACTTGCGCGAATCACGCGAACGCTCAATTAGCGTCATTCGTGCCGCCTCATTCGCGCGATTCGCGCCGCAAGTAAGTCTATCGCGTCTTTGCATTGACTTAACATGTAATCACTCGCGCTGACGCGCCATTGGTCTGAACACAACATGAGTCATTTTCGATGAACAGCTGTCCTTCAATGATCACATTGGTCATGCCGATATGCCTTATTCAACATTAGAAAGGTTAGACCCTATCTCACTGAGCATGCGGCACAACTCCTTGTCCAGGCCCTGGTAATCTCAAAGTTGGACTACTGCAATGCTCTCCTTGCTGGTCTTCCTGCAAAGGCTATCAAACCACTTCAGCTGTTTCAGAACGCTGCAGCATGCCTTGTCTTCATACAGCGCAAAAGGGCTTATGTGACTCCCCTTTTCATCTCTCTCCATTGGCTGCCGGTTGAAGCCCATATCAGATTCAAGTCACTAATGCTTGCCTATAGGACTATCACTGGATCTGCACCGGCATACTTTCACGACCACCCTACCTGCAGCTTCTTGGCCATATTATTGTGACATTGTTACAGAATGTGGTTCAGTTCTGTCAGAGTCTTAGTTAAGTTATTCAGTAGTTTAGCCCAGCCATGTCTTTGGCTTTAATTCTGTTCTCTGTCCAGTCGCACTGCTGCCTGTGCGTGCCAAGTCCATTTGCAGTTAATGAGAGAGAGTCTGCTGGCCGGGATTAGCGCTCGCTTCACTCCACCCGTCTGCTGCTGTTCTACTGGTCAACACTAGAGGGACCTGCTTTATCTCCTGAGTTTCTTCCAGTTCTGCACCCGCCTGCGTCGACCAAAACGGCAGACTGCCTTGTTTCCTTATTCAATAAACTGTTGCATTCATCTTCTGATATACTTTTGGGTCCTCCCGTTATCTTTCGTGACATGCACACTGTCTGAGAGCTTGTGCGAACGCTTTCACAAGCTTTCAGATCGTTTTCATAACATAACGCTCTTAATAACTCTTAACATTAATCAGGTCCCTCACTTTATTTTTCATTACTGCATGATTTAAAACTGAAACCTAAACAGACGTGTGAGTGCTTTGCTTCCGATGGACACTTCTTTGATTTAGAAAGGTGCACCTCTCAGAAAACGTAGGCAAATAAATCATTTTAGATGTCTAAATACTATTTAGAGCAGGATAGATGAGGGCTTAATATACTTTTTTTTTTAATTAAATTTTTTCTTTTAATCTTTTGCCTGCAGCTTAAAATTAGACTCATTCTTAATCATTATTCGAGCATAGGTCATCAATTATTTTGCGTACCCCGGACCTCTGGTCTAAGGTAGTAGCGTTGTTGATATATAGAGTAATTATACAAATAAAGGTTGAAATTAGCAATTCTAAAATATTTTCTTTATTCACGCTTTTCACATCGGATGCTTAAACATGTTCTCAAAGAAAGACATCTTAAGGTAGGGATTCCGATCCTGAACTTAAGCAACCTGTTTTATTTAATATGTTGGTTTATAATTAGTTACCTTATTGCAAAACATATATCAGTGTCCGTTTTGTTTTTTGTTTTTTGTTTTAAGTGAATTATGTGCATCATTGTGGGAGCTGGCTGGGTGGTGCTGAGCAAAGCCAGTTCTGTAAGCGCTATAGAAAATAATACTAATAGGTTCAGTACCCTTATGAAAATGAACCTTGGTTTTACTGAAAGTAAAACCCAAAAATGGTTATTGTAGTGAAACATGGTAACCACCAATTAATCAAACATACAAACTTACTCAAGTTTGTTGCCATTTTTCTGTGTGGTGTGAATTAGCCTTAACATGGTATTAGCATGTTTTACCATATGCTACCATGTGTTAACATGATTCTAGCACATTTTTAGCATGACACTAACACATTTTACTAAGAGGTAAGCGCTATTGAAATACATTTTTATTAAATTACAGATCCAAAGAAGCATATTGTAAGAGTGGAGATAAAATACGGTCAGAATGTGAATGACCCTGAAGTAACGGACACCATCTTACAATGGGTGAGTATTATTTGAGTAGAAACTACAAATGAAAAAGAGTCAATTGTGTTTTTAATCTAGGTAGAGTTTGTGTACCAGTAATGAAAAACTGATTTTGTTTTTCAGATAAAGCAGAAACTAAAGGATTATGGAATAAAAGATACAAGATTGAGATGGAAACTGCAGCGGATGGAAATGTTTTCTCGCCAAAACTTTAAAAACAGTTTTTCTTTCAAACATATAACTAGCATATCTGTAAAGTGATTTATGAAATAGTCATGACCTTTTGTCCTCTATACAAACATACTTTTAAGTAGGGCTGTGTATCGGCAAGTACCTCCCGATACGATACATACCACGGTAGATGGGTCACGATACAATATATTGCTATGTATTTCGATACGATACACATTTGCGATATATTGCAATACTTTAAATAGAAAATGTATAAAGTAGAGCTAGAAATGCAACATGCTGTGCATCACCTGGGGTTTTCTGTTAGGATAAGTGCAAAAATCCTTATGGAGAGTGCCATGATGTGCGACCCATGGACCTATAATCAGAGGTTTGGGTTCCCAAACTGTGTCCCCTTAAGTGGATTAACCCCGCCTCTCTGATTTTTTTAAAATGCTCATGGCTCTGAAAAGCGAGGTTTGCTTCGATTGGCAGTTAACCAGCGTGTAGTGATTGGTCGAATACTGCAAGCGTGTGACAGAAATGTAACACCTCTTACTATATTTGGAACATCGAGTTCCAAAGCAATTGTACTGACAGGTACGCCCACCTTACTTTTGTATACATTTGGGCGGTCTTAGTCAAATCATACCATGTACTGACGTGAATTCGTGGGGCTGTGGTTACACAAATCTTTTCAGGCAGTTTTGGTGAGCATTCGCTTTTAGATAGAATGCATCTTTTTTTCCGACGCTAAATTTTTTTTGCCATTTTACCTGTCTAATACATGCATTGGCAACTTATAACACACCAAAGATGCAGAAAAACACATGTTCGCCATATGACCCCTTTAAAAAAATGTATCGATAGTAGAGGTGTCAATAAAAAAAAAAAACAAATATTGCGATAATTACATGTATCGATATTTTTGCCCTGCCCTACTTCTAAGGGTAAAGCCTTAATAAATATTTACACTGTTTCAATGCATTCAAATGTAGTAATTCTATACTGGTGTGGGTTGTGCATATTCAGCATCTACATTACATAATGACTATCATAAAATGTTTTTAAAAGAATATACTTTTTTAGAGTTTAGTAATTAGTAACTATAAAATTATTCAATTTGAATAGTAAATAAAATTAAATGTTTTCAATATACTATTGTACACATTTACTGAATGCAATTAAATGTTTTTAATGTACTACTAAACATTGTGATTACTTCTTATTACTCATCCTCAATTAAGTACTCGTCCACATAGAAACAGGGTCTCTTCAGACCATTCAATATTTGTTTTAAAATAAAAAACATCTTAAAAGGCTGTATTTTTAACAATGGGCTACAGTACAATTTCTCATGAACAGTTGCATAGGCAGCCGAAAGGGGGAGAATGAAGCTACAAGGCTAATATAAGTATTCTAAGGCCACTTTTTGCAGGGGCGCAGATAATAATAATAATAATTCATTACATTTATATAGCGCTTTTGGACACTCAAAGCGCTTTACATGGAAGGGGGGAATCTCCTCAACCACCACCAATGTGCAGCATCCACCTGGATGATGCGACGGCAGCCATATTGCCAATTAGTACATATGGGGAAGATTAGGAGGCCATGATGTACAGAGGGGAATGGGCGAATTTGGCCAGGATGCCGGGCCAGATGGAATTTTTTAAGTGGGGGGACCAAATTAAGGGGGACTCTTATTTTATGAGCGGGAATTAACATGATTTTGTAAACATGAACCATCAGGCGTGCAGATCTATATCCTCCATATTATAAAAAACATGATTTCCAACTACGTATGTTTTGTTCTTAGAGAGTGTTAAACACATAGGGGTGGTTTCCCAGACAGGGATTATATTAAGACAGAACTAGGCCTTAGTTAACTTAAGACATTTAAGTAGTTTTTAAAAACATGCGTTACAAATGAAAATTTGTGTGGCAATAATCTATTTTATGTTAAGTCAGTGCAAGCTGTTTTTTAGTTAAGAAAGATCTAACATTTACTTGAGTCTAGGACTAGTCTAAAGCCCAGTCTGGGAAACCCCAAAGTGCCTTAGTGATCACGCATAAAATGTTCTTTATTTTTCAGATACACCTGCTTCAACTTCCACCCATGAGATTGCAACACTTAAAATGCAGCTGGAAGCTGAGAGAGATAAAGGGGCCCTAAGTGATACAACTATTGCAATTCTGAAAGCTGATAAACAGTTTCTCCAAGAAGAGTTGATAAAGAAAGACAGCTTTATCAGAGAAACCAGGTATATTAAAAAGTAATGATGGAATGATTATTCAATAGTTTAGATTAAAAATAAACATCTAATGCAACATATGGTCTATTTTCTATATGTTCTAAAGGCCTGAAAGCGACAAAGAAAACTCCACGGGTTGTCATCTCCAGTGCAGAGGAGGGCACTGATTCCAAGGAGTCTTCCAGTCTTTCACACTCCTAACTTGAAGAGGTCAAGACCAAAAAAGAAAACATAAGTACAAACAGTGTGAGCAAGCATCTGCAGCCGATGTTGCTGGTTACATTGTGTATAAACAGTAGTGGTGAAACAGATCACGTTTTAGGGTTCGGAATGCATGTGACCCGCAGATTAACTGCAAGTTCTCTTTCTGTCTGTGTCTCGGCGTTGTGTCGAACCGACAGATGGGGTTTGTCTTGAGAACATATCAACTCCGACTAAACTTAAAAAAGGCGAATGAAATTGGCGAATTAAATTTGCATGCCAGACATCTGCAAAGCTGCGGGTTGGGCTACGGCCAACATCTTTGCGAGGTTTTATAGCCTCCGCGTAGAACCGGTGGGAGCTTGAGTCTTACATGGCCACAGGTAAGACCGGCGGCCGGATAGGGTGTACGCCTGTGAAAGCTTCTTCCCCCCCTTCTCAGATGGGTCAACGTGCTACTCTCGCCTCCCTTTTTTCCCCACTGGGTGAAGAACAGGCATTCTATCCATCACTAAGCACCTCCTGCGGGCGGGCTGGGAGACCAGCCCTGTCCCTTTAGGGCGGGGACCAGCTGAGTTATCTACTGCATAGCTCTAACCGGACCTAGTGCTCCAGACGTAGTAACCCCACAGCAGGGTGGTTCTGTCTGATGTATCATCATGTTTGGTTCCCACCTTGGTAACCCGTGACCTCCCTAGGTGGACCTCCACCTTGCGGTAAACTCCTTCAGTCCGTACACTCTTCCCATGAGTTTATATTTAACAAACAAAAAACACTCCAAACATTTATCTAAATTAACTTTATAAACAAAATTAAACGAAATATAATCACTTTCCATTAAATACAAACTCTGAGATATTTGAATGACACTGTATAATTAATGATGCTTATAAGCTTGCTGGTGGAAGTAAAGAAGGCAGATGGAGGGGGGGCCATGATAAGGGTCTTCTCGGCCTGGTCTGTGTGCTAGGCCTGAGGCAGCGGAGGGATCTATCCAGTCACAGAGCAAGTGTTGCAGTGAAAGATACCCATTCCGAGGGAATGAGGAATACACCTTAAGCTTGTCATGGCTGGGAGGTTGTTCCTCAGGTATCTGCGTGATGAAGATGAGATGTCCCTTGCAGCATCGGAGGGCAACCTACTGGCATCCGACCATGACGATTCCTCAGAGCTCCCTCCCTCAGGAGGTCAAGCCCAGGAAGAGGCGGACGTTGAGATGTCAGCCATTCTCTCCCGGGCCATTCTCTCACTAGACCAGTGAGACGCACCTGTAATATCTTGTATTGTATACTGTATATCCCCCAGTTTTGTAAATGTGTATTTTCATTGTATGTCCCTTGGGCCTGAAGTGATCCATAAAAGTGCCTTTCATTTGGAATCCTTGCCCTTGTTCATGCCTTTCTAAATGTATAACTGTCCTGTTTAAAAAGATTCCTGTACGCCTTTTTCTTGATGAGTTTTTGGTAATAAGTATCCTGTGCCTGTTTTGTGTGGGACTTTATATGATCTGCAAAATGTATTTAACTTGGAATCCTTACTATCCTTATGCACTTTGCATCCTGCTTGAAAAAATCCCTGTAATTATTTTTCTGAATGAATATACATACCTGCAAACTAGTCGCTTTCCGGCGAAATTCGCCTATGTGAATCGTGTAAATCCGAAGAGTTTTTTTTCTGTGGGGGGGGTCTAAGGCAGCTACTCTCGAGTGTCTGAAATGTCTTTGCTCCAGCACCAAGACTCGTTCGGCCAACCATAATCAAGATAACATCTAACCGTGTCATCTTTTTTGGTCCTTGGGCCAACCAGAATCACGTGTTCTAATCGTCATATTTGCACCCGTGCTAAAAGGGACGACTGCAAAGTGTTTTTTAAAGACAAAAGATAATTTGTTTAAGCCGATCTGGAAACGTTAGCCTTCTTTGCTCCAGCGGGCCTCCATATAATATATAGTGCTATAAAAAGAATACCCCCCCAAAAGGCCCCTTCAAATAGCGTGCTCAAATAAAACGTTTGACAAGTTTAATAGGTTTGGTATATTTAACCCCGAAAGAGCGTATAGTAATTTTGGGTTTTAAAAAGGGCGGGTTTTAAAGTGGGTGGGTTTAATAACTGGGGTCGTGAAAGAAGCGGGATTTGATTTGGTATAATGCTGTTATCGTATCTGTATTTGACTACCAGGGCATATCAGGCAGAAGTGGACCATGGTTGTTTTGAATGATACAGACTGTTATATTTATTGCTGATAAAAACATTTACATGACAGCATCAGCATTGAGCTTCAGATCCATGGTTTTGATCACGATAACAAACGAACTATATACAGAACAAGTTTTGCAACAATGAATACAACACATGCGGTTGCAATTATGAAGTTAAATGTAATGAAAAAAAGTTTCATCTCAATATAACTTTCTTTTTTTAACTTTAAATTTTTTATGATCAGTGTGATTTTTTTTTTGTGGTTCTTTTTTTTTACACCAGGTATGTGTGCGTGTGTGTGTAGCTAATTAATTCAGTTTTATACCACTACTTCCTTAAAAAACTGGTTAGAGCCAGCTGACGGTTTAAAAAAGAAAAAAAAACTCCGACAGACAGAGACGCAACGCGAGTCGCGTTCTACCAAGCACCACGTCTGAACAAACCCCACGTTTATCAAAACTCTACTGGTTAATAAGTAAGTACTACAAACCGAAGTAAAAAACAAACCTGAAGCTGAAGAAACCCTAAACGTTAACGGAAAAGACCCGCGAACCTGAGTGACTGAGGGAGAGACAGAGATAGAGAGCTGTTCTCTTGTGTTCAGACCAAACGCGAATGGCGCGTCAAGCGCGAGTGATTTACATGTTAAGTCAATGCAAAGACGCGATAGACTTACCTGCGGCGCGAATCGCACGCGCGAATGAAGCGAGTAAACTTAAAATGTTTAAGCGTCCAACTACACGCGAATAGCGCGATTCATTCGCGTTTGGTGTTCTGTGTGTGAGTGAGCAGAGCGGGACACACACAGTCAGCAACACAATACATCTGTATGTGTGTAGGGGAGGGGCGCTGTGACTAGCCTATCACAGAACGCAGACACAGTCAGCTACCCAATGAGGATTTTTATTCAATCCGAGCACAGATATTGACTCGTATTACTCGTATGATACTCGTACTCGGCAAAAGTGCGTTATCCGTAACGGATACTCGTTTCAGCCGAGTATCCGGCTCATCTCTACTATTTAGCCTATCGACGAAATTGCAAATTTCCGAGTGTCCCTAGAGCCCCCGCATGCCATCCAAGAGCCTAAAATATTGAATTGGCTTAATGGGGCATTTTGCCAAGCCCTCCTCTTCCCTCTGTGCCATATATATGACGGCATAAGCAGGCGCAAACTTCTTCCCCATAGCTGTACCTTTCAGCTGTAGGTAAAACTCTCCATTAAACTCGAAATCATTCTTTGTGAAACTCAGACGCAACAGGTCAATAAGTATGTCTTCCGGCCTATCTATAGTCAGATATTTACTGAAAGCAGGATCTGGTGCTTGGTGGATAATGGATTAAGATAATAATATATGTAATCCGATAACTCTCGCTCCCACAATCCACCACTATGTGCCTACCCGGTGGCATATCCTCAGAGGGCCACTTATCCTTAGATTTATGGATTTTGGTAAAAGATAAAAACGCCAAGTTATCGTCCCCCGCAAGATAATCCCTTTGGACTGGGTCCAAGTAATGCTGACCCACGAGACTGTCTAACAGACCTCGGATCACCAGGATTGAATTCAATGAGACCGGTGACTCAAGATTTCGATAATACTCTGTGTCCCCCAACTTTCTTAATGCTTCCTCCGGGAAGGCTGCTGACGGGGTGGTGGTTTCCCCTTCGATCTCCTCTTCCGGGGTGTAGCCTGAGTCGGGGGCACGGGAACCGGAGCGGATGTCGAAGGGGGCCTGGGCTGCTGGGAAGCAGACGTCGCTCGAGAACTCGGAGGCCTCCGGGCGGCCGAGTCGCGGTGAGGAAGAATGTGGCTAATAGCCTCTGTCTGCTTCTTCATCGTCGAGAACTGCTGAGCGAAGTCCTCGTCGGTGTCACCAAACAGCCCACCCTGCGAGATGGGTGCGTCAAGAAAGCGGACTTTCTCGGCATCACTCATCTGCACAAGGTTGAGCCAGAGGTGTCTCTCCTGGACCACTAATGTGGACATCGTCCGACCCAGGGCCCGCGCCGTCACCTTGGTCGCCCTTAGAGCGAGGTCAGTGGCGGCGCAGAGTTCCTGCATAACCCCCGGGTCGGCCTTACCCTCGTGGATCTCCTTCAACGCCTTGGCCTGGTGGACCTGCAGGATGGCCATGGCGTGGAGGGAGGAGGCGGCCTGGCCCGCAGCAACGTAAGCCTTCGACACCAGGGATGCCGAAGTCTTACATGCTTTGGACGGAAGGCGCGGTCGATTCCTCCAGGTGGCAGCTGTCTGTGGGCACAGATGCACCGCGACAGCAACGTTCCACCTGGGGGATATCGACGTAACCTTTGGCCGCCCCACCATCGAGGGAAGTAAGGGAGTTGGAGCTGGTCTGACTGGAGCGTGCCGTGAGAGGGGCGCTCCAAGTCCTACACAGCTCCTCATGCACCTCCGGGAAAAATGGCACCGCGCTCCGAGCCCAGATACCAAGTATCCAGCCGTGAGCGCTGGGGTGGAGGCAGTGGAGTACACTACAGCCCAATGCCTGCGGCCGCCCGGGTGAGCATGGCTGACATCTCCACATCTGCTTCCTCCTGCGCTCGACCCCCCGTGGGGGGGAGCTGCGCGGATTCTTCAGTGTCGGACGCCAGCAACTCTCCCTCCGATGCTGCGAGCGACATTTCATCTTCATCGCGCATCGTTTTCGAATACGTGAATGAGGATCCGGACGGTATGCCACCGTCGGTTGGGGAACGGTCAGACGAGCGAAACGGGGAGCAAGCGGCCCGTGAGCGCTTAGCTGACAGGTTTACGCTTGCTGAAGTCCCCACATCACCAACGCTGCTAGCCTTCGCAGACAGCAGGGCCTTGGCCCCCGTCGTCGTGAGTTGGGTAGCGAGCGAAGTGGTGGCTGTTTCCCGTAGGAAGACAGCCACCCGTGACCGCAACGTCTGGATGACCATCCGCCCGCAGTGCGAGCAGGATGTGTCAATGAAAGCTGCTTCGGCATGCTGGACGCCCAGACACCTAACACAGCTATCATGTCCGTCCCCCTCCTCGATGAGGGTGCCGCACCCAAGAGAACAGCGGGACATGCCGCTGGCGAAATTTGCCCAGCCCTGAAAAGGGCCTTTGGTATATCTCGGACACCACTGGAACCGCCGAAACGCCCAGGGGATGGTCGCTGCAGGACAAAGGGACGATCCGCTGCACACGTCGTAGAATAACCGCCAATTTAGCGTGTATAACACACAGGTTTGTAGTCATGAGCGATGGCTCTGAAGAACAAACGGTGAGTGAATGAAGCACGCCGGCTTCCTTTTATACCGGACATCCGGGGGCGGAGCCCGGCATGCAAATTTCATTCGCCAATTTTCATTGGCCTTTTCTAAAGTAGTCAGAGTTGATAGGTTCCCAAGAGCGAACCCCATCTGTCGTCTTCGACACAACGTCGAGAGACCGACAGAAAGGGAACTTGTATCACTCAGACAGAATTTAAGAAAATAATATCTAGATAAATAGTTGAGGACATGGTGCTGTTGTCGACAGTTGAGTGTAATTCTTTTCATACAATCATTGCGAAAATACCCGCGAGAGAGGGGGTTGGTGTGATGTATTCGAAAGGTTGTTTGTGATGCTGGGACACAAAACAATAAAACCCCATTTGTTGTTAGATCCTGTGGAATGATATCCTGCCCTCCCCTCAGGGGTTGTTGATGCCCAGGAACTGAACCCCCTCTTCTTATCACACCTCCTTATCACACCTTCATGTCTTCGGGCCCTGATCACTGGGAAAATGCTTACACATTTCATACTGTGTATATCATTCATTGTCTTATTATGAAGTTTTGATCATCATGTTTGGTATTGTTCTAAAGGTCATGGTGCGATGGGTAAAAAGGTCTAGATCTTTCAAACCTAACAAAGAGTATATCAGAGGTTTTTAATAACCTGCACTCCTCTAAGAGGTGTGACTTTCTCAGGGAATCTTGTTGACAGATAGATTGAGATCTCATTTGATGCTCTCTTCAGTCACGGGAAAACAAACAAACCAAGTTTCTCACTGACCATTGGCTTTGTTACATCTGGGTATATAAAGTGCACTGGCAAAAGACTCGGGGAAGCATCTGTAACTAGAAATTCCCACAGTACAACTGTGTGTCTCGATGTGGAAGCATCTGTAACCAGAACTTCCCACACTGCAACTGTATGTCTCGATTTTGCCAGGTATGATAAACTTTGTGGTTGTATTATATTCTTATACTATGTTGATAATCCTTGCTTATTAAGTAAGAATTGTCTTCATATGCGCATTCTATGATTTTAATTGATGTTGTACTGCCTGGCATAATAAATTGTTATTGTTGATTTATTAAGAAATCTTCAGAGTCTGTTATTACCGGTAGATTGAAAGGAGCCTGTTTTGTTACAGCTAAATTGATATGTCATGTTTATACTAGAATTTATATTATAAATGGGGCATTACTAAAGCTCACATATTACAGATTTCCACCTATCACCTGGCTTAGCACGTTGCATGATCGTGACTAAAATAACTATTGTTATGTTTCTGAGCAAGCATGTAGCGGCCAAACTTAATGATATTAGTTTACCCTGCAACCTCTGACTAAAGATCAGAACTGACAGTTTTGTGTCCGTGAGATCCATGAGCCCGGCCGGCGTGAGACTCTGTGCGATTGCACGTCCCAATCGAAAGAATAACTATAAATAATAAACATTAAAGTATGAAGATTTACAGATAAATTAACTATGATCAACAGATACATTTGAAATGTCATACGAGTTATTTTATATTAGTGTGAAATTGGAGTCAGATCCGTCTTAACCACAGAGTCATGTAAATCGAACAAAATTGTAACAGTTCTTAAATAACTCCATGTAGAAATCGCTGAGGAGAAGCAGAACACAAGATCCCTTCAACCACACCTTTGGATTCCCTGGTTGGGCCAGTAGGTGGTCTTTTACAGCCACTAGAGGGAAATCCGGGGCTTATGTGATCACTGTTGTGTGTCGAGTAAATCAGCAGTAAAATGAATGCAGCGATGTGTCAGGCTTCTTCTTGTGTGTGTCCTTAAAAGCAACTAAGATAATATGTTATACCACATGTTGATGCGAACATAACAGTTGGCCCGTCATGCAAAAATACTTTTTCAAAGTACATAGACGCCTAGTATGCAAGAATAAATGCCGAACTTAAAAAGACCTTTGAACACGTAGAATATATTCTTACAACAGCCGATATTTGGACGGCACATAATAAAAGCTATCTTGGTGTAACTGCGGATTGGATAAACCCAAAAAGCATGGTGCGAGGGAAAGCAGCACTAGCATACAGAACATTGAAGGGTCGCCATACTTATAACATGATTGCAATTGAGCTTGACAACATTCACTCATCGTATGGTATATCCCATTAAATTACATCAACTGTCACGGAAAATAGGGCTAACTTCGTCAAGGCCTTCAAAAATACAGGCCAGTCGAGGAGGAGGATCACAGGGATGACGAGGATGAGGTGACTTTTACAGACAATGATGTATTGCAAACAGTTGTGGTGGTGATGAGGATGAGGGTGGTGAAGTTCTGATCAGTTTGCCGCCACATCAGAGATGTGCGCGCATACTTTAAACCTTGTTTCATGTACTGATGTTGATAAGTGGTTACTGTCAAAACCACAAACACAAGCGTTAAACAGAAGCGCTACCAAAAAATGTATGCGCTTATGGAACAAGGCTAGTCGTTCAACGGTGGCTGCAGAGAACGTGGATGACATCATTGCAAAGAAGCTGCTGGTCCCTTGCAGTAAGAGATGGAATTCTTTTTATGATGCCCTGTCTCGAATCTGTGAGATTCCTATGGCCAAGCTAAACATCATCTCGTCCAATTTCTTTATGACAGCCATCACAGAACATCAGTTCATCATGGAGTACTGTACTGTCATAGTAGCCTTACACACTTTTCATCAGGCAGACGGTAATGAATCAAGTGCTGGGTATGTAATTTGCAACGACTGTGAGGGCTAGTAAATTTACCGTTATCCAGTCATTCGTGTGTGTTTTTGTGTTGCAGTGACAGAAACGACGATATTCAAAGTCTGAAGGGAGCAAAGCCTGTGTTTATTTTATTAAGAATCTGACCAAAGACAAACTTTTGTTTTATAAATAAATCTTCATTTAAAAGCATCTTACGATCAGCATATTATTTTACTATCAGAGATTGGCAGATTAGTTCTAACGTCACTGAATCTGACAACATCATGCTTGTGTGGATGTCTATATCAGAGAAAATTATACGTGCGGGCGGGTGGATAATTTATTTGAAGCAGCGGATGCGGGTGACATTTTAGCTCATTCGCACATCTCAAGCCTAGACACATATTTACCGTCTATTAGACGTATACATGTATTCGTTCAATAGCTGTCTAATTGATGACTACGGCCCAAATTTTGCCCTGTTTTAGCCTAGATGAACGGGCTATGTTCGGGCTATTAGACGTCTTTTAGATGCAAAATTGCTTGCCTGGCTGTTTATTAGCGGCTTGTTCATTAGCTCTGCGCGAGATCAAATGCATTTCGTCATTAGTTTTTAAGCTTTAAATTAATTGTTGTTAAATATTTTAAGTTGCATGATTTCAGTCTAATAGACAAACTTTTAGGTTAATTTTATTGAATTAAATTTGATTACAAAAAAATATTAAACTCTTACAGTACTAAAACAGAATTAAAGGAAAAAAAAGAAGAAAATAAAATGGATTTTAAAAGGTCGTAAAGGCTACATATTTTAAGCCCAGGCACAAAGACCAGCCAAAGCAAACAAATGCTCATCACTTCTTGCAGCCGCTAAAACGATCCAGTCAGGGTGGGCGCATCAGTGAAGTCAGAAATATTACTGGTCATAAAGTAAGGAATGCAGAACACAAATACCTGTTTTAGCGACATTAAATATTGATTTGACAGTTTGATTAATACATGCTTTAGTCTTTAAAATGTTGGCTATTACATATGCACTACACAAAGTTTTTGGACCGCCTTCTGGGCCATTGACCAAAAAACAGTGCCATTCACTCTTTGTGCATGTTTAGTGGTATATTAAAGCCATCAACCACTGAGTCAAACAGCTGCTGTACTTTAGGAGGAGCATTCATCATCAGAACCTTCCCAATGCTCTCTACTTGTTTTAGTAAGAGAAAATATGTTACTATCTGTAAACTACAGACTGTGTGCCATTGTGTAGTTTCAACAGAAATCCATTCCACCCTTCGAAACTGTGTGCACTTAAACACAACAGGGGGCCCCAGCTTCTGACACTGCCACTAAGATGAAGAAGAATATGAACATTGTATGTCATATGGGATCTGCCATCACTTTGGCGTACCAATCTCAAGATCTCCCGTGCCCACTAGCAGTGAGACCTCACTTCACCAGCCTTCTGTTGTCACTGGCTCAGGGCGCCTCTCTGGCAGACATCTGCAGAGGTTGGGCTACAGCCAATACATTTGGAAGATTCTACAACCTCCGTGTAGAGGCGGTGTCTGCCCGCGTCTTGCACAACAGGTAAGACCTACGACTGAACGTCATATTTTATAATATTAGCCATACTGTGCAGCAACTGCACACGTCCCGATCACGATCTTCTTGAAATATTTGGGGGAGGATCGCATACCAGCGTCTGGTGCGTTTAGCGCCACCTGCAGGAAGGGAGTTTTGAGCGACTGTCGCAGAAATGACGTATGTACTCCGTTTCTGCAGGTGGCACTAAACTCACCAGATGCTGGTATGCCATCCGCCACCAAATACTACAAGAAGAAGATCGCAATCGAGAAAATGTCATCTACATCTCAGAAGGCCTGGGGGTGAGAAAATAAACAGCTAATTGGAGTTTTTGGGTGAACTATCCCTTTAAAGGCAGGGTGGCCGTTTTCTGCCAGCCATTGTTGATGTTTCAAATCACCAAAACAAACACGCCCCTACCACTTGCAGGGTCTTGCCTCTGTAATGAAGGCTCCGCCCCACACATACGTACGCAACCCAGACGACGATCATGGCGGAATCTGCTGTGCAAGCCGGTTGAGGGTATGATGTCATCAATAAGTGAAGCAATGTGTGTTTTACTATGGTAATAAAGGTCACATGTTTTTTGGTGGTACTGTGTGTTTTTAGCGCCGTTTCACGCGGTCACGTTCTACAGCTGGAACAAGTGGTAGAGGCAGAGTCCGAGGCAGGGCACTGAATGTTCCCACGGATACACGCCTAGAAGTAGACGACATAGAGCGCGTGCAAATGTTGCAAGCTCAAAGACTTACAGTAGCGCAAGTAATGATCATCAGCCGAAGACCCTGCAGCCACACCCCACCCTATACAAGGTCAGCCAACATGGTGTGTATGCCAGCGATGCAGGGAGATGCCAACTGATATTGAGAGGAAGTGCTGCGGCCAACTTCCAGATTCTGCATTTCGATGTTACCACTCATGAAACTCTACATTTTAGAGGAAGGTGTCTTCAGACTGGCACGGAGGATCTGGAACGACATCAGGGCAGTGCAGGACCTTCCAGACATCTTTTCATACCTGTAATTCCACAAAGCACATATTTTAAATGAGCTGCAGATACTTTGGGATGTCCTTCAGCCATCGTGCATCCATAATTAACTCTGTAAGCTTCTGATGGGCTGTAGAATTAGACTCAATCTACTCCTTGTTCCTGATCACAGTAAGTTGACCATGGGTGCAGCTACCAAGCGCCCATGAATGCTCATCCATAACATAATGGGGTAGCCCAATCCACAGGTCCTACAACGTTAAAATTGTTTTATTTAAAAATAATTCTGCATATTCCTTTCACTTTCAAATGCCCGAGTATAGTATGACAAATAAGTTTGACACTTACAAAGAACTGGTCATAGTTGTCAACCATCCTGCAGCACTACCAGAAGTGATTGCAGATGTCTTTACTCCAATGCAATAGAGCACTTCTGCTGACTTGTCTAAAAATAATAAACATCAAAATTAAACAAAATAGAAAAGATAAACACCCATAAAACACGACTTTAACAACATAATATATTTTATTCTTTAAAATGTCTCATTACTTACTTAAAATATTCATTTAGAAAGGTTTTTGGCACCATGCCACACATCAAGGGAATGATGTACTCCTGTATTTTTTTAATTTTCCCTTTTCTGGATCTGTATAAAAAAAATCTTCGCATTTCAAAACATATACTGTATGCCTAATTAATAAACTGCCTAATACTTTGTAATCAGTAGGAAAATAAATGTAATAAATATAAAACAGATGCAACACTATCTTTGGATTGAAGCTGGTTTAAGTTTTCTTCTCTCTTCTTATCCCAAAAATGTTGCATTTGATCCACGCAGAAGTGTTCCTGGATCCTGAAGAATAATGGCCTGTTCACCATTTGCATGTTCATAAATTTGAAGAGCAGTGCTATTTTTGCATAGTTGTTCCCTGAAATAAGAATATTTGAAGCAAGAAAAAAGTCTCCAGCATTCAATCCAAACTTCATGGTGGGTTATGAAGTCCACTTCCACACAACGTGACCACGAGGGCATATCTGGAATAGATTTGGACATATGTAATATTTTATACTTGTAAATCAAGGTCTGATCCACAATGAGTTATAAAGAGAAGAGAACTTTACCCATTCAATGATGGCAGCAGTGCCCCTTGACGGTACTGCAACATCAAATGGTTTGGATGCTCCACAGTATCGTCCGTTGTGTTGTTCTATTGCAAGAGTCTTCAACTAAAATCGCTTGAGGTCCAGTAAACAAACCCTCCTACCAGCCGACGTCCGGACAATTAAATACCTAAAAACATGAATTGATGGTTTTGGGCAGACCAAAGAAATAAACATGTCTTTTCATATCTATACGACGGCATAACAATGTCTGACAACAATATAATGAAAGAAAATGTGCAAAAATGCCCTAATCTCTAAACCTGAACTGAACATACATTCATTTCAACATTAAGAACTTTAAAAGAAAACTAAAGTTTTGTTTTCTGCTGAACTGAGATTAACAAATAGCAGCATCAAATTGTGACTGAACATCCTCACAACATTTCAGCTCTTCTTGTGGCTGTTGAAGCTGAAACGGGGTTTGTTTAATATTTTATTTTAGTTCATGTCTTTATTTTCCTTCTAAACGTGTTTCACACGGCAGCCTCCTTGCACTCTTTTGCTATTTTCACATCAGTAAAGGGCTTGTTATGTTTCCTAAGATCCACTGTATTCTTAGTGAACATTTATATGCTCGTTGTTGGTCGGTAAGTGAGTGAGATGGACCCTTGTAGATCGCTACTACTGGGCTTTGAGCTTATATATTTCAGTGTCCTTACATCAGACTGCTGCATGCAAGTTTCTTCATAGTGTCTATGTCTAGTTTCATAATGCCGTTTCCACTTTTCACAACTGCAACAGACTCCGAGCAAATGAGACAAACCGGCCCTGTGCGTGTCGATGCAGGAAGAATAAATGCAAATCTCTCAACCCATTCATCTCGGAAAACATGGTTTTCAGCATCAACGCAAGGTCGGTTTGCTGTGAGGAACACCCCGGGAGAATGGAAACTCTTTTTTCGAGTATGTGGGCGCCAGGCCCTGAGAAGGGCCCTGTTCTGACGGGGTAGGGACATAGCTGTGATGCTCGGGCCTGATCTTGTCCTCCCTGGGGTCTTCCCATCAGGGGCGCTTCCTCCGGGAAGGCTGCTGACGGGGTGGTGGTTTCCCCTTCGACCTCCTCTTCCGGGGTGCAGCCTGGGCCGGGGCACGGGAACCGGAGCAGATGTCGAAGGTTGCCTGGGCTGTTGGGAAGCAGACGTCGCTCGAGATCTCGGAGGCCTCTGGGCGGCAGACGTCGCTCGAGATCTCGGAGGCCTCTGGGCGGCCGAGTCGCGGCGAGGAAGGATGTGGCTGATGGCCTCGGTCTGCTTCTTCACCGTCGAAAACTGCTGAGCGAAGTCCTCGACGGTGTCACCAAACAGCCCCCCTGCGAGATGGGTGAGTCGAGAAAGCGGACTTTCTCGGCATCACTCATCTGCGCAAGGTTAAGCCAGAGGTGTCTCTCCTGGACCACTAATGTGGACATCGTCCGACCCAGGGCTCGTGCCGTCACCTTGGAGCGAGGTCAGTGGCGGTACTGAGTTCCTGCATAACCCCCGGGTCGGCCTTACCCTCGTGGAGCTCCTTCAACGCACGATGGCCATGGCGTGGAGGAAGGAGGCAGCCTGGCCTGCGGCGACGTAGGCCTTCGACACCAGGGGATGCCAAAGTCCTACACGGAAGGCGTGGTCGATTCCTCCAGGTGGCAGCTGTCTGCGGGCAAAGATGCACCACGACAGCACGTTCCACCTGGGGGATATCGACGTAACCTTTGGCTGCCCCACCATCGAGGGAAGTGAGGGAGTTGGAGCTGGTCTGACTGGAATGTACCGTGAGCGGGGCGCTCAAAGTCTTACACAGCTCCTCATGCACCTCCGGGAAAAATGGCACCGGGGGTGGGCGAGGCTTTACACCGCGCTCCGACCCCAGGAACCATATATCCAGCCGCGAGCACTGGGGTGGAGGCAGTGGAGTACACTGCAGGCCAATGCTCGTGGCCGCCCGGGTTAGCATGGTTGACATCTCGACGTCTGCTTCCTCCTGCGCTAGACCCCCCTTGGGAGGGAGCTGCTCAGATTCGTCAGGGTCTGATGCCAACAAATCTCCCTCCGATGCTGCGAGCGACATCTCATCTTTGTCACGCATGACTGAGGATCCCAACGGTATGCCACCGTCGGTTGGGGGACGGTCAGACAAGAGAGGCGGGGTGCAAGCGGCCCGTGAGCGTTTAGCTGCCGGGTTTACGCTCGCAGAAGTCCCCATATCACCAACGCTGCTAGCCTTCGCTGACAGCAGGGCCGTGGCCCCCGTCGTCGCAATTCGGGTAGCGAGCGAAGTGGTGGTTGGTTCCCGGAGGAAGACAGCCACCCGTGACCGCAATGTCTGAATGACCATCTGCCCGCAGTGTGGGCAAGATGTGTCAACGAAAGCTGCCTCAGCGTGCTGGACGCCTAGACACTTAACGCAGCTCTCGTGTCCATCCCCCTCCTCGATGAGGGTGCCGCACCCAAGAGAACAGCGGGACATGCTGCGCTGGAGAAATAGCCCGGCCCTGGAAAGGGCCTTTTGGAAAAATCTCGGACACCACTGGAACCGCCGAAACGCCCAGGGGAAGGTCGCTGCTGGAAGAAGGGACGATCCGCTGCACACGTCGTAGTACCGGCAATTGAAGAAAGTAGATAACGTTGCTTGAAATCATGAGCGATGGCTCTGAAGAACAAACGGTGAGTGAATGAAGCACTCCGGCTTCCTTTTATACCGGATATCCGGGGGCGGAGCCCGGCATGCAAATTTCATTCGCCAATTTTTATTGGCCTCTTCTAAAGTAGTCAGAGCTGATAGGTTCTCAAGGGCGAAAGTGAATTAGACACATGCAGTGAACAATATGTTCAATCAGCAGAAGAGAGCACTGCTGATGACCTTGATGAAGTTGATGAAACCATCAAAAAGACTGTTGAAGACACATTGTTTCCTTCAGATAAGGAATCTTCACATCAAAGCAAGAGGAAAAAAATGATGGCAATCAAGACAATTGTTAAAAATCCTGAAGGCACCAAAAAGTGGAACAAAAAACTGAACTGTTTGTTCTGTAAAAAAGCTCAGAAAAAAATATCTAGACATCTTGAACGACGTCATGCCAATGAACCAGAGGTTGCTAAAGCTTTTTGCTTTCCAAAAGGCTCTAAAAAGCGAAAAGATCATCTTGAAGGAATTCGAAATTAAGGGAACTATCAGCACAACGTAGATGTTGGGTTCCGGGGTTAATCTCTACCTTGTTTGTTTTTTTGTGTGGGTGAGTGTTCGAACACGTGGGGTTCATGTCATGGCGCCACGTGTTCGCTGTCTGCGTCTAATTGGTTTCACCTTGGTTTCCCATTACCCCATCATTTACTTCACGATCTACACCTGGTTTCTATCTCACTTAACCCCTTATAACCACCATCACTTCTCATTGTCCCTTGTGCTATCGTTGACTAAGGTCACAGTACCGTCCCGTATTTCTCTAGTCTAGTTTTTGTCGTGTGGATTAACCCTATTTAAACCTGCCTTGCTTTTTGTAGTCTTGTCGACTGAGTGGCTGTCCTGTTGACTGTATCCTGGGATTCCCTTTTTCTCCCTTGGACTTTTTTAGTCCTCAGTTCAGACTCTGCATATTTCACTGTCATTATTTTTCCCGTCTCACCGGACAGACCTTCACCACCCTCGACCAGTCATACAAGGAAGAAGTCTTCTACCCAGAACCAGACTTCCACCCTTGGACTCTCACCCCGGTGCTGTCCTGATTACGGGAGTGTCTGTCACGTCAGCTCATCCGGGTCTCGTGCCTCCGTGGGTTTGACCACTGTCCCAGCGGACTCCTTCGGTGGGTCTCCACCTCTCCACTGCAGACGGGTTCCTCGCTTCTTCATCTTGGTTGACGTTGCCGTACACTGGGGCTTACCCCAGTTGGCCTTGCAGTCAAACGACATCAGCTGAAACCCCGCCTGCTTCTCCTGCTACTATTATCACCCTGTGTGTATTGTCAAGTTTAATAAACCTTATTGTACCCCAATTGATTCCTCGTCTTCCAATCGAACCCTGACAGTAGAGGTTTTAGAAAAGAGGGATGGCGAAATTGTAACTTGGCGACAACCAACTGTTGCTGCAGAAATATCAGATTTTCTTCCTTGCCCACAGTGTCTTGGCTTCTTCATGAAGAAAGATTTATGGAGACACTCAAAGACATGCAGAGCTGAGGGGGTTGTCCAAAGAAAAAAAGGAGAGAGAGTGCGTTCCACTGCGGCTTGTCTTTAACCCTTGGTGTCAGAAACCACTGCAGGTGTTAAAACTCTTCTGAAGAGTATGCGTGATGACAGTATCACCCAAGTCATAATGATGGATCACTTGATCATGTTGTATGGCGAATCGCTTTACACAAAGTGTGGCCACGATCGCAGCCAGCATCCATACATTATACAAAAAATGAGAGAACTTGCATGCCTTATGGTCAAGGTAAAATAACTATCCAAGTCAGTGAAAACACTGGAGAAGCTGTGTGTTCCTCAGAACTTTGTTCTGGCCATCACTGCATGCAAGGAAGTAAGCTGCTATGATGCTGATTCAAATCTTTTTAAAACTCCTTCTCTAGCTCTCAAGATTGGTTACTCATTGAAGAAAGTCTGCCAGATAAGTTTAGGCCAGAGTCTTATGTCAGGGGACCCTGTGACAGAAAGGAATGTAAAAAACTTCATCAAACTTATTGATAGGCATTGGCGAACCAATATTTCAAGCAAGGCTCTCAACACCCTTCAGCAAGCCAAATGGAATAAGGGCGATACCATACCGCTCACAGAAGATGTTATGGTATTACAGAAACACTTGAGAAAGCAGGAGCAGGAGTCAAAAGAAAAACTAAAAAGAAATGCAAACACTGCTGACTGGAAAGTTTTGGCAGAAACATTACTTTGTCAGATTATTCTGTTTAATAGGCGACGTGAAGGAGAGGCATCTAAACTACTCCTTGCAGTTTATGAGAACAGGAACATGAAGCCTCCTAACCAAGATGTCGTTAAATCTCTGACTAAGTTAGAGCAGCAGATGTGCAGTGAATTGACTCGATTGGAAATTCGAGGAAAAAGTGGGAAAAAAGTACCAGTTCTTCTGACCAAAGACATGGTTGAATCAATTGATGTGTTAAATGGATGCAGAGAAAAAATTGGGGTCACCAACGACAATCCCTATGTTTTTGCAACAGTTGAGCATTCAACCCATATTCGTGGGTCAGACTGTTTACGGAAATATGCAGCAGTGTGTGGTGCCAAAGACCCCAAAAGCCTGACATCAACCAAACTGAGAAAACACGTGGCAACTCTGTGTCAGATCATGAACTTAAAAGATAATGAGATAATGATAATGACGACAGGCTTTATACGTTTGATTACATATGTTTAAATTCTGAAATTATAGCATATAGTCCAGTGAGGTATCACTGAAATCATGAGAACAGGACACATCTCTCTATGTGCACTCTTCAGCTGCAGCGTGAGAGCATGCGTAGACTGTGAAAAACTGTTTTGATTGGCTGTGTTTTCTTATTGATTGTCGCGTCCCACCCCTTTTTCGCACTCGGTATGGATGAACAAAATGCTTATCGCAGGTATCGCATCGGATTAGGTTATGATGCGGCGTTAATGAGGACTCGCAGTACCCAAATGACAATGTGTTGTCAGTTCCCTTTCTGTTGGTCTCTCGACGTTGTGTCGAACCGACAGATGGGGTTCGCCCTTGAGAACCAATCAACTTCGACTAGACTAGAAAAGGCCAATGAAATTGGCTAATTAAATTTGCATGCCGGACTCCGCCCCCGGATATCCGGGTATAAAAGGGAGACAGCGTGCTGCATTCATTCACCTTTTGTTCTTCGGAGCCTTCAAGACTACAAACTCTAAGAGTTCTTCTACTACACTGCCGGATTCTAACGACGTTGTGCAGCGGACTGTCCCTTCCTGCGGCGACTTCCCCTGGGCGTCTCGGCAGTTCTAGGAGTGTTCGAGTTTTTTTCTAAAAGAGCAAATTTCTCCAGCGTGGCATGTCCCGCTGTTCTCATGGGGGCAATACACTCATCGAGGAGAGGGGAGAGTGTTGCGGTTCACGATTCAGACGTTGCGTCACAGGCTGTGTTCCCACGGAACTCAGCCACCACCTCGTCTGCTTCCCGTTCCATGACAGCAGTGGCTACGGCCCTACCATCCGCTACGGCGAGCAGCGAGGGTGATGTGAGGATTATTGTGAGCATAAATCCGTCAGCCACTGGCTCGCGGACCGCTTGCACCTCGTCTCGTCCCACCGTCTTGTTCCTCAACCACGTATCGGAAACGGTGCGTGATGATGATGAGATGTCCCTTGCAGCATCAGGGGGTGACTTACCACGCAGTGCCGTGTTTCCCGGAAGTGCATGAGGAACTCAGTAAGACATGGTAACGCCCCCTTTTCGGCGCGTACACGTCAAACTAGTTCCGTCACCCTCTTTCCTCGATGGTGGGGCAGCTAGAGGATACGTCGATGTCCCCCAGGTGGAACGTGCTGTCTCGGTGCACCGCAGACGGCTGCCACCTGGGGGGCTCGACCTAGACTCCTGTCCAAAGCATGTAGGTTTTCGGCATCTCTGGTGTTGAGAGCTTACATTGCTGAGGACCAAGCTGCCCCCTCTATCCACGCTATGGCCATCATGCAGGTCCAGGCCAGGGCGTTGAGAGAGCTCCACGAGGGTAAGACCAACCCAGCGCTTATGCAGGAACTCCGCACCGCCACCGGCCTCGCTCACGGGCGACCAAGGTGACCGTGCAGGCCCTGGGTCGGACGATGTCCACACATATGATCCAAGAGAGACACCTCTGGCCAAACCTTGCACAGATGAGGCGAGACACAATGTCGAGGATAATGAGCAACCCTCAGCACTCTCAGTTGACGGTGCGTTGTGCTACATCATCGCGATGCAGGTAAGTCAGCAGAGCCGATCTCCTCCCCAGGGGCTTCCCCACGGCGAGGGATCTGCACTGCCAGCCATCGAACCACCCCCCGGGAGGCACGCAGTGCAACGGGCACGCAGTGTCGGGGCGATGGACGGGCCCCCGCCTGCGCTGGCATATCAATTGCCTAGAGTTGTGGACTGTGCTATTTGCACTCAGGAGGCTACAACCACAGCTGACCGCGGGACAAGCGGAAGTACGTCTTCCCCCAAGTGAGCCTCATTGCACAGGTCCTGTGCAAGATCAGGGAAGAGGAGTATCAAGTGCTACTAGTTTGCGCTGTACTGGCCCAACCGGACTTGGTTCTCGGCTAATGCTACGGAGACCATCCATTGTCCATGGCCCCTGGACGAGATCCTGACCATCACTCAGGCAGGGACGCTGCCGCAGGGAAAAGAGTCCTCACCATCCATGGCCCCTCTCAATGGACCCCTGGGTGAGTCCAGGGCCCCGGCCCCTCGGGCTATATTTCAAGTAAGCGCCTCCCCCACTCTTCCAAGAGAAGAGACCTCCTGCCTCCGTTCCCTGCGGTTCCAAACTCTCAGATCTTGACTCAGGCCCCCGTGCCCAAGCAACCTTGACGGCCCTTCTGGAGAGGCACCCAACGGTGGAGATCACCACTGCGCACTTGGACCACGCAGCTCTGACCAGCTCTTTGTCTGTTTTGGAGGACAGCAGAAGGGTAGAGCTGTCTCCAAAAAGAGACTGGCGCACTGGATCGTGGATGCCGTCACTACGGCATACCGATCACAGGTTCTCATCCATTGGCAGTGCTTCACTCGGCCACTGGGGCGAGGGCAGGCATTTGTAGAGCTTTGGGCCCCAACACCTTCGCAAGGTTTTACAACCTTCGCGTAAACCCGGTGTCAGCCCACGTCCTACCTGGCAACATGTAGAACTGGCATCCGAAGGGGCGTATGCCTGCGAAAGTGCCTCCCCACCCTCCAGCAGGTTGGGTCAGTGTGCCCAATCTACCTCTCTTCTTACCCAACCACATGGTTAAGAACAGGTATCCCATCCACCTCCCTTCTTACCCAACCACATGGTTAAGAACAGGCATTCCATCCATCACTAAGCAAGCACCCCTGGGGGTCGGCTGGGCAGAGCAGCCTTCCCCCTTAGGCCGGGAGAACATATGAACTATCACAGATAGCTCTAACCGGACCTAGTGTACCCACCTTTCTCCAAGAAAGCACTGGGACCCCCCGACTATCACACTGGAAGCTTACAGTTTCGCGAAGGCCTCATGCTGACACGCCCAGGCCTGCTACCGTCGCTTCGCTAGAGGTTGTGACACGATACAGCGTTGTGGCGTTTTCCATGGGAACCCCATCTGTCGGCTCGACACAACGTCGAGAGACCGACAGAAAGGGAACGTCTCGGTTATGTCTGTAACCTCGATTCCCTGATGCCACAACACGTATCGTCCTCTGCTGTAGTCGTGAGAGGCTCTCAGGCTCTTCAGAACAAAAAGTAAATGAATGCTGCAAATCCGGGGGCGGAGACCGGCATGCAAATTTCTTTAGCCAAATTTCATTGGCCTCTTCTATTGTAGTCAGAGTTGATAGGTTCTCAAGGGCGAACCCCATCTGTCGGCTCGACACAACGTCGAGAGACTGACAGAAAGGAAACCGAGGTTACAGACGTAACCGAGACTTTTTTCATCCTTCAATGTAACAATTATGTCCAAAATGCACATATGTGGATAAGGGAGCAATTAAAGTCATGGTTAGAATACCAAAGGACATTAAAGAGACCTTTGTACTGACTCAAGCAGAGATGAACAGCCCTAAAAGGACAACCTTTCCCGGCATTATCTTAAAAACTTCCAGCTTCTTGCATCATGAACAGCACTGTGGCAGCAGTGGAGTCATTCAGGTT
This sequence comes from Triplophysa siluroides, assembly GCA_006030095.1. NCBI lineage: Eukaryota > Metazoa > Chordata > Actinopteri > Cypriniformes > Nemacheilidae > Triplophysa > Triplophysa siluroides. The sequence continues at coordinate 121,477 of VCII01000355.1, forward strand.
CCTGGGCACCACCATCTCTCAGGACCTGAAGTGGGACAATCACATTGGCTCCTTTGCTAAAAAAGCCCAGCAGGGGATGTACTTCTTACATCAGCTGAAGAAGTTCAACCTACCACAAACTCTATTAAAACAGTTTTACTCAGCAGTCATAGAGTCTGTCCTCTGCACATCCATCACTGTCTGGTTTTGCTCAGCCACAAAATCAGACATCAGAAGACTACAGTGGACGGTTCTGACTGCTGAGAAGATCATTGGTGCTCCCCTGCCCACCCTCCAAGAACTCTATACATCCAGAGAGTGAGGAAAATGGCTCAGAAAATCACCCTGGACCTCTCACACCCAAGCCATCATCTCTTCACAATGCTGCCGTCTGGTCGACGCTACAGAGCACTGAGCACCAAAACAACCAGACACAAATACAGCTTCTTCCCTCAGGCCATCTACCTCTTGAACAGTTCAATGTTTTTTACCCACCGTGCAATTACTAACTCTGTGCAATAATACTTAAGTGCAATATTAATTATATCATGCAGATAATACACTATCTATTTTTATACAACTTTTTCTGTAAATTATATTTAATTCTGCTGTATATAGCACATACCTTGTATTACAATAGTCGATTCTTATTTTTTACTTGTACATATTTACATACAGACATAGCTTTACTCTCTACATCTTTATCTTATGTTTATTATATTGTATTTCTTATTTTTATACCCATAGGCCCTTATATAAATCATCTGTGTACTGTATTCTATTGTGTTGTGGTCTCTGTGTACTGTTGTTGCTGTTTCTGTGTACTGGATGCTCCTGTCACCAAAACAAATTCCTTGTATGTGCAAACATACATACTCGGCAATAAAGCTCTTTCTGATTCTGATATAAAAAAATAGGAATAAATAAAAGAGTGTGCGGTTTTCATTGTTACTTGTATGATATCATATGGAATATACACAGTGGTCGAAAGTTCACATACACCTTGCAAAATCCTAAAAACGTTTGAAATTTAATTTATTCAAATAAGTGTAATTTTAAAGATTTGTTTTTATTTTAGTACTGCCCTGAACAAATTATTTCACATATATTCCACAAAACAGAATAATAACTGAATATATAAAAAAATAACCCCGTTCAAAAGTTTACATATTGCTTATTCTTATAATACTGTATGATGTACCTGGACAATCAATTATAGTTTTTGTGTTGTCTGACTGTTGTTTAAGAGTTTTTTGTTTATGAGCCATTTAACTTGTACACTGATCTTCAGAGAAATCCTCCAGGTCCTACACTGTCTTTGATGTTCAGTATCTTCTGCATGTCTGACCTCTGTCCAGCAGTAACTCTGATGTTGAGTTGATCTTTACACACTGACATATAATAGTTGTGTATGAGTGCTTGTTGTCAGTCTGTAAAGATAAATCTAACATTGTATAGTCACAGCTGGACATTGGTCAAACATGACCAGGGAACAGTTTAATGGACCAGGACAACTTTAAACCCTTAAACAACTATCACAAAACCACACACACTGTCATTGTTTTTCCAGGTCACACTGTACTGTATTAAGAATCAGGTATATGTAGACTTTTGACAACCAAAAAAAAGTAATGTGCAGGGCAAATTTCAAAAGCTTCAGATGTGGTTAAAAGTAAACATAAGGCAATAAATGATGCCGTATACTTAATAATTAAGTTATCAGTCTTGCATTATTTGTTATTATTGCCCTGTCAGCTAAAGAATATTGCAAAGATGAAGTCATCCTTAACATGTCTGTAATACATGCTTTTATCTCATTCAGATTAGATTATTGTATTGTTTTGTACTAGGGTGTTTCACAGTCTCTATTGTCTAGTCTTCAACTTGTTGAAAATGCTGCCCGCTCTACTGTTAACTGGAACAATTAAAAGGGAACATATTTCACCAATGTTGATCTCTCTCCACTGTTTCCCAGTTAAACATCGTATCCATTTTAAAACATTGTTGTTTGTTTCTAAGGGTTCCATCATATATCTCAGATCTGATTCCGTTCCACTGTAATGCCTCGGGAACTTATGTCAACTATAGTAGCCTTCAGTTGACTGTTCCAAGGACAGGCTTGAAATCAAAAAGGAGATTGTGCCTGGAACAATTTGCCACCTTTTATAAGAACTTCACCAACATACGTTGTTTTTAAGGCTCTTCTTAAAACGTATTTATTTACGGTTGCATATGGTCATAAATAAGCACAGTGGCATAACTGTAGTGTACTATGACACTACAGTTATGCCACTGTGCTTACTTCTGTCGCTGTGTGCTATGTTTACTTTTTGTATTTTGTTATCCTTACATTTTGTACAGCACTTTGGCCAACAGCTGTTGTTTTTAAATGTGCTCTATAAATAAATATGACTGACTGTTTCTTCATTTTACAAAAATATTTCAACTCTTGTGATTTTGCTGTCTGCTTATGAAGACTGGGTTGTGTAGTTCACAATACAGCCACTAGGCGTGGGTAGATATAACGACAGGTACAGTAACTGCACTCATAAACTGAGGTATCATCATCCATATCGATAGTGGACCAATAATGTCGATGAGGAGAAGACTTGAAACATTAAATACGAGATTTAATGCATTGATACAAAATCGCCTAACACATAATAACACAGACGAGGATAACAACTTTTCGCAAGGCGACACCATTGAGAGGTTGGTTTTCTGTGCCTTTAATGTAATTAATATTTCGCACCAAATCTTAATCACTTTGTTTATATTAAGTCGGCAAGCAAAATTAAATCTTGTGATTCAATATGGAGATCGGTCCCAAGATCAGTTGGAATTTGATTATTCCACTTTTAAGAATCATACGGATTCATCATGTACGTATAAAGAGAAAATGCAGGAAAAAAATTAACAATTATTTCGAGGGTATAATCAGACTATATGCACACTTTATATGTAAACACTTCACTGTGGAATACATTTGAGAAAAAATTAGATTATGTGCTGAAACTGGACGAGATTTACTGGGGGACTACCAGTTGTGAACATGATATTTTTATACAATAAAAATATGTTTTTTATATTAAATAATACTATATAGATGCAGAAAATCACACTATATATTTAATTTGCATGTGTTAGCGTTTGAAGGCTGTTTTATGTATAAAACCGTGCGGCCACGTGCACCCCTCCCCCACTTCCAGCCCTGGTTATATTTTAAAGACTAATGAAAGTTAAATTCTAAGTAGATTAATGTATAATATTATTAGGAATTTAACATAATATATTTATCCTTTATACAAAAACACTGTATACTGTAGTATTTTTGAAAAAAGCAAAGAACAATTAAAAAACCTAAACTGAATAGTTAAATAGATGGGCAAGTGATGAAAAATAGATGACTCCAACAACTCACTGGGCTTAAAACATACAACATATAACACACTTCCTTATTTATGCTGTTATGTTTATCGAACAATTTTGTGTTAGAACTGTTTCATTAAAGACTGAGAATGTTCCGCAGCAACATCCCCAACGATGCCTTCCCCCAAAGTTGGGCTTTCTTTTATTGAAAACAGTAGTGAGCATCTGCTCACAACACAACGTAAGTGCCTAACCTTGTTGAAAAAAAACAGCATATGCTGGGTTAGGTATGTTTTGATGCTGGTTTGACCAGCTTAAACCAGCTAAGGACCAGTTCATGACCAGTATAAACCAGCACATGACCAGCTTTAACCAGCAAACCAGCATCAAAACATACCAAACCAGCATGAGTGTAAAATCTCTGAAATCTGTGACATATTTTTAAAGGTAACTATTTCTCTTATACAGTTAAAAAAATTATTGTTCCCCTTTCAATGAATGAGAGGGCATTTATCATCAGAAAATCAGAAACCTTCAATGGGAGAGGGGGAAATGGAAATCTGCAGAGTTGACAGGAGGCGAAGGATCTTACCAGTTCAGTTGAGCAGTGTTTGCCCTGCATCAATTAAAGCATGCCCAAAGTTTGGCAGGTCAGCAGTATATGTGCGGCTTAAAGTAAGTATAAGAAGTTACTGCATATGTACAAAATATGTAGATGGCATAGTGCAAAACAAGGCAAGGCTGTACTGTCTTTTTTGACAGGACACATCAAGACTGACTGATGTACAGCATGAAAACTATGAGGTAATCTGTAAGAGGCATGCTAAAGTAAATTTCCTCTCATAATGTTTCTTCAGATATACACGATAACTTAATAAAATATTTCCAATATGAAACCTAAAAAACACAAGCATCTCTGACAAAAGTAATATTGATTTATAAGATGGTTTGCTCTAAAATGCACAATATTGAAAAAAATTGTCAAAATATTTAACACTTTATCTCTATATTGATTAACTGTTTCTTGATAGAATTCTTTCAGTGGAACCGCAGACACAATAGGCATTCCAGGAATAAGTAACAGGGTAAGCAAGAATTATTCTCATAATTTATCAAATCATTAATGCTATATAAGGACTAACTTAAAGGTGTGCTTGCGTATAGTTTGTATAGCCTATAACGTTAGTTGTATTGCGTTTAATGATATATGACCGTACCTGTCAGCATTTGAGGCCTGTGATAACAAACTGGACAAAAGATCACCGTGATCGCGGGTCTCAAATGTTGCGAGAGTTTCCATGATAAATAAACAAACGGGAGACTCCCGGTAACTTATGGATATCACCCAGCACCAGAAATAATACCAAAACACTCTGCAATAAATACAAATGACTAGAGGTCCCCAGGTCTCGTGCGAATAGTGCTCAGGGCACATCAAGCGATCTCTAACAAAGCCATAGTGACGCATAGTGCAAACATGTTTTACTGACATAAGATTGCTGCAACATTCCTATCAGATCCAATATGATGACACAGCTCTGCTTTTTAACCTTTTTGCCTTGTTCACAAAGGAATCCTGGGAGAAATTAATCGAACACACACTCCATGTTTTTCCCACATGAGCTGGAACGTCTTTAAAAATAAACTTTAATCCTGCATTCCTAATGTCGGAATCCGAAGGAAGGTTATGCAACTGTATTCTTCCACAACCAGGGATGGCACAATATTTAGCTATCTTTAACAGCATGTTTGTTTATTGCTTGCTCGCTCTATCAGGTTCCGCACAACATGTGTTACTTCAGTATTGTCATGCGCAAACCAGTGGGCGGGGCTAGAGAAGTAGTCCTTGATATTCTTACTGTGTTGAGGTAGTGTTCATCCTATCAATGTCGTCCTAGAAATGGTGCATTCCAGAACCTGCCGTTAAATATATTTTAAAATATATAAAGATACACAGATCTCACCATCAAATAAAAAAATCTAAATCCCTTTATTGTCACTCAACCATATACACAAGTGCAACAGTAGGTGAAAAACCTGGGAGCAGTTCCTACCAACATGGGAGTATAACAGATATGAGCCAGAATTGTTACAAAAAAAAAGACATTCTCCCGTACACATTTACACAAGAAACATTTCTGTACAAGTGTTTAACCATAGTATAAGGAATGACACATCATTTACATACCTACATCTTCTTCTTCTTGTTCGTCCATCAAAGTTGATGATGACCATGGCACATTTGTCATTTTGTTGGGTTTTGATGAGTGCGCAGATGGCTGAAGAGGCCAATCCGAGCCCGGAATTCCCTGTGGCACACCTGACAGATCAGGGAGGATGTAGAGCTCTGAGGTGCAGCCACATATCCTTCCTTGGTAGATTTGCGCTGCTGCCTCTTCAAGATAGCACAGGAGCTTCTCCTGCTCTCACAGAGGACTGCACCGTCCTGGACTTCTTTTCTCCAGGCAGGTCGGTCCTGTGCTAGGGATTCCCAGCTTTTCAGGTCGAGTCCAAAGCTCTTCAAGGAAGTTTTAAGGGTGTCCTTGTAGCGCTTTTTGAGGCCACCTTGTGCTCGTTTGCCATTCTTCAGCTCGGCAAAGAAGACTTGTTTTGGAAGTCTCACGTCAGGCATTCTGGTCACGTGGCCAGTCCATCTAAGCTGTTCCTTCGCAAGCAAGGTGTAGATGCTGGGGATATTTGCCTTGCTGAGGACTTCCGTGTCAGGGATTCTGTCCTGCCACTTGATTCTCAGTAGTTTCCTCAGACAGCTCAAGTGGATATGATTCAATTTTTTGGCATGGCGCTGGTAAACTGTCCAGGCTTCACACCCATACAGAAGAGTTGGTAAGACAACAGCCCGGTAGACCTTCAGTTTTGTCTCCTGCTTGATGCCAGTCCTTTCCCATACCAAGTCACGTAGACGTCCAAAGGATGCGCTGGCCTTGACAATCCTGATGTTAACTTCATCATCTATGTGCACAGCATGAGACAGTGTACTACCAAGGTAAATAAACTTGTCAACGGCTGAAAGCTTTTGCCCATTCACAAAGATGGTTGGCTCAGTGTAGGGTTTCCCAGAAGCAGGTTGGTATAGGACTTCAGTCTTCTTTGTGCTGATTGTTAGGCCGAAGTTGTTGCAAGCTGAGGAGAGGTGGTCCATACTGTCCTGTAGATCTTTATTTGAGCCAGCAGCCAGAGCACAGTCATCAGCAAACAAAAGTTCTCGAACAGTGACTTCCTCCACTCTAGTTTTGGCTTGCATCCTCCGCAGATTGAATAGCCCACCGTCAAAACGGTAGATGAAGTTAATCCCAGTGTTGTAATTCTGGAATGAGTCTTGCAGCATGGCAGAAAACCCCATGCTGAAGAGTGTTGGCGCTAAAATGCAGCCTTGCTTTACCCCGTTTGTGATTGGGAACGGATCAGAGAGTTCTTGCTGGTCTCTGACGCTGGCCATCATGCCATCATGGAGATTGCGCACAATGCCAATGAACTTGTCTGGACACCCATACTTGGCCATGATTTTCCATAGGCCCTCCCGGCTGAATGTGTCGAATGCTTTGTACATACCTACACAACTACTAGTAGTCTAACTATATCCTAAAGACAGTCAGAGACTGGACAAATTGGACAAATGGACAAATTGAGAGAACCTATATAAAAACTGTCAGGTCCAAGATACTTATACAGTCGTGGCCAAAAGTTTTGAGAATTACATAAATATTGGAAATTGGAAAAGTTGCTGCTTAAGTTTTTATAATAGCAATTTGCATATACTCCAGAATGTTATGAAGAGTGATCAGATGAATTGCATAGTCCTTATTTGCCATGAAAATTAACTTAATCTCAAAAAAACCTTTCCACTGCATTTCATTGCTGTCATTAAAGGACCTGCTGAGATCATTTCAGTAATCATCTTGTTAACTCAGGTGAGAATGTTGACAAGCACAAGGCTGGAGATCATTATGTCAGGCTGATTGGGTTAGAATGGCAGACTTGACATGTTAAAAGGAGGGATGCTTGAAATCATTGTTCTTCCATTGTTAACCTGCAAAGAAACGCGTGCAGCCATCATTGCGTTGCATAAAATGGCTTCACAGGCAAGGATATTGTGGCTACTAAGATTGCACCTAAATCAACAATTTATAGGTTCATCAAGAACTTCAAGGAAAGAGGTTCAATTCTTGTAAAGAAGGCTTCAGGGCGTCCAAGAAAGTCCAGCAAGCGCCAGGATCATCTCCTAAAGAGGATTCAGCTGCGGGATCGGAGTGCCACCAGTGCAGAGCTTGCTCAGGAATGGCAGCAGGCAGGTGTGAGCGCATCTGCACGCACAGTGAGGCAAAGACTTTTGGAAGATGGTCTGGTGTCAAGAAAGGCAGCAAAGAAGCCACTTCTCTCCAAAAAAAACATCAGGGACAGATTGATCTTCTGCAGAAAGTATAGTGAATGGACTGCTGAGGACTGGGGCAAAGTCATATTCTCCGATGAAGCCCCTTTCCGATTGTTTGGGGCATCTGGAAAAAGGCTTGTCCGGAGAAGAAAAGGTGAGCGCTACCATTAGTCCTGTGTCATGCCAACAGTAAAGCATCCTAACACCATTCATGTGTGGGGTTGCTTCTCATCCAAGGGAGTGGGCTCACTCACAATTCTGCCCAAAAACACAGCCATGAATAAAGAATGGTACCAAAACACCCTCCAACAGCAACTTCTTCCAACAATCCAACAACAGTTTGGTGAAGAACAATGCATTTTCCAGCACGATGGAGCACATAAGGCAAAAGTGATAACTAAGTGGCTCGGGGACCAGAATGTTGAAATTTTGGGTCCATGGCCTGGAAACTCCCCAGATCTTAATCCCATTGAGAACTTGTGGTCAATCCTCAAGAGGCGGGTGGACAAACAAAAACCCACTAATTCTGACAAACTCCAAGAAGTTATTATGAAAGAATGGGTTGCTATCAGTCAGGATTTGGCCCAGAAGTTGATTGAGAGCATGCCCAGTCGAATTGCAGAGGTCCTGAAAAAGAAGGGCCAACACTGCAAATACTGACTCTTTACATAAATGTCATGTAATTGTCGATAAAAGCCTTTGAAACGTATGAAGTGCTTGTAATTATATTTCAGTACATCACAGAAACAACTGAAACAAAGATCTAAAAGCAGTTTAGCAGCAAACCTTTTGAAAACGAATATTTATGTAATTCTCAAAACTTTTGGCCACGACTGTACATCTCATGTGCTTGTACAGACGGGCTCTCTGGAATGCTGAGACAGTCCTTGATCACTGAAAACTTTCCGTATTGATATTCTTGTTTTAAAAATTGCATTATTTGCAGTACAATCAGTTGCTTAGTGCTGAAACCAATAGAGTTTAAATTTAATAAGAATTTTAGCTAAATATGTTTATTATGTTTACAGGAACGTCAGCGGCTCCAGATGGAAACCATGGAACAAAGACGAAGACAGGTTTTTGTTATTTTTATTATTTTATGTTACAGTGATATATGTGTTTATTTTAAAGAAAATTACTGATATATGTTTGTTTTAAAGAAAATTGCTGAAAGGAGGATGCATATAAGTTATATTAGTGAGCCAGAGCAAGGCATTTTACTACAGTTTCAATACCCGGATGGTTCCAGGAAATCAAGGAGATTTTGGGAATCACAACCAATTCAGGTTTTTCATGTTGAATAATTGAAGGTGAATAATGTGATTTTGAATGTCAGTTCACTTGTTATTTTTGTGTACTTTTGTTTGTTGTGAAGGATCTGTTTGCGTTTGCTGGTTCGGACAACATGGCTAGTTAAGTGTTTTCTGTTCATGTTGATGGCAGTCTTTCCGATTATGAAATCAGTAGCCCCTCAACCTTGTATGTGCTTTGGATGTCAGGTGTTCAAATAGAGGTCAGTTTCACTTTTAAAAATACTTTTTAAAAGCTAAACAAATGTCCTTACCTCTGTGATTTCATTTGTACACTCAAAAAAATGACTCATTGGTTTAACATGATTCAATCATGGACATTGGTTCCGCATAAATGAATCAAGTAAACTCAACATGAAATTAACATGTAGAGAGAACATGAGTGAAACATGTAAACTCAACATGAAATTAACATGTTAAGTGAACATGACTGAATCAAGTAAACCCAACAAGATACTCTTCTGCACAACTCCTAAAACAGACGTCACAAAAACTCTTTAAAATGCCAACACAACAGAATACTAAACTCTAATACCCATTAGGGCAACCATTAAATCAATGGTTAAATCAATAGATAGCAAGCCACCGTTAAATCAATGTTAAAAATGATTAATGGCTTGAATCAAAATAACTTTTGCACCCGCAATTAATGATGAAAAAAATGAAATTTCATCTAACCATTATTGTGATCAGTGTTTGCTTTAGTTGGGACCTTGATGCTTGACATTATTAAGTCAGCTCCTCAGTTTCTCTTTCAATGCTTGTGAATGTGTTTAATGAAGCACATGTAAAGCATAAAGAAAGTAAACTATCATGACAGGAGAGGTATAGTTGTTTGGCTTTTATTGGTGTGTTATAAAAAAAAGAAGCAGTATTAAATTTGTAGTAAGTGATTTGTGGTTAATGATTGATTATGTTCTGGTCACAAAAATGCAAAATTTCTGGGGAAAAATAAACAAAGTTTTATCGGCACATTTAAACATCAACTCTCATCACACAAACCTCAACAATGGTGACAATCATCAAACTAATTCAGATAAACAGATCAACTGCAATGCATGCTGGGAGTCATGACTGAGTTCCCTTTCTGTCGGTCTCTCGACGTTGTGTCGAGCCGACAGATGGGGTTCGCCCTTGAGAACCTATCAGCTCTGACAACTTTAGAAAAGGCCAATGAAAATTGGCGAAATAAATTTGCATGCCGGGCTCCACCCCGGATGTCCGGTATAAAAGGAAGCCGGCGTGCTTCATTCATTCAGCGTTTGTTCTTCAGAGCCATCGCTCATGATTACAAGCATTCTTAAAAGTCTATCGACTACAATTGCCGGTTTCTACAACATGTGCAGTGGATCGTCCCTTTCCTGCAGCGACCTTCCCCTGGGCGTTTCGCGGTTCCAGTGGTGTTCGAGATTTTTTCCAAAGGCCCTTTCCAGGGCCGGGCAATTTCTCTAGTGCGGCATGTCCCGCTGTTCTCTTGGGTGCGACACCCTCATCGAGGAGGGGGACGGACATGAGAGCTGCGTTAAGTGTCTGGGCGCCCAGCACGCAGAGGCAGCTTTCGTTGACACATCTTGGCCGCACTGCGAGCAGATGGTCATTCGGACATTGCGGTCACGGGTGGCTGTCTTCCTCCGGGAACCAGCCACCACTTCGCTCGCTACCCGAACTGCGATGACGGGGGCCACGGCCCTGCTGTCCGCTAAGGCTAGCAGCGTTGGTGATATGGGGGCATCTGCGAGCATGAACCCGCCAGGTAAATGCTCACGGGCCGCCCGCACCCCGCCTCGCTTGTCTGACCGCCCCCCAACCGACGATGGCATACCATCTGGATCCTCAGTCACGTATTCGGTCACGATGTGTGACGAAGATGAGATGTCGCTCGCAAAATCGGAGGGAGATTTGTTGGCAACCGACCCTGAAGACTCCGAGCAGCTCCCTTCCAAGGGGGGTCGAGCGCAGGAGGAAGCAGATGTCGAGATGTCGACCATGCTTACCCGGGCGGCCACGAGCATTGGGCTGCAGTGTACACCACTGCCTTCTCCCCGACGCTTGCGGCTGGATACGTGGTTCCTGGTGTCGGAGCGCGGTGCAAAACCGCACCCACCCCCGGTGCCATTCTTCCCGGAAGTGCTTGAGGAGCTGTGTAAGACTTGGAGCGCCCCGCTCACGGCACATTCCAGTCAAGGATGATGTCCACACTAGTGGTCCAGGAGAGACACCTCTGGCTCAACCTTGCGCAGATGAGTGATGCCGAGAAAGTTGGTTGGTTGGAAGGCTGTTTGGTGACACCGTCGAGGACTTCGCTCAGCAGTTCTCGACGGTGAAGAAGCAGACCGAGGCTATTAGCCACATCCTTCCTCGCTGCGACTTGGCTGCCCAGAGGCCTCCGAGATCTCGAGCTACGTCTGCTTCCCAACCGCCCAGGCCCCCTTCGACATCGGCTCCGGTTCCCATGCCCCCGGTCCCGGCTGCACCCCGGAAGAGGAGGTTGAAGGGGAAATCACCACCCCGTCAGCAGCCTTCCCGGAGGAAGTACAAATAGGGGGTTCGTGGAAAAAGTCCCATTCAAATAATCTGCCATTTGCCGCATAGTGTTGCGATGGATCGTAGTGTGAAAAAACCTGACACGTAGCGTCTATCTAAATGGGAAGTGGGTGATTTCACCTTACCCTGTGGTAAGACCATTTCTTTTTCTGCTGGCCCCGGATAGGGGGTGTGAGGACAACTCTAGGGGCGCTCTCGCGCCATGGCACCCCTCGGAGACCCCCAAGCCCTCTGTCCACGAACATCATATGCGTCCCTCACAGGTTTATCCCATGTAGTTCGGCTTCCCCCGCTCGTCCTCCAACATGATACGAGTACCACGACTCATTTGTTTGCATGGGGGGCGGGTGCCAGCTTACTGCCCATGGGTGCCAGCGTCCACGAAACAACTATTTGTCCGCTGATCAACTATGGGTGCCGATTTGACCTTCGACCCCGCAGACCCTTCCATGGCCACGCCCCCGACCACCAAACCACTTTCTGTCCGCTTCCCAACTACTTTTACCAGAACCTGCGTTTTGCCACTCGGGACTGACATATGTTTGTCTGAGGGGGCGTGGCAATCGAGCTTTGTGGTTTTTAAAACAAAAAATAATATTTACACGTTTAAAATGCCCATTCTGTGCAATGTCCACCAAGCATTTATTCCTGGCCCATTCGATAAACTGCACGTGGACAACATCATATTCACGTATTAGATGACAGAATTTAGGTCAAACTCGTCATTTTACGAGCTGTTTCTAACATATGTGTGTCTAAAAGAGTGTTCTCAATGAATCGTGTTGTTTCTGACTCTTTTAAAACATTGTTAAAAAGCAATATCAACGCAATCCATTTCCAGTGTGTTCTGCCTAGAAAATGGATCCATTTTCTAGTGTGTTTGCATTGCCTGTCCACGTGTGGTTTATATTAGTGGACCACGTGTAGTAGGTTGGTGGACATGATGCTTTTTAACAATATTTAAAGTGTATATATTCATTTCTAGGTGTCAGAAACGACACTGTTCAGTGAGAACACTCTTTTAGACACACACAGGTTAGGAAACAGCACGTAAAATGTTCAGTTTTGACAAAAATCGGGAATCTTATATGTTGAAGGTCAGGGTGTGAACAAAGGTCCAGAAAACAAGGTTTCTAAGGTCAGAGGACATCGAGCCTTTCAGCGACCACTGTCACGGACCCCCGAATCAGGCCCTGCAGTTTCGGGTCCGTGGCTTCTTCTTTAAGGGTTTAAAAGTGGATGAGTACATAGCTAAAACAGCCCTCATTTCTAAGTGTCTGCCATTGAAATCACTGTGCTTTTTAGTTTACATTAAAAAGGTTATAAAATACTTCTGGAGGACCAGGACTTTTGACCTTTCGGTATGTCTTTTGGGGGACCGGGACGCAAGTGCCCGTGAGGTTTCGGGCCCGTCGGACCCTCCGCCGGCCTTGCGGGAAAGTTCCTCGAGCAGTTTATATGTATGGGCCACGTGTATTCAGTTGGTGGACAACCCACTTATTAGCAAAAATGTGCCTTTATATTCATTTAAATGCATCAAATACCACATTATTCAGTCAGTGCACTTCATTAGACACACATATGTTAGCAACAACTTGTAGAACGCTCAGTTTATCCTCAAAGGTCTAATTAGAGTGGCCTGTTTACAAACCCCCTATCAAAAACGTATTGGATAGGTGACAGGTGGAAGGCCTTCCGCCACGCGTGCGCGCCCTGCATGCGTCCCTGCATGCGTCATGCGTAGAGCAGACCGTGACGGGCTGTATGCGTCACTGCATGCGTCATGCATAGAGCAGTCCGTGTAGCGTGCGCGCTCTGCATGCGTTGCGCATAGAGCAGAATGCCACGCATGCTCGCCCTGCATGCGTGATGCGCAGAGCATGCTCGCCCTGCATGCGTCACTGCATGTGTGATGCATAGAGCAGACTGTAAAACATGCATGCGCTGTATGCGTCACTGAATGCATCATGCACATAAGAGACCGTGACGCATGCACATGCATAAATAACCACACGTGCATGCATCACGCATATAGCATATAGACATGAGCAACCGTCCATCATCCACCAATCATGCAGACAAGCCGGGGGAGAGTCGTCCACGAAAATGCATTGGCATAGATTGTAGGTGGAAGCCCTCCCGTTGGGAAACGATAGGCCGAAGGGTCTGGATATTTTGATTATTGTTGTCTAGAAGCCCCCCATTTATCCCCCAAATGTGCAAAGTTCTTAGACCTTTTTCTGAAAACCCCCCATCCCCCACCTCTGAAAGCTTCACAAGGCTGTTCAGTGGTATATGAGAGACAAGGCTTTGTGCTTAATCTTGTGATTGGGTGCAAAAAACATTCCCTAATCCTCTAGGGCGATGTGCTCTCGATATGTTGTCGGGGGCCGCCCGACGGGCCAGAATCTAAAATATGGGACCCCTCGGACTTTCCTGGAAATTTCCTCGTATAGCTTATTTGAATGGCTTTTCCATATGGGTTTCGTGGACGTGGCCCCGACAGGGTCAACCGATCCGAAACCGGGTCACAAGCAACCGCCCATCATCCACCGGTCGTGCGGGAAAGCCGGGCGACTTTGTGACTATGTTTAGGGGTAAAAGATCAAAATAGGGAGAGTCGTCCACGAATCAGTTAATGAAAACGCATTGGCATAGATTGTAGGTGGAAGCCCTCCCGTTGGAAACGATAGGCCGAAGGGTCTGGATATTTCAGATTATTGTTGTCTAGAAGCCCCCCATTTATCCCCCAAATGTCCAAAGTCTTAGACCTTTTTCTGAAAACCCCCCATCCCCACCTCTGAAAGCTTCACAAGGCTGTTCAGTGGTATATGAGAGACAAGGCTTTGTGCTTAATCTTGTGATTGGGTGCAAAAAACATTCCCTAATCCTCTAGGGCGATGTGCTCTCGATATGTTGTCGGGGGCCGCCCGACGGGCCAGAATCTAAAATATGGGACCCCTCGGACCTTCCTGGAAATTTCCTCGTATAGCTTATTTGAATGGCTTTTCCATATGGGTTTCGTGGACGTGGCCCCGACAGGGTCAACCGATCCGAAACCGGGTCACAAGCAACCGCCCATCATCCACCGGTCGTGCGGGAAAGCCGGGCGACTTTGTGACTGTTTAGGGGTAAAAAGATCAAAATAGGGAGAGTCGTCCACGAATCAGTTAATGAAAACGCATTGGCATAGATTGTAGGTGGAAGCCCTCCCGTTGGGAAACGATAGGCCGAAGGGTCTGGATATTTCAGATTATTGTTGTCTAGAAGCCCCCATTTATCCCCCAAATGTCCAAAGTTCTTAGACCTTTTTCTGAAAACCCCCCATCCCCCACCTCTGAAAGCTTCACAAGGCTGTTCAGTGGTATATGAGAGACAAGGCTTTGCTTAATCTTGTGATTGGGTGCAAAAAACATTCCCTAATCCTCTAGGGCGATGTGCTCTCGATATGTTGTCGGGGGCCGCCCGACGGGCCAGAATCTAAAATATGGGACCCCTCGGACCTTCCTGGAAATTTCCTCGTATAGCTTATTTGAATGGCTTTTCCATATGGGTTTCGTGGACGTGGCCCCGACAGGGTCAACCGATCCGAAACCGGGTCACAAGCAACCGCCCATCATCCACCGGTCGTGCGGGAAAGCCGGGCGACTTTGTGACTATGTTTAGGGGTAAAAAGATCAAAATAGGGAGTCGTCCACGAATCAGTTAATGAAAACGCATTGGCATAGATTGTAGGTGGAAGCCCTCCCGTTGGGAAACGATAGGCCGAAGGGTCTGGATATTTCAGATTATTGTTGTCTAGAAGCCCCCCATTTATCCCCCAAATGTCCAAAGTTCTTAGACCTTTTTCTGAAAACCCCCCATTCCCCACCTCTGAAAGCTTCACAAGGCTGTTCAGTGGTATATGAGAGACAAGGCTTTGTGCTTAATCTTGTGATTGGGTGCAAAAAACATTCCCTAATCCTCTAGGGCGATGTGCTCTCGATATGTTGTCGGGGGCCGCCCGACGGGCCAGAATCTAAAATATGGGACCCCTCGGACCTTCCTGGAAATTTCCTCGTATAGCTTATTTGAATGGCTTTTCCATATGGGTTTCGTGGACGTGGCCCCGACAGGGTCAACCGATCCGAAACCGGGTCACAAGCAACCGCCCATCATCCACCGGTCGTGCGGGAAAGCCGGGCGACTTTGTGACTATGTTTAGGGGTAAAAAGATCAAAATAGGGAGAGTCGTCCACGAATCAGTTAATGAAAACGCATTGGCATAGATGGTAGGTGGAAGCCCTCCCGTTGGGAAACGATAGGCCGAAGGGTCTGGATATTTCAGATTATTGTTGTCTAGAAGCCCCCCATTTATCCCCCAAATGTCCAAAGTTCTTAGACCTTTTCTAAAAATAAACTTCACAATGCTGTTCAGTGGTATATGAGAGACAAGGCTTTGTGCTTAATCTTGTGATTGGGTGCAAAAAACATTCCCTAATCCTCTAGGGCGATGTGCTCTCGATATGTTGTCGGGGGCCGCCCGACGGACCAGAATCTAAAATATGGGACCCCTCGGACCTTCCTGGAAATTTCCTCGTATAGCTTATTTGAATGGCTTTTCCATATGGGTTTCGTGGACGTGGCCCCGACAGGGTCAACCGATCCGAAACCGGGTCACAAGCAACCGCCCATCATCCACCGGTCGTGCGGAAAAGTCGGGCGACTTTGTGACTTTGTTTAGGGGTCAAAAGGTCAAAATAGGGAGAGTCTATGCGTCACTGAATGCGTGTATGCGTCACTGAATGCCGTCATGCATCGTGCATACAGGCCTAGGAGCATGCACGCAATGTAATAACAGCGCGTGTATGCGTCAGTGACTTCATAGAACAGACCATGGGAAGGTGTTCCATGAAAATGTAATGTATACAAGGACATTTTCCACAAAGGCCCTGAGGGTCCCGAGAGACCCCAAACATCACAGTCACTTGCGTCACAGTCCCACAAGCGACATAATGAAAGGCCAAATGCGTGGGTGCCCAAAAAGTATTTTATATCATTTTTTATGTATTACTCTGCAACCCATTCATTTCAATGGATGAGGCTTGAAAATGAGGCCTTGAACATAAAAGAGGCTATCTTAATAGTCAAAATGAGCATTAAATGATTTGATACCAACATATATGCGAACAATAAAGTGTTCTCATTGAATAATGTGGTTTTTGAAACATATAAATAAATATTTTTCAGTTAAACATTGTTAATAAGTATTATGTCCACCAACTTCATACACGTGGCCCATTCAAATAAATTGCAGGTGGACATTTCTCGTTTTTCGCCAAGTCATGCAGGAAGTGACCACCAGCAATTTATATGAATGGACCACGTGTAGTGAGTTGGTGGACAACCCTTTTTAGGGTATAATTCAGCCTTCTGTGAAATGATACTAACATATGTATGTCTAATAAAGTGTACTAAGGGAATAAGGTGTTTCTTTAATCGTATATATGAATACATTGGACAAAAAAGTAATTATCAAGAAAAACTACAAAGGACTACAAACATGGCACCCAGGAAGTGTCCACCTGCAGTTTATTGAATGGACCACATGTAGTGAGTTCGTGGAACTTCATTTTTTAAGCATAAATAAGCATTCTGGGAGTTGCTGCTAACATATGTATGTCTATTAAAGTGTACCAACGGACTAACAGGGTCCATAATGCATATAGATTATTCTAAAGTGTGTCCACCAACTTAATAGTGTGGCCCATTAAAATAAACTGCAGGTGGACATTTGCCCCGTTTTTCACTAAGTCATACAGGAAGTGTCCACCTGCAGTTTATATGGACCACGTGTAGTGAGTTGGTGGAAATTCATTTTTTAAGCATAAATATGCATTCTGTGAGTTGCTGCTAATATATGTATGTCTATTAAAGTGTACCAACAGACTAACAGGGTCCATAATGCATATAGATGATTCTAAAGTGTGTCCACCAACCTAATATGTGTGGACTACTACTGTAATCTGCAGGTGGAAAGGACCGCATGCAGTTTATATGAATGGACCACATGTAGTGAGTTCGTGGAACTTCATTTTTTAAGCATAATATGCATTCTGTGAGTTGCTGCTAACATATGTATGTCTATTAAAGTGTACCAACAGACTAACAGGGTCCATAATGCATATAGATGATTCTAAAGTGTGTCCACCAACTTAATAGTGTGGCCTATCTCATAAACTGCAGGTGGACATTTGCCCCGTTTTTCACTAAGTCATACAGGAAGTGTCCACCTGCAGTTTATATGAATGGACCACGTGTAGTGAGTTCGTGGAACTTCATTTTTTAAGCATAAATAAGCATTCTGTGAGTTGCTGCTAACATATGTATGTCTATTAAAGTGTACTAAGGGAATAAGGTGTTTCTTTAATCATATATATGAATACATTGGACAAAAAAGTAATTATCAAGAAAAACTACAAAGGACTACAAACATGGCACCCAGGAAGTGTCCACCTGCAGTTTATTTGAATGGACCACATGTAGTGAGTTCGTGGAACTTCATTTTTTAAGCATAAATATGCATTCTGTGAGTTGCTGCTAACATATGTATGTCTATTAAAGTGTACCAACAGACTAACAGGGTCCATAATGCATATAGATGATTCTAAAGTGTGTCCACCAACCTAATATGTGTGGCTACTGTAAACTGCAGGTGGACATTTGCCCCGTTTTTTCACTAAGTCATACAGGAAGTGTCCACCTGCAGTTTATATGAATGGACCACGTGTAGTGAGTTCGTGGAACTTCATTTTTAAGCATAAATATGCATTCTGTGAGTTGCTGCTTACATATGTATGTCTATTAAAGTGTACCAACAGACTAACAGGGTCCATAATGCATATAGATGATTCTAAAGTGTGTCCACCAACTTAATAGTGTGGCCTATTCTCATAAACTGCAGGTGGACATTTGCCCCGTTTTTCACTAAGTCATACAGGAAGTGTCCACCTGCAGTTTATGAATGGACCACGTGTAGTGAGTTCGTGGAACTTCATTTTTTAAGCATAAATATGCATTCTGTGAGTTGCTGCTTACATATGTATGTCTATTAAAGTGTACCAACAGACTAACAGGGTCCATAATGCATATAGATGATTCTAAAGTGTCCACCAACTTAATACGTGTGCCTATTCTCATAAACTGCAGGTGGACATTTGCCCCGTTTTTCACTAAGTCATACAGGAAGTGTCCACCTGCAGTTTATATGAATGGACCACGTGTAGTGAGTTCGTGGAACTTAATTTTTTAAGCATAAATATGCATTCTGTGAGTTGCTGCTTACATATGTATGTCTATTAAAGTGTACCAACAGACTAACAGGGTCTTCATTGCATATAGATTATTCTAAAGTGTGTCCACCAACTGAATACCTGTGGCCCATTACTATAAACTGCAGGTGGACATGTCCAAATTTAGTTTGTAAGTGGTCAAATAGTGCCCCCGTGGTACGGGGGGGGGCGGGGGTCGACCCCCGTGGTCACCTGACCACTTTGGCAAAAGTAGTTGGTTAGTGGTCAAATAGTGCCCCCGTGGTACGGGGGGGGGCGGGGTCGACCCCCGTGGTCACCTGACCACTTTGGCAAAAGTAGTTGGTCAGTGGTCAAATAGTGCTTCCGTGGTACGGGGGGGGCGGGGGTCGACCCCCGTGGTCACCTGACCACTTTGGCAAAAGTAGTTGGTCAGTGGTCAAATAGTGCTTCCGTGGTACGGGGGGGGGCGGGGGTCGACCCCCGTGGTCACCTGACCACTTTGGCAAAAGTAGTTGGTCAGTGGACAAATAGTGCTTTGGTGGTACGGGGGGCGTGTCGGGGGGCGTCGCCCGCCAAAAGAGGGACCAATCGGCGAGAGGAAATGGGGTCCCGGGACCACCTGCCAAAGATAGTCTGGTAGTGGGATGAATATCACGTTCGCGGACATCCGGGGGAAGCGCCGACAGCCCACCCCTGGACTACGCCAATGGGACGAGCCCCATTGGCTTTAGTTGTTCCGCGGACGGGCTTGGCGCCACACTGTGGCCGACCGCCGAAGCGCGGCTGGGGGGCTGTCCGCTTGGCGCGTCTCCCGTCGGGACCCCCTCGGGTGGGGGGGCGCGCTTTCGCCCCAGGTCCGCTCGGGGCCCCCTCCCCTTCGGTTGACCAAGGCGTCGGACCCCCGAAAAATCCGGGGTCTTCCGGAAATTGAGGGGGCTACCTAGATGCAATACCAAAATAAAACGATAAACTGACTAGGCTGTCTAAAAGGCGGAAATTAATCTGCACGCAAATAAAGTCGGCGGTCGCGTTGAGCCTCTTGACAAGAGAAAAGGCTTCAATAGTTAACCAAAGCTAACGGCTGTGGTTACATACATCTTCCTAAACTGTATTTTAAAGGTTTAAAAACGTGGTGTCGAACCGACAGATGGGGTTCCCCTGGAAAACACCACTACGCTGTATCGCGTCACAATCTCTAGCGGACCGACGGTGACAGGCCTGGGCGTGTCATACACAAGAGCTTTCGTGAAATTGTAACCTTCCAGTGTGATGGTCGGGGTCCCAGCACTTTCTTGGAGAAAGATGGGCAGGCCCTGACCGGTAACGTATCACGGACGGAGGCCTTATCTCTCTTACTGGCTAGAGGCCGTCCGGATTGGGTTTCACCAGGTGAGCGCAGCTTCCTTAATTAGGGATGCGCTGCAGAGGCCACTTCCTACCAAGAGGGAGGACATAGTGGATATAGACATGGTCTCGCCGTAAGGGAGATCGCATGGGACATAAGGACTGAGTAGTTAACCGCGAGGTGGAGGTCCACCTGGGGAGGTCATGGGTTACCAGGAGTGGGAACCATTCATGAGGATACATCAGAAGGAACAGCCCAGGGAGGGGGTGTTACAGACGTCCGGTAGCACTAGGTCCGGTTAGAGCTATCTGTGATAGTTCATATGTTGTCCCGGCCTAAGGGGGACTGTGATAGTTCATATGTCTGCCCAGCCGACCCCCAGGGGGTGCTTGCTTGGTGATGGATGGGATGCCTGTTCTTAGCCACGTGGTGGGGAAGAAGGGAGGCAGATAGCATACTGACCCAACCTGCTGGAGAGTGGGAAGGTGCTTTCGCAGGCATACGCCCAGCCGGCTGCCGGTCCTACACGTGGCCAACCCGCAGCTCTGCAGATGTCTGCCAGAGAGGCGCCCCTGGCCGGGGCCAACTGGGACCGGAATGCCATTGTGACGGCATCCACGGTCTGGTGCGCCAATCTCTG
This sequence comes from Triplophysa siluroides, assembly GCA_006030095.1. NCBI lineage: Eukaryota > Metazoa > Chordata > Actinopteri > Cypriniformes > Nemacheilidae > Triplophysa > Triplophysa siluroides. The sequence goes on from VCII01000355.1 coordinate 142,346, forward strand.
TTTGGAGACAGTCCCCCCTGCTGACCTCCTAAACAGACAGAGAGCTGATCAGAGCCCTAAGCTCTGCGGTCCAAGTAGAGGCGCAGCTGGCATGCTGGACACAACACGAGTGGGGTTGGGTCTTGTTCTCTGATAAGGAGTACCTGCAAGTTCGCCACCTGGTGGTGGGAACTTTGGGCACGTGGCCGGGTCGGGGTCTCAGGATAGCGTGAGACTTACCGGACCCTAATCTTAGGCAATCGGGGGACACGGAAAATGCTTGTAACTACCCTCTTGGAGATGAACGGCAACAAGAGAAGCGTCTTCATCATGATGAGGAAGAGCGGCCTCTCTGAGGCCTCGAAGGGCCTGAGCCCGCGACGAGGGTACGGAGCGCGATCGAGGCGAGTCCCTGATCTACGGATCAGGTTATGCTGCCCTAGGGACTTCCGCCACTGAGTAGTGATGAGCGGACGCTGCAAACACTTTCAGGAGGGGGAGAGGTTTAGTCTCCAGTCCCTTAGGAACAGCCTGTTCCAATCGAGCACCTCCGTGGGTCTTCTCATCGAGAAGAGCACCAGGACGAGAAGGGCACCACTTATAGGCGTACTGCTGCCCGGTGGTAGGGGCCCAAGCCTGATTGATGGCTCCACCACAGGGAGGGGGGATAGCCAACTCAGGATCTTCTCGTCCTGTCCAGGGGCCACACCCCGATTCTGCGTGCCCGTTGCATACTGCACCCTCAACCTTGCAGGAAGGTGTCTATCGACATGCCTTCCAGAGAAAAGGTCTCCAGGAGGCCGCACGGACGCGGGCTTCCTCACCGTGGGGTCGCGTGCCCCCGCGGGCGGGGGTGAGCGTACCACTTAAGACCAAGGGGTGAGGGTGCGTCGGCAGAGAGGCGTAATCACAATCCGCCTGCTGCCAGTGTGCCACGCTTTCCTCTGAACTTTACTCTGTAGCCAGTGTTTTGAGCGGTCCCATGTGCATCAACCCGAGGGGTACCACCACCGTCGCAGATGCCATGTGTCCCAGGAGCCCAGGAATGCTCCAGGCAGCTCAACACCGGCTAAGCGCGCTCTGCAGAGTTAAGTTCCTTACCAAGAAAGAGGATAATCTCCACGCCGAAAAAGAGGATGCTCTACCTGGGGAGAGCCTACTCTTGTTCTCGGTTGACCTGAGGTCCCAATCGATCTAGGTGCCGGAGCACTACGTCCCTGTGTGTACCCAACAGATCTCGAGAGTGTGCCCAGATAGGCCAGTCATCGAGATAGTTAGTACCCGCACACCTCTCTACCCCGAAGGGAGTGAGGGCGGCTTCCACGATCTTCGTAAAGACCGTGGGGCAGGGACGGACCGAAAGGGCGGACTCTGTCATGGGGGAGAGCATCTTTCTCGGTTGACCTGTAGTCCCAATCTATCTGCGTGCCAGAGGACTAAGTCCCTGTGTGCACATAACAAATCTCACGATCGCCTCGCCGAGATAGTTCAGTGAAGACTCGTGGGAAAGGGACAGACCAAAAGGGAGGACTCTGTACTGACATGCCCGACCTCTGAGATCGAGACATGAAAGTAAGTGACGCTTAGGTCACTTGCAATGAACCCATCTTGACATCCAATAGAGGTCAATATGTGCTTCTGCTTAGCATCCTGACCGGCAGCTTGAGTAGGTGCCTGTTCAGGGTCTTCAGCTCTAGCAACCCTCCTTTCTGAGAACAATGAAGTACGGGTCACCACCCGTTGAACATCACGGCTAGAGGGACGAGGTAGCTAGACGGCTCATATCTCCTAGCCGCGTCGCGGTTTGGGCAAGCCTTGTCAGACTCCCAGGGACCAGCTGGGGAGTAGAGGTACAATCTACTTCATCGACCTCCCGGGGGGGGCGATCGGCTCTGCTTTCCTGCCTGGCGATGATGTAGCAACGTGCACTGTCTGTGAGAGTTCAGAGGGTTGCTCCTTATCCTCGACATTATGTCTCGCCATGACGCAACGTCGATTTGCTGAACACCGTCATGTAGAGGGTGAGAGCGGCTGTGAAACACCCAGAGAGAGAGAGAACCCCTTGAAGTGGGCTGTTGGGATGGGGCAGGACCGTCCTTGAATGACCTCCAAACCTGGGGTCCAGCCCGAGGGTGTTCTCGGTCTCCCTGGGGTCTTCCCATGAGGGCCGCTTTGGGTCCCGCCTCGGCTGCTGACGGGGTGGTGGTCTCCTCCTTGAGGTTTTCTTCCGGTCAGCCAGCTGAATGAGGGGGTCGCAGTAGGGGAACATAGAAGAGGACGAGGCTGCTGGGGAGCAGATGGTGCACGGAATCTCGACAGCCCGAGGGGGGGGGTCGAGTCCCGGCAGGGGAGGATATGCTTGATATCCTCAGTCTGCTTTTCACCAAACAGCCCCCCCTTGTGAGATGGGTGAGTCGAGAAGTGTCACTCATCTATGCAAGGTTCAGCCAGAGGTGTCTCTCCCGGACGTATCCACAACGGCTGCCTCAACATGCTGGAAACCCAACACCCGAGGCAGACATCGTGTCCATCCCCCTCCTCGATGAGTGTGTTGCACCTGAGAGAACAGCGGGACATGCCACGCTGGAGAAATTCGCTCTTTTAGAGGGAAATTGCTTCTTCTAGAAAGATCTCGAACACTTCTGGCACCGCTGAGACACCCAGGGAAAAGTCGCTGCAGGAAGGGACGATCCGCTGCACCACGTCGTGAGAATCCTGCGATGTAGATACGCGCAGTCTTGTAGTCAGGGGCGAAGGCTCTGAAGAACAAAAAGGTGAATGAATGAAGCACGCCGGCTTCCTTTTATACCAGACATCCGGAGGCGGAGCCCGGCATGCAAATTTCATTCGCCAATTTCATTGGCCTTTTTAGAAGTAGTCAGAGTTGAAAGGTTCTCAAGGGCGAACCCCATCTGTTGGTTCGACACAACGTCGAGAGACCGACAGAAAGGGAACTAAAAGTTATGCAATACATAAAACAATGAGTTTTCTGCCATAAATAAAAACCTTGCTACTATATTTTGTATTTTACATGCACAGTGCCAAGAGAGGCATAGTCTAGAAGTAGGCCGCTGAACTTAAAGTCAGTAAAATCATAATAAAAACAATAATTTAATGGCGGTATCCAAAACATTTAATTCAATTCAAGTATTATATAAGATATATTTTAAAACTTCAATGCACATGTATAATAAGCCTAGTAATAAGTAGATTTACATTTACGTATTTGGCAGATGCTTTTATTCAAAGCGACTTACATTGCATCATCCTATACATTTGTACATAGGTATTTGCAATCTCCTGAGATCGAACCCACAACCTTGTTAACGCAATGCTGTTATGTGACTTTCAAAACACATTTTACACTATCAAATTTTGCACACAATGTTTTATTGTTAGTTTATTTTTTTGTTTTGATTCTTTAGTGTACACTTTTTGTTCTCAGATGTTGCACTATTGTTAAGGTTACAAGTTTATTTTTTGAATATTTATTATTGAACAGGTTTATTATTTTGCACATATTGTTATATTGTTTGTATTATCATTGTTTAAATAAATGTGCAATTCTTTGGACATGAGTTCTTTTCTCGTGGGGAAGGGGCGCCATCCGTTAAGATCGCCTAGGGCACCAACTGGACTAGGACCGCCCCTGCGAGGTATTGACAGGTAATATTACTCGTCTGACGAATAATTAACATTTCTGACTGATTTAATCCCATTGTAGACGTTTTGATAAACTACGAGTAATATTTACGTTAATTTATAATTTGCGACCAAACTCGATGAAATAGACTGTCGACATGATTTATCTTTAAACACTATTTGTTGCATTTACTCTGACAATGACTGCATTTTTAGAATAAATCATACGACATATACTTAAATTCTTGCCTTTTAACGAGCTTTGGAAACAAATCAGTCAGTCCCCTCAAATGTGCTCCCCCTGACCAACGGTCCTGGTTTTCAAATCGCATGCGCTGAAGCTCTCAAGCAGGTTGCTCCCGCGCAAACGATAAGAGAAACTGCCAGAAGTTGGGGCCAGTGAACTTTCGGTACGCTTGTGCAGGTAGGCTTACTTCCGGTCTTATATGTGAAAAATATGTGTTTTTTTTTAAATAAAGAGTAAAGTGGTATGTCAGCAATGTGTCAGAAAATATTTTTTACATTGCTGTGTGCGTACCTCATTAAGCCAACACATGACTATTGTGAGGAAAATCAATATGTCTTGAAAAAAGCTAAATTGAGTATGTGAGTAGTTTTTAACAATATACTGATGCAATAAAAAATATTCATGTAGGCCTACTTCACAAAACTAAATTAGATTAATTGTACTCAATCGAATTAAGTTGAAAATAAAATTGTGTGACATGAACACCATTTGTTGGAAATCTGAATCAATATGGAACATATTCTCGCAAAGTGATCATATCATGTGTTTTGATGACTGTGTTGAATTTCATTTAAATTTAACACAATAAAATGATGTTTGCATCTCAAACATAAATTTATTAAGTAGACTGTAAGTGTATTGTTTTAATAAAATCACTAAAACTGCTTTTCCTTTTTTTCAGTGCTGCCAAATATTAATATGTCCTCCAGGTTCACGTTGTCAATATTTCCTTCTACAAAAGAAAACAATATAAAACTGTTTGTTTGTTTATTTAAAGTTTGACAGGACAGGATCTTGCCACACAAGACCCTGAAATGAGTCAAACATATACATGCTCCAAAAGTAACATTTACTAATATATAAGGCATAAAATAGTAATATACAAACATAAATAAATTAGAATACAAGCACTAGTAAAATGTAAACTAAGAGTATATAAATATAATAAAAAAATACACAGGAGAAACATTCTACATCAGACACAAATGTCCTATGCTGCCAAAGAGAATAGGCAGGTGTTGGGGCCAGAGGAAGAAAACAATCCAGCGGTGATGAACTGTCCCTGAGTATTTTAGTAAAAGTACGTGTGGTGGCTTCATCACGCCTATCACTCAAGGTTGGAAAGGTTGAAATCGGAATGCCTTTGATACGACAGCATTGCTTTTGAAATCTCTCTAACTCCTCAGAGAGGACTTTAGGTAGTCCACCCCATACTGGGCTTGCATACTCAAGAACAGGCAGTATAAAAGTCAAATATATTTGCACTTAAACATCGCACAGAAGACCTCCTTTTTTTGCAACAGCAAGATAGTAGATTCTGGGGCGCACCTTCGAAATCATGTACATAATATGGGCACCCCAAGACAAGTCTGAAGATATTTGAACTCCAAGCAATTTAAAGGTAGAAACTCTACTATTGGGTATCCTGAGACAACAGAAGAAGGAGGGGAGGGAAGGGTATCCTGTCTTCTGGCACTAATTACCATGTCCACAGTCTTAGCTCCATTCAGCACCAATGTAAATTCCTGTCCCCATTCGACTACAAAATCAAAGCTTTCTGAGTGAGCCCAGGTAGGGATCCAATTAGAAACTCAGTGATTGTTAGATCATCAGTGTATTTCACAGGAATTACAGAGGGAGGCAGATGTGAGTCCAAGCTGTTTATACAGATGAGAAAAAGCAGAGGGGATAGAAGTCCCCCCTGAGGAACACCTGCTGGAACTGGAAAAGAATTGGACACACAGGAGCCCCACTTCACCTTCTGCCCTCTGTTGTCCAAGTAACTCCTCATAATGAGCCAGAGTGGCCGTCTGACATGGAAGTCAGCTAAGGAATGTAGCAGTCGACAATGATCAATAGTGTCAAAAGCTCGAGTGAAATCAACAAAAACAGCATGTATGTCCATTTTGGGAGAACTGTTAAGAGCTTATTGCCAGTGATGCAAAACTTGAATCAGAGCAGTTTCAGTTGATCTATTCCTCATAAAGCCATGTTGTGATGGTTCAATCTTAGTAACTGTATCCTCCAGAATGGCATCTCTGAGGATTCCTTCAAAAACGTTCCCAATACAGCTGAGTAATGAGATCTGGCGATAATCTACTGGAAAACTAGGCTTTGCTTTTTTGGGAACAGCTTTTACTATTGCCTCCTTCCATTGTTGTGGAAAAATGTTATGTTGGATGCACCTATTGAAGATATCACATAACACCGGTGCCAACTCCTCATGAAAAGTCTTAAGCACCCAGGAAGGAATGCAGTCAGGACCAGCAGCCTTGGTTGCATACACTCTAGCTTTTACTTGTCCAATTCTCAGAGGAGGTACACTACAATTTGACAGTTTATGAGTGACTTCTTTCTTAGACAGAGAAGTATGGCTTGCAGAGTTCCTTACAGAAGCAAAGTGCCTAGCCAGAATGTCACACTCACGTTGCACAATGTTTGGCTCCTGAGGCACCATATCACTCCTTTCTCCTTCCATCCCCATTAAGGCTTGGAGCATCGTAGTTCCTCCAACTCATGCTGGTAATATTGTTTCTTTGTGCACTTGATTTTTTTGGCTATGGTTGATTTTAATTTCATATAAGAGCTTTTGTCACCAGAACAAAATGCCCGCTGTCTGTCCTTTATCAGATCTTTAATTTGCACAGTCATCCAAGGTTTATCAGTGTTTGTAATAGACACAATCTTTAATGGAACGGTTTTATCCAAGACAGATATGATAGTTGAGGTAAAGGCACCAACCTTAGCTTCAGGGTCTGTAGCTTTATGAATGTGAGAAAAGTCAGTAATGTTCATAAGGAGACCCAATTCCTACAATAAATGTGTTTGATAGGTTTGTTGGGCCAGTTAACTGCATTTAGCAAAATAGTCTGATGGTCAGAAGAACCCACAGGAGGCAAGTGCTCAGGTAACTGGTACATGGAGGAAATATTGGTAAAATTTTAGTCTAGTTGACTTGCCTTTCTTGTTGCTCTGGCCACGGTTTGTATTAACCCATATCTGATGCAAATGGTTTCTGACTTGTACTTATTTGTGTCACCAAGTATGACAATTGCAGCCTGCTGGTAGTAACATTCAATGTATATATGTATACGCATATGTTGCAGAATAACGTGGTGGAAAATAGAGCACAGCCGCAATAATACAACTAAGTCCTTGTGGCAAACGACTGGGACGTAACCAGACCCACAGAGCTTCATATTCATCTTCTTCTGTATGAGTTAGTCGTATTTGCTTGATGGTGTCACAAACATACCAGGCAACTCCTCCTCCCCCACCTCTCTCTCGATCCCGCCGGTGTCTTGTATATCTAGGAAAAGTTACAACTGAATCTGGAATATCAGCATTTAACCATGTCTCTGAAACAGCGACAACTGCTGAGTTATTAATCGATGCTACACTGTACAGATCATCACATTTATGACGTAAAGAGCGCACATTGGAAAGAAGAAAACCTGGCATAGATGGTATTGACTTGTGTTGTTTTGTCTTGATATTAATTAAGTTATTAGGATGGTAGCAACAGTCAGATGGAAACATCAACTGTCTTTTAAAATCCCCTGCAGTTCCACAAGAAGTAGAGTGATTTCCAACAATTGTACATATTTTACTGTAAGAATATTACTTTTTGTCCCCTACTGTAAGAATGTTACTTTTGTCTAGGTAGAAGGTTGAAGAGTCTAGTCGATGGAACACACAAAGTTCGGATCCGGAGACCAAGAATGACACAGACACAGAAGTGCAGTTCATTCAGAGTCCAAAGTTTATTAAACAGGGGTCTAATATTTATATGCATAAAAGAGGAAATGAGGTATGGTATGGAAAAATACCAGACCTCTGAATTAGTATTTTTTAGCAAAAGGCAGCACGTAGTTAGTTCCTTGTTCTCAGCATCTGGGACATTCAGTTATCTTGGTACAGACACTTGAAGTCGTAACTTCTCAGTGACATTTAGAAGAGGTTAGACATAACTCATACATGTTAAACATTGTAAGCAGGATATAGTGCTTAAACAGTCTGGATACAGAATAACAATGCACATTGAAATGCATTTCTCACAACATATGGGACACAGGCAAAACTCAAATTCTCACATTTACGAATATAATTTCTACCACATTTCTTACCCCTTGGGCGAGATCTGAGTCGTAGAATCCCATTTGTCCGCAACATGTTCTTGATTTCAGAAGCCAGAGGAGATGCACATCTTCTCAGACTTTTGAAGAAATGGGAATCACTCAAATGTCCAAGTTGTTCCATTGTAAGGAAAAGAGGGAAGCGTTTTGTTAAAGCGTTTCCTCAGTAAAGGTTTCCTGCCATCCACCCAGCTATAGTTAAGTAGGCCGCATTTCCAGCATCCATCCAGAATCTCACAGAATTAAATCCGTCCACATGTCCTAACTCCGAATTCAGCTAAGTAATCAAACAAACAAATATTCTATCCATGCATTTCCAAACTACAATAAATTAAAATGATTTAAAAAGCTTATAAAGAGCGGTTGCTGAGCAGCATAGCATTCATGCGGCTGCCCTTAAAAGCACCATCTAGTGTGTAACTGTACATTACATACATTCCCAGATAGCAAGCAACAATTGAATCAATGTCAAAAAATTGTTGATTTGTCAATGTTAATTGCATTGAATCAATATTACTTTTGCACCCGCAATTAATGTTGTAAAAATGTTGAAATTACAAAATTAAAACATCTAAAATGTGTACTGTTGGTGTACCCTCAGAAAGAGTGCTATGAAACACTGAAATACACTTTCCTTTTAAAAAGTCAGACACAGCAAATGTCAATATTAAATTTACCCTCCGCCTCCAATAACCAGTCTCTCCAGAAAGCGACAGTTCTGTTCTCAGATCTCCTCCTATAGCTTCCATCTGTTGAGAAAACTGGTTTGAAAAGGTTGGCTATGTCTGTTGAGGTAAGAGGCTCAAAAGAGGGTGTTAAGACTTGGTGAAATAATGCTGGGTTTGCTACAACTTCATCCAGGAGGCCCAATGTCATTAAACCTTCCTTTAGTCTAGGGTGAAAGACAGCATAGACAATCAGTAGTTACATAGGAAATGCTTAAGTTAGTGTTAATATCTTGTCCATTTTCAACATTAAACATTTCCATGCTTCTGTAGAACTTACTGTGAAAGAGCCTGATAAATTCTGTCCTGCAGATAGCTTTGAAGTGCAATTTCCATTACCCTATCCCGGTCTTCTAAATTCCTGATATAAGAAAAGGCACCCATCACACCTAAGGTGTCAGCAAAGGCTGAAACTGCTGCCCTTGCTTCCTTCACAGATCCTGCGCTTCTGATCTGAAACAAAAATATTCCAAAGGGCTCAATATTTCTACATTTGTCATCTACCCCAGCAAACAGTGCTAAAATTAATTGATATTCCTTATGATAACATCTATGATGTTTTATATAGAAATTAAATACATGTTTAAAAATTCACAAAATTTCCCTCCCTGAACCACAGCCATTGAAATAATTTTTCCAACGGTCCTATACAGTCCTTCTTGAACAGCTATAAAAACGCTGGTAGAACAATACATAAACAAAAGCAGCTTTGTCCAAACTCTATAATACTGAGTACATTTGGAATTACAAAAGAGTGAGTATGAAAATAACTCACCATCACCATGAAGGGCTAATGTCCGTGATTTTTCTGGCCCCTCAAATATCTTGCAGTGTTGAACTTCTTTCATCAAAAGCTGCAGGAACTCACGTGTGGGCCCACCCTCATCTATAGATCCCTAGCCTTTGCCCTCGGCATCAACAAATGCGACATCAACACGGGCCTCTGGATTAAACCTCTGCCTCTGGAATGCCCGTAGTGTGCAATCTAATATATCCTCTCTGTAAACATTTATGATATTTGCCCGTGGTTTCTCTCTTAACACTTCCTTCTCAAGTCTTGTTAGTATGTCAGCAATGTTAGTAGCTGACATTGCATCAGGAAGAGGAAAAAAAAATGTAAATGCAACTGAAGACAGGTTACCTTTTGCAAAGTTAAATATGCTTCTCCAGATCAAAAAGTGGGATAGCTGCAGAACAGTGCAGGCATACAACCTTTGCAACATTCTTTAAACATGTAAACAATATACAACTTTTCTGTTAATTACTGTTGTCAATACTCAATCATTGGTACTAAAAAAATATTATTATTAAAAACTATTACATCTTTTCCAAAGTGTCAGTCCCACTAATTAATATATTGTGTCTTGACATGATGCAAATGCTTCAGAGAGAAAACTTACAGTATCTTCCGTTGCTGTCCCTGCAATAGCAGATTGCACAGGTAGGGTGTTTTGGAGTGGCACGATGTAGGCAGTGGCCTTGTTTAGACCACGCTGACCTTTCAGGTAAGGTATTGAGTACCCAGCATTTGGTAAAGGGGTATCTATTAAGTTCTGGTTCCTACTGCACCTGGTTAGTTTATATCCATGTACATCCTTAAGTGCAGGAAACGCACTTACGAGTTGGCTGTTTAATTCTTCAAATGTGCCTAATGTGCATACAAGAACCACCCTTTTAAATCCAAGGCCAGATAAAGCCAGAATCTGGCGTTCTTTGTGGGAGGGAGCAACGTTGCAGGCCATCTGTGCCAGACAGCAGAAGGTCTGTACACACTGAAAAGAACTTTGTGTTCTGCTTGGGAGTTTAGAATATGGTCTGAAAAGACCCCTTAACACGGATTCTGTATGCGGTGTTCTTTTGGGAAATGTGTGTGTTTGTCTTGGGATGTGCGTTGCATTGTTTTGAAAGGTGTTCACAGATGCAGTAGGTGGGTTTATTGGCAGATGTACAGATTCATAGCTTGTGAGAGAAGACTGTGTGGATGCTGGGAATATATGAAGGAATGGAATTAGATGCTTGCGACGGCGTCAGAATGACAGTTGATGAACAATTGTGCAAGGGGTTTTGGGATGTTGCATTTGTGTGTGACTCTGTGAGGACTGAATTTGTTTCCATACTTGGATTGGAAGACACTGTGGTTGTCTGGAATTGTGTTTTCATATATGAAGGAATCGAATTAGAAGCATGCGAGGGTGTCTGAATGACAGTTGCCAGACAATTTTGTAGGGAGTTTGAGTGCTGTGGGATTTATGTGGATGAAGATGCAAAGGCATGCTGTCCTTTGATTATCTCTGATGCTTTAAGAAAAACCAAACCTTGCTTACTCGGGGTATGTTGGTTCCAAAACAGCTGAGAAGAGTTAGTTTACTCAACCTCCCGAAAGATACCCAGAGTTAACGCGCGCTCACAGAAACAACATGAAGACACAGATTTCACCAGTCACCATGGAAACGGCCGGGAAGCTTAAAGTTTTTACTATAAAATAACGTTTAAATTAGAGGTTTTTTTTCACAGAAGACATAAATCTGCATCAGTGAAAGTGCGGGATAAAAATCATAAAATTAAATGATTTAAGTTATGTGTTTATAAAACTATAAAAGCTATAAATTAATTATATAATTAAATATTTTTAAATATATGCACTATTTTTTTACTATAATATTTTAAATATATACTCATCATGGCTATCTTTGTTACATAAAGTGTAGATTTGTTGAGATGTTTGTAACTGTAATTTTAACTTGTTTACCATGGTATTTTACCAAAATTGCATTGTGCATATGTATTTCATCACATTGGTAATTTTGAAGGCAGTATTAAACCTCTTTTTTGTTCCTTCTCGGTATGTTCCTTAAAAAATCTACCTGTGGCACGGGGGGCGTGGTTTAGTGACGTCTGTACCGGGGAGGAGAGACACGGGAAAAACGGTAAGCAAGTAGGTCGATTGCAGATTAAGATCACCTGCGTCTCATTACAGTGATTGGTGAGGAGACAGCTTAAAGGCTCACAGTTCGGATGAGAGTTGAGAGAGACGGACTGGGAGAACTGACGACTGCAAGCAGTGGATCGTATCCGGAAATCTGAAGTGGAAATTCTTACGGACCGTGATCCGGAAAAGTCGAAGAAGTTTTTGTTTAATTTGTATACCAGAGCGCATTGGCGACGTGTGTTATGCACAGAATCAAAAATAAAGTGATTCTTGTCTCCCAGTCCACGCTGACCCCGCGTCCTTCCTTCTACATTCTTACGAACTTGATTACATTGGTGCCGAAAACCGGGAAGGAAGGACCAGTGCCGCCGCCATGTCCCAGCCAGGTTCGCCATTTGCGGATGTGATCCAGTCCCTCGCCAGTCTTCATCGCGAGCACCATCAAGCGCTTGCTGGGCCCAGCAGGAAGACCGCGAGACGTTCCGGGGACGGACCAGGAGGTCGCCAACAGGGGACTATCAGCCAGCTCCCCAGCGGTAAGTCTGCCGCTGCATAAAATGGGTCCTCAGGATGACCCGGAGGCTTTTTTGGAACTTTTTGAGAGGTCTGCGGAGATTTCGGGCTGGCAACTGGACGTTTGGGCAGCTAGCTGTGCCTCCCCCGTCAGCAGGGGGATCAGCCGGGCCGACCAAACATCCAGTTGCCAGTTCCGAATCTTCTGATCTACGCAGACCTCAAGAAAGCCATCCTCCAGTGGGTCCGCCTGAGCCCCGAGCAGCAGCGGCAGCGATTCCGGTCCTTGGACCTGGGGGAAGCTGGCCAACCTTTCGCCCTGGCTCAGCAGCTCTGGGACGCCTGCCGCAAGTGGTTGATGGCCGACGGAGGCGACGTACAGAAGATCCTCGACCGGCTGACACAGTTTGTGGCGCGGCTTCCGCCAAAGACCGCCCAGTGGGTCCAGTGCCACCGGCCGGTGTCGCTGACGGAGGCCATCCAGTTGGCTGAGGAACAGATGGTGGCGTGCCTCGGGGTCGGCGTACCTCGAACATCTCTCTCTCTCCCTTCTTATGTTTCTTCTCCTCTCTCTCCCCGACCTGTACCCCTTCCCAGGTCTCCGGCGTCCTTCGGCCCCAGGCCCGCTCCAAGGTCTCAACCAGACTGCGGCCTCTCCTCCGCTACAAGCCTCTCCTCACCAATCCGTCGGCCTACTTCCTGCCGCTAGGGCGGCGGAAAGGCCTGGGCCGATCTGCTGGCGGTGCGGGGAGTCGGGTCACACGATCGACCACTGTCCAGTGATGGAGGTCGGTACGATGATCCGGATCCCCGACGACCCACAGGTTGCCCTCGATCCAGCCGGCCTGTATCAAATACCTGTGAGTATTAAGGGGAATACATATCAGGCCTTGGTGGATTCAGGTTGTAACCAAACCTCCATCCACTAACGCCTGATTCGATCCGTGGCAAAGGATAAGAGCCGCATGGTTAAGGTACGGTGTGTACACGGGGACGTGATGAACTATCCCTTAGTGGCGATGCCCATACAATTTCGGGGTCAAAAACATAGAGTGGAGGTGGCGGTTAATCCACATCTCAAACATCCGCTAATTTTGGGGACGAATTGGCCGATGTTGTCTGTATTATTGGGGAAATTATGTGCGGATGTTTCCTCGGGGAATCAAAGGCGATGGAAGAGGGCGGTCGTGCAGGCGGGGGAAGTTGAGCCGGAACCTCGGGCGACTGACTCAGGGGAACGGAGTGCTGTAGAGAGGCAACATCTCTCTCGGTGCGATGATTTTGCCCTGGAGCAGTCTCACGATGATTCGCTCAAACATGCGTTTGACCAGGTTCGTACCATCGACGGACAGCGTCTCCACCCTGCACAGCCGCTCGTCTGTCCGTATTTTGCCATTTTAAAAGACGGATTGTATCGAGTGACCCGAGACGCTCAATCAAAGGATACAACACAGTTAGTCGTCCCAAAGAGCCGTCGGGAAATGCTTTTTCAGACGGCTCACTGTAATCCAATGGCTGGTCACTTAGGGCAATGGCCCGCTTCTTTTGGCCAGGCATTCATGAGAACGTGCGCAGATGGTGCGCGTCTTGTCCTGAATGTCGGCCACCGCCACTCCAAAAGCACCATTGTGCCCTCTTCCGTTGGTTCAGGTCCCCTTCGAGAGAATTGGTATGGACCTGATCGGGCCATTAGAGCGGTCGGCACGAGGACATCGTTTCGCATTGGTCGTAGTAGACTATGCGACACGATATCCAGAAGCAGTTGCTCTCCGCAGCATTTCCGCTAAAAGTGTTGCGGACGCCCTGTTTCGAATCATCTCCCGTGTGGGAATCCCTAAGGAGGTTCTCGATCAAGGCACGGCGTTGTCAAGGACCCTCCGCACTTTACGGGTAATTGGGGATTAAAGCGGTCCGTACCAGCATCTAACACCCACAAACGGACGGTCTGGTCGAATGTTTTAACCGCACGTTAAAAACAATGATCCGAAAGTTTGTTCACGAATACGCCAAAAATTGGTATCGATGGCTGGAGCCCCTGTTGTTTACTGTGCGTGAGGTCCCTCAAGCCTCCACAGGGTTTCCCCCTTCAAGCTACTTTATGGGCGTCAGCCCCGTGGGGTACTAGACGCCCTGAGGGAAGCTTGGGAGGACGGAACTTCGGATAGTAAAAACCAAATTCAGTATGTCCTGGACCTGAGAACAAAGCTCCACACTTTGGGGCGGCTCTCAATGGAGAATTTGTTACAGGCCCAGGACAGACAAAGCCGGCAATATAACAAGGGTGCCAGATTACGTAAATTTACACTGGAGAGAAAGTACTTGTATTACTCCCAACATCGAGCTCTAAATAAGTCGCAAGTGGCAAGGGCCCTTCGAGGTCACATATTGAGCACCATATTGAAACTAAGCCGGGCGTGGTAGTGAGAAGCCGGCCGTATAAGTTACCTGAACACAAGGAAAAGGTTGTTCAGACGGAATTAGGCGCTATGCTTGAAATGGGGGTAATAGAAGAGTCCAGCAGCGATTGGACGAGTCCGATAGTTTTGGTTTCCAAAAACAGACGGCTCAGTGCGATTCTGTGTGGACTATCGAAAAGTAAATGCTGTGTCGAAGTTCGACGCATATCCAATGCCGCTGGTTGACGAATTGCTTGGTCGACTAGGTGCGGCTTGTTTTTATTCGACACTGGATTTGACTAAGGATATTGGCAGATCCCCTTATCTCCTTATCCAAAGAAAAAACAGCTTTCCCTATGCCGTTCGGTTTACACCAATTTGTTACACTTCCGTTCGTCTTGTTCGGAGCTCCGGCCACCTTTCAGCGGCCGCACGAGGCATATGCCGCTGCTTACTTGGACGATATCATCATCTATTGTAATGACTGGCAGCGGCATATGCAGCATCTGAGGGCGGTTCTGCAGTCGCTGAGAGGAGCCGGGCTGACAGCCAACCCGAAGAAGTGTGCAATTGGGCGGGTGGAGGTAAGGTATCTGGGCTTCCACTTGGGTCACGGCCAGGTGCGTCCCCAAATGACAAGACAGCAGCAGTTGCAACCTCACCGAAACCTAAGACCAAAAAGGAGGTGAGGCAGTTCCTGGGGCTGGCGGAATATTACAGAAGGTTTGTACCTAATTATTCAGACCTCACCAGCCGGCTGACTGACCTCACTAAAAAGGAGGCGCCAGATACCGTCCAGTGGACAGAGCCGTGCCAGCAGGCTTTTATCCAGGTGAAGGCTGCTCTATGTGGCGGGCCGTTATTGCACTCTCCTGACTTTACTCTCCCCTTTTTGTTGCAGGGGCGGTCCTATCCCAGGAGGTAGATGGTGAGGAACGGTCAGTGCTGTACATCAGTCGCAAACTCTCCAGGAGAGAGACAGTGTACAGCACCATTGAAAAGGAATGTTTAGCAATCTGATGAGCCATCCTCACCCTCCGCTATTACCTCCTGGGGCGTGAGTTCACGCTCTGTTCGGACCACGCACCCCTCCAGTGGCTCCACCGCATGAAGGATACCAACGTGCGGATCACCCGTTGGTATCTAGCTTTACAACCATTCAAATTTCAGGTGATCCACAGGCCGGGGACCCAGATGGCCGTGGCTGATTTCCTCTCCAGGAGGGAGGGGGAGGCTGCAGGCCGGACGCTTCCCCGGCCTGAGTCGGGCGGTGGGGGTATGTGGCAAGGGGGCGTGGCTTAGCGAGGACTGCGTCGAAGGGGCGAGGCGGGAGAAGAACGGTGGCTAAGTAGGTCAAGTACACATTAGAAACATCTGTGTCTCGTTCCAGTGATTGGTGAGGAGACGGTTATAAACCACCTCGATGCGGCACAAGAGGAGAGAGAGAACGGCTGAGGATTCGAGGAACACAAGCGGGACGAGAGACCGAAGCATCAAGAGTGAATTCTGAGTTATTGTTGAATGTTAGCGCAGTGGCGCACAGTTTATTTATTTAATAAAAAGAATCTTACTGAGTCTCAGCCGAAGCCGACCCTGTCTCCTTCCTTCAGTACTTGAACCTTGTTACAAAGTGTTTAACAACACAGCTGTGCGCAAACAGGATTATTATTATTATTATTAAAGTTGCACTTTATTGAGGCAGAAAATAGCAAGTGCATAAACCCTGTTTTGTTATTCATAAACTGTTTGCCAATAATTAGTGTACTATAACACCTTTCGATTTGAACTTTTGACCAAAGTTGAAGGAAAACTTGTATCAGAGAGCATTGTCTTAGTCACACACACTATATTAGGCTGTCTTTGAACTGAATTTCCATTCTGTAATCTCTAAGAACTGCTGTAACCTGTATTGCAGTCAGCACTGACTTTACTGATTACCGATAACAGTGCCATGATAACAAAGTATAGTATGACACTGAAAATTAACTTAGTGACCCGTGACTTAGTAGGACATGTGCAGGGGTGAAATTAATTTGTAAAGCAATGACCTGTCTTTCTAATCAGCCTATAGTTACAGGGTAACTTAAGCGCATCTTCGTAAAAAATAATGCAAAGTACATCGCTGATAAGGAATTTATTTCTGCCTAAAATTAACAATTATTTCCCTAACAAGCTATAAATTCACTTATCTCAACTACTGTGTAACGTTAAGTGTTCTTCCGCCAACCCGACTGACAGGCAGCATCCACTTCCAGTCAGGCCCATGGTGGTTCGCCTTAGTATTTTCCGCTGTTCAATTCAGTTCAATTAGTTATAGTCCACTTGATGTGCCTTGTTTGTGGCATTAGGGACACGGTCCGCTTGTATTTTTTATTGTTTCTTAAGTTTAAAAGACTCCTATGTTGAATAGTGTCAAAAGTAAACCCCTGCATAAGCCATGCGATCAACCTGTCAGTAACAGTACAACTTAAAATGTTACGTCTATTCAACTTAACCAGGTCACTTGAATGTTAATTATGTTAAACTAAGATAAAAAATATAGTTGAATTTATAAAAATTAGAAAATTAAGTTGAAATTAGTTACATTATTTGAATGAGTTAAGTCAAAGGAAAAACATGTTTAACATAACTTATTGAGCACATCAGTGTACTTTCTAAACATTTTACCCTGGGGTGACTTGGATTTTCTTGTGAAATTTGTAATAAATAAAAAAATAAAGATGCATTACTACTAGTAAAAAGTATTTTTCAGAGTATAACATTATATATAATTATTTTATGACAATTTATAACATTTTATTTCCATGTTTTAATTTATAAAACGTTTTATAGCAATTTTGTTTGATCAATACTATGCAATGGCTCCTGTAAAATACGTTGCATTTTTATTTGTTTATATTTTAAAGTATTGGTTAAATGGTTTAATTTTAGAAATGTTTTAATTGCATGTTATTTGGTGAAACTGAAATCGAAGCCATTCAAATGAAGTCAGTGCGTTCAGGGGGCGGGGCAAGAGTGTCTGTCTGACTCTATCTATAGGAAGCAACACTATCTTTAGAGGAGGAGCTTATACTAACACACATTCCTGTGGCAAGCTGGACCATAATTCACAACTCGTCAATCACAAACGTAAGTACCATAAAGTTATTGGTCTTTTAGCTCATGAATGTTACGCGTTTGTGTTAGAGCTGCACGATTAATCGTTGAAATGTCGCGATCTCGATTCTCACACCCACACGATCTCATGAATGAAAACTCACACCCATGAGACGCGTTTATAAACTCCTACTCTGCCCAAATTAATCTCACACCAAAAACAGACCAACAAATACAGCCGGACAACAAACGGCTCTCATGAGTGTGTGTCAGGATTGTGTTACACTGTTGTGATTATGCTTCACATCTTTACTGGACAACTTTAAAACGAAACGAGCGATTGCAGTTTGTAGCGCGGACAAATCCGAGCGCGCGCTTGTATCCGTCATTACGGTAAACACGTCACGAGCGTCGTGCTATTTGAAAAAAAGAACCAGGATTCTCAATTTTCCAGAATCGTGCAGCTCTAGTTTGTGTTTTATTCGTCTGTTTTGCATTTATTGTGTTACAGGAAAAATGCTTTTCTGGGTTTATGTGAAGGTCTATGAATACAACAAGGATAACAGTCTGCTTGTCTCCATCTCAGTACTTGGAAGAAAAGTAGAGCGCTATCTCTTAAATACACAATAAACTTGAAGTAATATACACAGCTCAGTTCAAACCAGCCAAAGGAGATTATTCAGTTTAAATATCACATAAAAGAGGTGACACCATGTTTAGAGAGCAGCTCACACAAAGGTTTGGGGACGAGCGAACATTGAAGCTGTGTGCTGTAAACTCGCGATTGCTTCACACTGAAAGTCAATTTCAAAAGAAGTTTCCTGTTTGTGGTTTCTGCTCTCAACAGATTGTGAACATACATTTGTTTGACTGGATGTGAACTCTTAAGCACAAGCCCGGATGGATTGTGGAGGTTTTTATGAAATAGGAAATTGTGAACTATTTGATTTAGCAAGTTTAATTTCTCTTACAAAACATACACATGTTAACAAGCACAATGTACACACATATAAATCAGCCATGTAAAAAGAATGACCTGCCCTGTAAATGCAGGAGTGGTTTCGACACAATGTTTTTAAGGAAAGATCACACATTCTGTCAATATCTGAAATGCAATGCAAGTTGTAAGTGTAGATTTAAGTTATATATATGAGACAGATTTTCACCTATATAAGACACTTTCTACGTGTTATGGTTATGGCCTGAAACATCTTGATCCATGACACTGAGAACAAAATATTAGAAAATAATTTGTATGAATTATCGATTCAGTTAGAAAAATACACATAAGCACGCAGGGGGAACAAGGAACGCCTGGACACAGTTAAAGGGCAAACATCAGACGACTACAACGACCATGGACTTGGACTACAAAACAAATGTAAAAATAAAAGACTTGACAAAACACAGATCCTTACAATCGATTCTCTTTAAGTGAGGAAAATAGCCAATTTTGACCTCAAAAAACGTCAGTGTAGTTCAAAAACAGATATCTGAAATAACTCTCGTCTTCATTTATATTGGAGTTAGTTACATGTAGTGGGCAGAAGTTACCAGACTATTGCATGAATCATCTAATCATAATGAACTTGCCCTCAGATGCTTACAGATTTTTGTGTGGTCTTTCAGGCTGTGATGGACATCATTGAGCCGATCCTAACCATAGCTGAGAAGCTGTATGCCCTGTGTGAGGAGTAAAGGCCAACAAAAAGCGCTGCAGGCGTTTAGCTCACCGCGTGTCCTCTCTTGCCAATCTGGTGAAAGCTGTTAAGTCTCGTGGCTTCGGCGCAAACCCGAAGCAGGTACAAAAAGGCCTTGAAGACTTAAAGAGACCCTGGAGTCAGCAGAGATTGTGGTGAGGAAATACACCTTGCTCAGCTATCTGAAACGCATCGTAAAAGCGAATGACCTCGGCGAGGAGTTCATCTACTTAAACGAAAGACTGAACGATGCAGCTCAGCTACTTTCTCTAGCGCTTCAGGTTGAGCACAGAGAGAGTTTAGATGAAGTGTTTCAGGAAACATAAGACGACGAGAAGATGAGGAGGACAGACAGAGCGACCGTCAGGAGTTTATGAACTGTAAGTAACTTCCGTAAAATGTTCATTTTTATTGCTTATAGTGAGGGATGCACGGATTCCAGTATCGGTATTGGGCCCGATGCTAAGCTCATGTACATACTTGTACTTGTAAAAATGCAACGATACCAAAGGCCGATAACTCAAGTGACATAACTGACTGAAATTTGCTTTGAAAGTTTGTGACAAGCACATGAAATTATTTACATTTTTTCGTTATTTTAAACTTGATGATGTGCCAACTAGAGTTCATGAAACTCAGTTTTGTTAGAAAGGACACACTTTATAAATGAACAACAGTATGTTCTATATTTTATATTGCAATATGTTGTTTTACTCCTGCAGTGCTGCAGTCTTTAGTCGGGGAAGCTAGAGAATCAAACACAACAATTGACGCGGTAAAAAACACAGTTGACCAAACACACAGTGATGTTCAGAATATTAAGGAACTCCTGGAATCAAGTAAGTACAGATGCTATAACTTCTGTTGTAGCTTCATTTTTATAAAGCTTAAAGGTGATTGGGGCATATTGCAATGTGGCAAGACCCAAAGCTGATAAAGTATTTTAAAACAAATCAACAACAAGAAAAAGATAAATGTAAAAAAGATAAGTAGCACTAAACTCTCATAACAAAAGTCACTTTATCTGTATCTCAGTATTCAGGCCCTAAAGAATTCCATTAATGGTACTTTGGCTTTTTCTGCAATGTTTTGAATTGTTTCTCATCCGAGCGGCGCTTTTTATCTTTGGTTGGCAGTGAGAAAACCATGTGTTAATCTGCAGGACATTAGAGAGATAAAATCAGAAGAATTGACCTATGACATCCCTGTTGAACCCATTATAACCAGCAGCCAGTTTGAGCTTTACAAAGGGACGTACAACAAGTTCCCAGTGGCTATCAAGAGATACACATGCCCGATAAACACAAGCCTGAGGTATGTAGTCATAAAACAATGAAAGAGATTTGCAGGGAACACTTCATGAATCTCGTATATTATGTTTCTGATCTTGTTTGTAAGTGGATAATGTTGATTCTAGAAATATAAAGATAAAGCGATTGAGAACACTGCATCACTATAACTTCCCTGATGGCACACATACATCTGGAACATGTCTATTTGATGTCTGCATTACATCCGCAAGACATATTTGTTGTCATCTGCAATAAGTCTCTGAGACGTCTGCTGTCAGATGTCATGTAGACATTGTGAAGATATCTGAAAGATTTGTATTATTAGACTGTATGTAAAACTGCCCTTTCTAAGATGTTAGAAAGAAGTTTTTACACAGCGATGTTTTCCAGATCTTTAGCAGACATCTTACATATCGTCGCTGTCGGGCAGAATCCTTGCATCTCCAAAACCATTCTTTTTCAGGAAATAAAAAAAAACTTATTGAACATTGAATCGTTAAAGTTGGTATTATACCTTATATTGCTATCATATACTGTTGTGTACCAACATTAACACAAAATCTTCCCAAAACCATGTTTTATTGGAGATACAAGGTTTAAGACTTGGGAGCAGGGAGATACAGGATTACGCTGTCATTGATAAGAATGGTACGGACACAGACGTCGCTGCTGCCAGCAGTGTTCATCAAAGTCTGCGGTCGCGTTAAGCCTTTTGACAAGAGACGAGGCTTTAAGAGCTAATGAAAGCTAATGATTGTGGTTACATACATCTTCCTAAACTCTATTTTAAACGTTTAAGAGATATAAGTTATGCAATACATAAAACGATGAACTGACTGTCTAATAGGCGGAAATTATAATCTGCTCGCAAATTTACCTCCGTTACCTCACGGCTTCCTTCTGCACCGAAGCATTACAGCTATCGATTTTAAACAAAACAGGCCTACTCAAATGTATCTAACCTAACTATTTTCACTAGTTATTGTCTACAAAACAGACAGAGTTATCCAAAGATAGGCTTACTTGGCCAGTAGACAGCCCTCTTTTCTGCCATAAATAAAAACCTTGCTACTATATTTGCACAGTGCCAAGAGAGGCATAGTCTAGAAGTAGGCCTAACAGCTGAACTTAACGTCAGTAAAATCATAATAAAAACAATAATTTAATGGTGGTATCCAAAACATTAAATTCAATTCAAGTATTAGATACATTTTAAAACTTCAATGCACATGTATAATAAGCCTAGTAATAAGTAGATATTTATAACATATCAATAACTGATATGTGTTGCTCGACGAGGATTCGTTGCGACTTTCACTCAGGAGATGTAATGCCGAGAGGCGCGTGGAGTGAACAAGAGGAGGAGTTACGATGGAGTGTCCAATGGAGTGAAGAGATTTGCTCTCAAGCTATATTCAAGACTTTAGATTGGTTAATAATTTGTAAAAATAACAGACCCACATGGGGACTGACCAATAGCATTGATTTGTGAAAAAATATGAAATTGACCAAATTTGGACATATGAGGTTTCCGCCCGACAGCAACGTACCAGTTATTTTATGACTATTTCTTTATTTCCTCCAGTGAGTTGAGATATATTTTTAACAAGGAGGTGGAGACCATGAGACGCTTTGAATCGCCTAATATCTTAAGAATGTTTGGGATCTGCGTCCAGGATGAGAACGGTAAATTTAGCCTTAATGTTGATAAATCCATTTAAATTGTTAAATTGTCATTGTTTTATAAATGTTGTTGTAAAAAAGGGCCTGTTTTTAAACATCATTGCGACACCTGTTCTTACAGGACCAAATCCAAGCTATATGATAGTGATCGAGTATTGTGAGAAAGGAAATCTTCGACAAGTGCTGGACAGTAACTGCAGACTGCCCTGGGACAGAAAGACTCAAATGTGTCTGGATGCAGCACAGGGACTCTACAGGTCCTCATTCGTCTCTTCTGTCTTCTCACACACTGTTAACCCGGACAGTGCAATCTACTCATTAAAAATGAGTTAACTGTAAACTGAAACAGTTCCATTAACGTAAACTTTTAAGTGTCCCAGATAGCAAGCAAACATATAAATATATTTTTAAAAAGGTTAAAATTTAATCAGACTATCATTATTGTGATCAGTTTCTGCTTTAGTTGGGCTCTTCACTCTTGATTTTTAATGTTAAGTTTTCATTAGCCGTCCAAGTGAGTTACAACACATCTGTTGCGGCAAAGAGAATTACGATCCTGTGGGGTCAGATAGCGAGTTATTTAATCACTCTGCAGTTCCTTAAAGTCATTTTGAGTGTGTTCTGCTATTAATGTGTGAATGCAGAGTTATGACACAGTTTGAAGAGATTAAAGCAGTGTTATGGACAATTAACAGAAACGAATAAATTATTTTTACAAAACTGTTACATTTCTGAATCAGTTACATGAAGAATCAGCGTATGAATCTCAACAATGGTGACAATCAACAAATTAAAACTTCATGCTGCAATGCATGCTGGGTAACATCATAGTACAAAACTCAGTCATGACTCCCAGCATGCATTGCAGTTGATCTGTTTATTGTATTTTGTTTGATGATTGTCACCGTTGTTGAGGTTTTTGTGATGAGTGTTGATGTCTAAGTGAGCCATCCTTTATTTTGAAACAATCCTTGTGTATTTATGAACTGAAACATTTTCATCATTAAGAAAAGGATCAAACTCATTCTTATTTACACCAGCTTCTGAACTTTATAAAAAATTGACACCTACTATGAAATCTACTCTAAACTGACCTTTTTCAAGATCTCTTTTTCATCAATGCGCAAGTGTTATTTCTGAAACATAAACAAGCAATGAGAGAGAAATGAACTTTACAGAAGCCAAGAGTCAAGAACCCAACTAAAGCAAACACTGATCACCATCATGGTAGTTTAGTCACGTCCTAATATTTTTATAGTAAAGTGAACAATATTATAATAAGTTAACTTAAGTAATGGTTTTGAGTCAGCAATTCATAATTATTCTCGATCAGTAAGTTCAGACAACAGTTATTATTGAGATATGTAAGATTAAGACACTTCTTTACTTAAAAATATTGATGTAATCGGTTTCCTTGTTTTTTTTTAGTAAAGGCAACTTATTACATTTTCCAGTTTGACAGAGCTGTTGATGTTACAAATTATTTTAAGTTCTGTCTACTTAAAATTTTCAGCTCATCCAACATATAATAGGGCATTGCACTAAATTCTAAGTTCTTTTCACTCAAATATCAAAGACACATTACTTAACTGTTTTAATGTAATCGGTTTCCTCAACTTGTCCGGGTTTACAGTGCAGTTTTCATTTATGTGTTTTGACTGTAGAGTTTACATATAATCTAAACTTTAGATTCTAAAGTGAAGTAAATCAAATGATGTGAAATTATCGCAGGCTGCATCAGTCAGAGGAGAAGTTTAAAGTTCACGGTTCCATCCAAAGCTCCAGTTTTCTGGTGGCTGCAGGCTATAGAGTAAAGGTAATGGATCTTAACTTTTCAAAAAGCATTACATTAAAAATACATTAAAGATTACCTTTGTGGAACTTAACGTGTGCATGGCAGTACTATTACTGTTCATGTTACTTTTAAAGCAGTAATAATTCAGTACAATGTTTTTCATGTGTCACACAGCAACCTGATCATATGAATTTGTACGTTGTGAATGGTACAAAAACATATGATTACTAGAATAAAATCTATACGAAAGCCCCGCCCCTAACCTTGCCCCTAAACCTAACGCCACTGTACAATCGAGTAAGATTTGCTTCTGAGCCAAAGGAGATTTTACGAATAAGCTAACATTAGCCACACTGTAAAGTTTTTGCCGTGAGATTGCGTAGATAACAGAGAGGATGTGTGCGGTTAATCCAACATTTCATTTGTTTTGTGTCGTTTATTAAAGTTGGGAGGCTTTGAGTTGGCCAAAACAGAAACGTCTCTTCAGAGGAACAAGCCCAAAAAGAGCAGCTCCCTTTATTACAGCTGTCCACAACATTTGAAGGACATCAACTATCCTTACAACAAGTCATGTGAAATATACAGGTACTGCACTCACAAACACGCTCAAACATCAAGCTGATCTGATTCAAATGAAGCCTGGTCACACACTCTATGTTCTCTCCTCAGTTTTGGCATTGTCTTGTGGGAAATTGCAACTCGAGATATTCCCTTCAAAGGTATAAACTATATTCACTGCTGATCTTACTTGAGTTATATGTTTTTCTTCTCTAACTAAATCCACTCTGTTTCCAGGCTGCTCTACAGGACAGATCTACCAAAAAGTGTGTGGAGAGAAGGTCATGGAGCCTCTTCCTCCAGACTGTCCCAAAGAGCTCTCAGAGCTCATCAATGCCTGCAGATCATTTGAGCCTTTCCAGAGACCAACAGCAGGAGGTAAGATCAACGGACAAATTAAAAAGCGTATGTTATCACAAGTAAAAGGCGGAAGAGATGAGTTTAATCTAGCTTGTATTCAGGCGGCGCCCTGTAGGCTACATCCAAAAAATGTTCTAATGTAATTTGCATTTTCATTAATCTGCGTATAGTAATGAAGCCAGGGTTCACTTTAAAGCCCATTGCACATTGAGTCCCAAATTTGCGTCCCAAATTTCCGCATGTTAAAAAATAAATACGACCTCACGTTGTGTCAATCACATATACACACTGCCTCCGATATTTTCATCATCAGTCATAAAACAATTTGGACCGGGTTCGATTTTCTGCGTTTTTCGCATCCGAAGTAAGAATTTTGAGTGGCCTTTTTGATCAATTCAGAGACACCGTTAAAAGAAGAGCTAAATACGAAAAAAAACCTTTACGAAAATTTCTGACTTTATGCAAAGACCTTTAGGCATCTGGAAATGATTTTTTTACATATGCTATTTTAAGGCTTAAAGATGAGTTTTAAGTAATATAGTTATCAAATGCAGTGGGACTTTAAAGGGACAGTTCACCCAAAAATGAAAATTCAGTCATGAATTACTCATTCTCTAGTTCTCAAACTGTGGTACGCCCCTAGTGGTACGTGACACGACAGGAAATTCATTTTGTGTTTTAAATACAATTTTAAATGTTATACATGATCGATAAATACGGGATACATCTCATATAGCCTATGTGCAATTTTAATATACCTGTTAGTTGTATGAATTATTGTTGATTTATTATGGATCAAACACAGAGCGGGAGCAGACAGGCGCTTGTGAGTCTCTCACTCTCTCTCTCTCTCTCTCTCTCTCTCTCTTCTGATGAGCCGCGTGTAAATTAAGCTTCTTATGTATTTCTGCAATTGAACCGCTGTTTAAAGCTGTTGTTGTTGCTGTAAAGTGCTAATTCAACATGCGTCTGCATCCACTAGAGGTTAAATCAATGACGCGTCATTTTAACAAGAGCTGCTGCAGTAAAGTGCGAGTCTAATAGAAAAGTAAACAAAACAGACTCTATAAGCACCACCTTATAATACACCGATCCCATTTTAAATATGATCTGCATATCTGTTTGTTAAATACAGCTGTTCTCTGATGTTTATATATTTATAGTTATCCTCTGTCTTAAATATTCTGTGTTAAATGTCTGTCTTTAATATAGGTTTGTAGTTTCTGCAAGTCCCCACAAAGTTAATAAATCCCATGAGTAGTTTACAGAGCCCTGTTAACAGTGCACTACATAAAAGTGTTTTGTGTCCACTATCACTGCTGACTAACTTGAAAAAACAAACCAAAAAAACATGTTCTTTAGTTTGGAAACAGCTGCAAGTGTTTGTATTATTAATAACACATTCAAATTGGAGGATGAGGTGCATCTAATCATGAGGCGAGTGTTTATTCGTGTGGTTTTCTATGGCAGTCATTAGGTGGCACTTGGAACAACTAATTTTATAAAAGGTGGTACTTGATCTGAAAAGTTTGAGAAGCACTGCTCGAGTAGTTCTTAGACCCCATTGACTACCGCAGTAGCAAGAATGACAATGGTTGTCAAAAGTGCTCAGAACTGTTCTTCAAAATATCTTCTTTTGCGTTCAACAGAACAAAAAAAAAATTCAATGCACTTTTTCTTAATATGATACGTAGTCGATGGGGTCCAATAACTGTTTGGATATAAGCATTCTTCTAAATATCTTTCTCTGTGTTTACCATAACAAAGAAATGTATACAGATTTGAAACAACTCGAAGGTGAGTAAATGATGACAGAATTTGTATTTTGGGGTGAACTGTGCCTTTAAACACTTTTACTACACAGGTCTTTAAAAAAAGGAAGTGAATAAACACACATGCTGGATGTTGTTTTGATACTAATGATAAATTGATAAAGAAAAAAACTCACAAACGGTTTTCTTTTTAGTGCTGGTGGACAAGCTTCGCAAAATAGCTGAAGAGGATTGACAGCGCATCATTTACTGGACCATTTATCTGATCCTGGACATCTCGTCTGGCCACAACACCCTTGAGAAGCATACTACTGTAACAGCTGCCTTGACTGTAGTTTGACATTTAACACCAAAAAAGTAAAGACATGGACGAAATTTGGGCGGATAATCAGGTAGTGGGGTAAACTGAGCCACGCGGTAAATCAATCCTCTCAACTACTGAACACTTTTGTTGCCATTCAACGTGATGCATAAGCCACTTTCTTGGAAACATTTCAGCAAGTCGTCATTTGATTGGTTGAATTTTCAGGATTCCAGGAGACGTGCGTGTCACGATCTATATCTGCCTGGACAACGCAAAGCCGTCGAGTCGAAGAAGTAAGCTGCTGTACATTGGTTGCTTTAAGAATTATCACGATCAACTAAAAGCTAAATTCCCTTTGAGGGCCTTTGCCAATAGATGGGCCAAAGTTTTCCAGACCTTGTCTTGTCAAAGTAGAAATGGCCGATACATCAAAGCAAATGTATCCAGGTTAAAACATATGAGGCAATTTACCAACATATAAAACCATGCAATCTTAATATAAGCCTGAATTTGTAATCTAGAGTTTTTTTCCACAATATATATCATCGCAATCTGATGGGACTTTGTTTACGGGATGGGCTAAGATGTGCCTTTATCGCTGCTTTGCCAGCTCGTAAAATGTGTGTGTTTCAGCAAAATTAGCCTTTGGGATTTTAGGGTTTGGGATGAGGTAAGGTGTAGGTTACCCCCCTTCTAAAATACGTACGACTTCCTTAATTTTATATCAGGTTAAAAATGTATACATTTATATATTCGGTCTGTGTATTGAAAGTCGTGCTAAATCACTAAATTGGAAAGATCATTGCTGGAAAGACATTGTTAGATATTTTCTAACACCGACACAGAGTGCTGGAGAAACTGCGGATGGGATTATGCGAACCACTATCACATCTTTTGGGAATGTCTGTGTATTCAAGAATACTGGAAGGACATACAGAAAGCCCTTGAACATTTTTAAGAAGGACATCACACACCCCTAGAAAGCAAAATTGCGCTGTATGTCCTGATACAGTATCAGTGGATAATACATTACACGCACAGGGTTGAAACAAGACCGACCAACAATAGATCATTGAATTAGTGTGACATTGGACATTTATTTCTAAAATCTAAAAACGACTTGTTTTTGTGGAAAATGGAGGAAATGGGTTGAACTTGTATCTGAAAGAAGACCTGCCTTTGTTATTATACATGGATAGGAGGTGTTCGTGGGTGTGTGTGTGTGTGTGTGCGGAGAGAGAGCCAGACGTGCACGTGTGTGTGTGTGTGTTTTAAGCGTCGCGTGCGTGTTTCACTGTTCCACATACTATCTGATCATGGGACATCTGCTTACGTACACAATCGCTTATTTGTACCGGCGTTTCGTTCATTTCTGTCTAAATAAAAGTGCTTGTATGTGTATTTGTATGAATATGTTATGTGTGGAAAGAGGTACTGGTCCTTTAAGCGGGCTCTCCGGTGAACGTGCTTCCCGCAGGGAGAGAGAGAGAGAGAGACGTCAGTCCGCCATTTTATCAGAGAGAAACGAAGCAGATGTAATAATAAGAATCAGAAGTGTCATTCGCAACAAGATGTTTATAAAGCATCATTCCACGTGGGTTTGGTGAGTGTTTAATATCTTTGTTCTTGCGGAGTTCAAAAATGAAACATTTCATTAATTTCACACATCATTTGTTGACACTGTAAATAGCGTCAGATGTCTGTCAAACGCGACGCAGCAGGCTCTCGAGTAACCGCGTACTGCTCCAGCTGATGTGTGTTGTACCGCTACAGTCACGTTAATATGAGTCGCGCGGAGGGAAAAGATCTGCAGACGTAAAGCTGCCATGAGGTTCACAGATTTAAAGGCCAGTTTAAAGGCCACCTACCAGCCAATCAGAAATTAGAATTGGTTGTATCCAGGTAAATTACGCGATCCTGCTGCAAGCATAGTACATAAGGCTTTTCTTTTTTAGCATTTTGATTTTACAATACCTGGAGGAAATCACTTGCCTGTATTCAGAAAAATTTGACAATAAAAATGTATATCCATTATGCTATATTATATTACAAAAGACAATTATAATACATTATTAACAGTTTTGTTTGCAAAATGTTTGCTGTCACACACGTCAACATATAAACATTGCCATACATTGTTTTTGTGGTGATTATAAATAAATCCCCTTGAAAGATGCAATCAAAAACTATATTATTAGCAATTTATCATTAGTGTCAAAAATAATCTGTCTTTTGAATTATGGATCTTTGATGGAAAGCTGTGAGGTCTATAAAAAAACAAATATTCCCAGCATGTGGAGCAGGTTGGCACTAAAGACGTTTCTCACTACTGCAGGTACACCTATAAAGAAGGATGGAGAAGAAGAGAACCTTTTAAAGGCTCTGCAGTTCCAGTGTTGAAGGTAAAGTAAAAGCTCGTATCAAGAGAAATGGTCCAGACACCTAGGGCTTTTACTGCAAGAATGACAGACTTTTCTGTTGACCGAGTTGTTTGTGAATTGTTCTGACAGTAAACACTAGGGGGCTACACCAGATTACAGTTTCGGGCTGTTTATACAATATTTTTTTAATAAAATGTGTTATTAGATTAGATTAGATTCAACTTTATTGTCATTACACATATACAAGTACAGTGTAACGAAATGTAGTTTAGGTCTAACCAGAAGTGCAATTAGCAAGTGCAGGATATACAGTGTGAATAAATACAGAATACAATATTAGGAAAATACTTTACAATGGGCATGTACTATGAAAATATGACAGTCGGTATGTACTATGGACAATATATACAGAAGGCTATATACTGTGAACATTAGTGTACAGGTGGCTATGAACAGATAACAATTTAGACTATACAATAGTGCAAGTGACTTAAGTGTGCATTAATTATAGACATATAATTATGCGCTTTGGCTAGGTAAAATGGCATTTTGGGTGACTGAAATATAAACTTCAAAGTGTACATTGATTTTTTATTTAATGACTTATGGCAATAGAGAAGCGCTATCAGAAAGCTTACAAGTCGTGTTGGTATTATATTATATATATTACCTATGGCAGTGCTTCTCAAACTGTTTCATTGTAAGGCCCCTTTGAGTAGGGTGCATCTAGTAGTTGGGCAATACCCAAACCCCCCCCCAATAAAGACATATAATCTTAATCTTGGATTTTTTATCAAACCAACAATTCATTTCTATTCATTTGGTTGGTGGGTTTATTTTTCTGATGTTTGAATGCATAAAATTATGATACATTTCTATATTTCATAAAATGCCACACAATCTGTGACCCCCCGGAACCATCTTGGGCCCCAGTTTGACAACCACAGTAACTACAGATCGGTTAACCATGATATATGTAGTACAACCAGAAGTAATGTTCAAACAAACACCTTAAAATGAGGAAAGAGAAAGATCATCATTTCACAGACCTTAATATTTTGTCAGAACCTCTAGTATATGACATTATTTTTAGCTGTCAGAATCGTAGATGAAATGTGATTCTCAATGTATCCACAACCGATCTGCTCTAGATCAGACCTCCTGTTGTTTTTGTGTTCTTTCACAGGGTGATGCTGCCAGCCTTCAAGATTTTCTCAGAAATTCAGGCCTACTCATACAGAGGACACTTCAGGGCAAAAACCACCTGCAGACCAGATAAGGAGACGCTCCCCCGTATCAAGACACAAACTGAAGCTTGAGCTAAAGAGACCAGTCCAAAGGTGAACACCGCTCTGAAAGGAAATGGTTTCAGTTTAACCCTTAAACTGCATTCTTTTTTGGCCAATTAACCTAAAAACAAATTATAATCATAACTTGAAGTCTATTATAACATCTATAAAGACAGCCGTAAAATGTTCAACAAGGTCAATAGAATAGTTATCATAAATAGTCAATATCAATCAGTTTGAAAGCACCTCTCACAGTTTTAGTGATAATCGTTGCAGTGAGATATACAGTTGAAAGAAAAAGTATGTGAACCCTTTGGGCTTACTTGGATTTCTTCATAAATTGGTCATAAAATGTGTTCTGATCTTCATCTAAGTCACAGAGAAACACAGTCTGCTTAAACTAATACCGCACAAACATTATACGTTTTCATGTTTTTATTGAACACAACATGTAAACATTCATAGTGCAGGGTGGAAAAAGTATGTGAACCCCTAGTATTGCGGCGTATTTTACATCAAAACTAAACCAAACGCCGCAGCAGGCTGAAACATGAGGATTTACAATTGAAGACGCGTCACGCTGAACCATTGCACATGATGGAATGTCTTTATTACTCTCTTTCACAAGCTTAGAAAACATAAGCACTTACGTTGATTGATGTACTCATGAAAACCGTGCAAAGATACCTCAGACAGTGCATATGATGGTGATAATGTTGGCGATGGTGACGGTCAATAGAAAGTTTCTCCCCATGCTCACCCTGCAGCCATGATCCATAACCTCACAGGTAGACACCACACCCCCGGTGCCACCCACAGTAATGACGTCACGATGCATGTGCATATACACACCAGTAGAAGAAGAAATGAAAATCAAACCCAATGTGTGGCTCCTACACCTAGGCTAATGACTTCTCCAAGAGCTAATTGGAGCCAGGAGTCAGCCAACCTGGGGTCCAATCAATGTGATGAGATTGGATGTGTTGATTAAAGCTGGCCTGTCCAATAAAAAACACACACCAGTTTTGAGTTTGCTGTTCTGAAGAAGCGTTGTCTGATGTGAACCATGGCTCGCACAAAAGAGCTCTCAGAAGACCTACGATCAAGAATTGTTGACTTACATAAAGCTGGAAAGGGCTACAAAAGTATATCGAAAAGCCTTGATGTCCATGTGTCCACGGTAAGACAGATTGTCTACAAATGGAGAAAGTTCAGCACTGTTGCTACACTCCCTAGGCGTGGTCGTCCTGTAAAGATGACTGCAAGAGCACAGCGCAGAATGCTCAATGAGGTGAAGAAGAATCCTAGAGTGTCAGCTAAACACTTACAGAAATCTCTGGCACATGCTAACATTTTTGTTGACAAATCTACAATAAGGAAAACACTAAACAAGAATGGACTTCATGGGAGGACACCACGGAGGAAGCCACTGCTGTCCAAAAAAAACATTGCAGCACGTTTGAAGTTTGCAAAAGAGCACCTGGATGTTCCACAGCACTACTGGCAAACATTCTGTGGACGGATGAAACCAAAATTGAGTTGTTTGGAAAGAACACACAACGCTATGTGTGGAGAACAAAAGGCACAGCACACCAACATCAAAACCTCATCCCAACTGTGAAATATGGTGGAGGGGGCATGATGGTTTGGGGCTGCTTTGCTGCCTCAGGCCCTGGACGGATTACTGTCATCGATGGAAAAATGAATTCCAAAGTTTATCAGACATTTTGCAGGAAACTTAAGACCATCTGTCCGCCAACTGAAGCTTAACAGGGATGGACGATGCAAACAGGACAACAACCCAAAGCATAGAAGTAAATCAACAACAGAATGGCTTCAACAGAAGAAAATACGCCTTCTGGAGTGGCCCAGTCAGAGTCCTGACCTCAACCCGATTGAGATGCTGTGGCATGACCTCAAGAGAGCGATTCACACCAGACATCCCAAGAATATTGCTGAACTGAAACACTTTTGTAAAGAGGAATGGTCCAATTTCTCCTGACCGTTGTGCAGGTCTGATCTGCAACTATAGGAAACGTTTGGTTGAGGTTATTGCTGCCAAAGGAGGGTCAACCAGTTATTAAACCCAAAGGTTCACATACTTTTTCCACCCTGCACTATGAATGTTTACATGTTGTGTTCAATAAAAACATGAAAACGTATAATGTTTGTGCGGTATTAGTTTAAGCAGACTGTGTTTCTCTATTGTTGTGACTTAGATGAAGATCAGAACACATTTTATGACCAATTTATGAAGAAATCCAAGTAAGCCCAAAGGGTTCACATACTTTTTCTTTCAACTGTAGTACAAGTCGAATAAACCCTTAACTGATGCTAATACATGATATGAAAGGAAAATCTGTCCATTTACTGGACGTGAAGAAGAGAAGTGCATGGACTGGCCACCCAATCTTTTAAAAAAAAGTATTTCCATTTTTCGATTAAGTGAATTTAGTGATTTAGATGAATTTGATTCTTCTACAACAAGATACATGTGCAGCAATCGCTGTTAAGACACAGAGACTAGAGAGTGCGTTCAGTTCATTCTCAGCTTTAGTTTGAGAAAAACAAAACTTTTGATCAGGCGACATGACCTTGAAGACAGGAAATAAGTGGTTTCTCAGGAAAGGAGGGCATTGAGGAGTTATGTTCACAGAAAAAGAAAGCACATAGAGTGTATTTCATCACTTCACTTAAAAAGGAACGTCTGATAAGACCAACAGCGCAAGATCTTGAACCGGACCTGAAACTTGGATCTGTAGGATCGACATCAGTATCTATCACATTGCACAATGGGGATACAAAAAGGGCACAAAGCTTGTAAGAACGGATCTGTGGGCAAAAGCAGGAGGAATAGATGCTGTCGCAAATGAACTGCGTAAACATGATGTTTTGAATAAAAACCCTGGATATTCTTCAGAAATATGTCCCAGGTGTCCTTGGCTTATTTGGTGAAGACATCTGGATGGACCAAAAACCACAAGGGCTTGAGAGACAGAGTACTGGGGCACAAAAGAAAGCAATGTGATGACTCCAGTTGTGCCAGAAAACAGGACAGGGAACTGAAGATAAAGAGTCTGAAGATAAAGAAACAAGTTCCAGTAAGCTTAGCTATGTATTATTATTTTATATCTTATCATTTATTTTTGAAATTGTGAAAGTAAAAATGTTGTTCTGTAACAATGACTTCATTATAACTAGCGTTTTCTGTTTCTTTTTATTTATTTTTCATTGCAATAAAAAAGATTTGATTTAAAATGGTTATTTTTATGTTTAAGATTATAAAGAACAACAGTTACTTCATAGAGACACTTTCCGATGTCTTAAAAAAGAATTGAATGAAATCATAATAGCAATCATGCAAGTAGGATCATGAAGTATTTAATCTAAAGCTCAGTTCATACTCATGCGTGGGACCGGCTACGTGTCGGTTTTCATTTATACTTCTGCGTCGACAGACAATGACCACTAGGCGTCCGTGTCCACACGCATGTTGCTTGTGTAACCAAGACAAGAGCCGAAGAAGAAGCAGCTCGTTTGAGAAGCATTAGCAGTGAAAGCGGCTAATAGTAAACAGTCACTTTTGCTTTGCGTAGGCTACGATGTAGGTCCTACGCACGAGTATAAACCGAGTTTACTCTTTCCCCGCCTTTTTTTTTTAGAAAAGGTTGCCAGCCTACGCCAGCGTTTTTTTACATTTTCACCAAACTTTAATGGCTCACAGAACATTTTCTGTAAAGAATATATGGACAAACAATATGTCAAATGATAGAACAGTCTCTGCTTTTAAACAAAAATAAAACGTATTCTTCTATCTTCATTTGTTCTTTTCATCACTCCTTAGATGCAGGTTTGTAGGTTTCTTCAAAGATTAGAGATAATTAAAGTTTTTTGTCAAAGATTCCGCCCAGATTCCACTCAGAACAGTCATTAAAAACCCATAAGATATACATTCTAGGTTCTGGGATTCTGTACTTTTTCCCAAAGGTGTGTAACAGCGCCACCTGCTGTACAACAGTACAAACACTGATTGCTGTAATAACTCTGGGAACCGTTTTATTAAATGAGGAGATAACTGGTCAATGGCGTTGAAAGAGTTAAGAGTCTAAGGAAATGTATTGATTGTTTAAACTTCTTCAAACAGGTATGGAAGTGGCAGATGTGACAACTCTGGAACAAAAAGAAGATAGACGTGATGGATGTGGAGTCAAACACAGACTCGGACGCATCGGACCTGGAGCAAAGCACTGACTCAGAGCAGCCTAAGAGTAGACAGGAGGTCATGACGGTACAGGAAAGAGAGTCTGGACTTGATATTTGGAGGCAATGTCCAAAGGTGAGAAAAACATTTTGTATCAACATGGAGAGAAAAAAGTGGAATAAGATCAAACCACACAAAGGGTCCTCAAAATTAAGACAAAATTGGACGAACTATATGTACGACAGCTTCAAAAAAAAAAATCCATGCTGCATTCTCGCGTTCAGCTATCAACATGTCAAAACTCCCCTGAGCAGAAAAGTGAATCTTCCCTATTTACGCGTTTCAGCAGCCTGCACGTTCCCTTCTTGCACAGCCAAGTACTCTTTCAAATTGCAAAACAAGCCATCAAAACTAGACAAAACGCTGAAAATTTCAGTCCATCAAACGGGAGATATACATCACAAACTTTCTGAAAAAAAGTTCAGGCCGGCAACTCTACTCAAAAGAGGAAAAATAGCAAAGGCTTTAACGAACGGACCCAGCGAATATTTTTACACCAAACTTCAAACTACACCAAAGAAGCAACTCTTGGCTGGAAACATGTCCGAGTGTCTCAATAAAAATGTGTTGAAGGTAATCAGCCATGAAATAAGGAAGAAAGAATACATCCACACTGACATCATGAAGGAAATATCCTTAATGCAAACAATACTCAAGGAGTGTGACACCAAATATTTTACCCTACCAGGCTACATACAGCATTTTACCGTGAATCCGTTCATGGTCCACATGTACAGCGAGCTGGGCCTCAGCATTCTTGTGCATCATTTGAGAAGACGCGTACCTGTGTCTCTCTATCTTGACGCCACCGGAGGAGTTGTGTCAAAGGTACCAGACCAGCCCAAGTGTGTGCTCTACTATGCTCTCATTCTTTCAGGAAAGGGTCCAAATACACCCCCTCTTCCCGTCTGTGAGATGCTGTCCAATGATCACTCCATACCACCAATAACATTTTGGCTCATGCAGTTCGCCTTGCATTTGACGAAATACACACACCTGACCATTAACAAGGTGGAGACCGATTACAGCTGGGCTTTGATACAAAGTGTGATGCTGGCTTTCAACAAAGAGCACATCATCTCCTATCTCAACAGAGCGTTTGAATGCTGCACAGGCAAAACAACATGGGATGACAGCAAGACTGTCCTGCACATTTGCGCTACACACGTTTTGAAAGCCGTCCGACTCGATAAAAAAGCAAACGAATGACGAAGGACTGAAAGACTTTGCCCTGTTTGCGTTCGCAAGACTCCAAAATGCCATTAGCATGACTGAATCGAGTACTGTGTTCAGGGCGTTTTGTACTTTGCTCACGACCCCGCAAAACACAGAACGCGTCAAAGAAAGTAGGAATCTTCTGGAGAGTATAATTCTGAGATTCAAACAGGACACACCGGAAGAAGCTACCCAATCTGGAGACTGGGAAAACGTTGATAGGGGAACCCAGAAACCACGAGAAGAGCATCAAGGGCAGCTCGCCATTCTTTGCCTATTTTCAGCAGATCTTGAAAGAGGTGACGGAACATGCAGCGGATGAGACGTGTTCGACAGACGAGGACAACCCGTACTTTTGTCCAGGCATCCTCCAAGTGCTCTTTAATACCTACCTTGCCATTTTTCCCCTTTGGAGTGGCTTGCTGTTAGGAGACCTGGAGGCACGAGTCGCACGAACAGGACGATTTGACGGAACAAGAGACACCAACTGTCACATAGAAAATTGGTTTCGAATTGTTAAACACTCCATATTGCATAGCACTCAGACCAGGAACGTTCATCGGTGCCGGAGCACATCATTCAGCAGGAAACCTCTGGCACCTATGAACCTCCTCGATCAGTCTAAAGAAACTTGGATTGGATATGCAAGAAACGGCCCAGAAGTGGGACGGTTGGGAACGGGAATGGCAGAACCTCCTCGATCAGTCTAAAGGGATGAGTCACCAAATCCAAATTCTTCTCTGTCCCAGAAACAGAATCTACAAGGATGTGATCTTGAGTACATGAGAAGGTAATGAAGTCATTATTACAGCAATTACAACTGTTTTAAGTTATGGTTTACTGGATGAAGTTGATATTGTTGCAGGTTGAGATGCTGTGGACAAAACCGCTCAAAGCCGTTCCCCAGCAAGAATCTGGAGTTCCTTTTACATCACAGGGAATTTCAAACGTTGAAGCCGCGTGACTGCTTATTTGGAGCGGTACATATATCATAACAAAGATATACATTTAAAAACTCATTTGTGTTGTTAATAGTATGCTACACTATGTAGTCCAAATTGAATAAGGTTAGCCTAAAAAGGGTTATTTTGTTGGCTTGACTTACATTTACGTTTGTTTAAAATTGGCCCAACTTGGATCCTCTGTGATCTGAAATAGAAACTTCCCAGCATGCATTGAAAAGGCAAAAATGGTTAGCCTTAAAAAAGATCTTCAGATCCGAGTTTCTTAAAAGCGACCTGTGTGTCTGTGTAGATATATTTATTATATAGAGTGATCACAACAAATCTGACTTCACAGTACAACATTTTTTGTATTATCTAATCTATTTCTTGTGTTTTTATACACTGTTACGATTCACTGAGCCGGTTGAAAATCGATTATAATATTTGATGATTCAAGTCGGTTGAGATGTAAAATGAATCACAAAACATGTTTTGAACAGCAGGGGACGCTGTGTTTTGCCGCAAACTTGGAAAGCTTGGATAGGCTGGTATTTCTTAAATGTAAAAAAAGCAGACAAAGTCTTAGATTGTTAATATTAATGAGACGTTTGTATTCTTGTATTCTGTTTTGTTATAATAAATGGGTAATCGTTCATTTCTAATTTGTCACAACTCACTTTGTGAAATAAATCTTACCTTGAGATCAGTATCGTGCATCGCATTGCATCGTGAGCTGAGAGAATCATTAGATCCCGGGTTAAAAGTGTAATTTTACTGTTTTAATTTACACCATTTTCTGTATTTTTGAAATGCAGCAAACATGTCAAATTACAGAAAACTGCACATTTAAAAGTCGGGTGTAGAATAACATGACAACAAACATGTCATTTTACTTTACAAACAAATGTTGTGCTTTAGTCTTATGCTGTATTTTGTTTTCACGTTGTGAAATGTTGTGAAACTGTACATTTCCACTATATTTACCTATAGTAGACTAATACCTGTGTGTTCAGTTTCTTGTGAGATGAAGTTAGACTGATCATTACAACACAAACTGAGATTACTCTATACAATAAACTTCGCTCATTTTATTATATAATCACTTTGTCTCCTGTCTGCTGTTCTGTTCCTCCATATTTACATCTGATACCAAACTCGATCAGAATTGTATTGTCTTTGAGTAAGGTACAAAGTTACTTTCTTGACAAAGAGTGAGTGAGACCTGTATAAGAACTAGTGAATTGGACCTTATTTGTGCCTTAGGATCTTGGCTGTTTTTTATGACATTTTTGTCATAGTCATAGCATAGCTGGATCTCTGAAACGTTGAGTAAAAGTTTAATTTTGTAAGGCACAAGGTAGCAGATGACACAGCAAGGAAAATGAATGCAACTATACCTCTGATTCAGCATTTTAAAGTACAGGACGCAGACATGATCATTTGTTTATATTGCAGGTGAACTTTGAAATTGATGGGGACATCACTGTTCATAAATGTCAACAACTCTTGAGGCTTGTGGAAAGGAAAACACACATGAACCCTTAATGTGGTTGCAACTTGAGTAACTTTTAATGAAACACAACCACAAACGGCACAACCGAGAACAATAACACACATAACAACAATCAATGATGAGCTTGGTGTTTTACAGCACTTGGTTTCCAAACAGCAGCATTACTGCCATCTGCTGCTTACTTCTTA
This sequence comes from Triplophysa siluroides, assembly GCA_006030095.1. Lineage (NCBI taxonomy): Eukaryota > Metazoa > Chordata > Actinopteri > Cypriniformes > Nemacheilidae > Triplophysa > Triplophysa siluroides. The sequence continues at coordinate 181,264 of VCII01000355.1, forward strand.
CATTACCATCTTCTTTCCATTCAATGATTTGTTCGTTCAATATTTATTATAGCCTGCAAGGTTTACTGTATAATTACATGTATTAATTTAGTGAAGCATCAATGATTTAATTGTATTAATGCAGTGTAGTGTCTCTAAACTCTGTCCTGAATCGTGAGTAATATCAGCTGTTTTGAGTGTGGAACTACACTTAGAATTTTCACTGGAAACAGGTTCTTTGAAAAAATACTCATTTCAACATACTATACTTGGGGACACACTCATTCTAATAGGATGGATAGCAATGCAAATTGGGATGCAAAGTGTGAGTCTTTATTGACAAAATTTTGTCCAGTCTTCTATAAGGTCACCATGGAATCCCGATTGTCTTCCTTTCCGTAACGTGACGTACATATGAGTGAAATGGCTCCTGAAATCTTCAAAATCGATTGACATGTATGAAAATTTACACTTTTGCACTGTGACTTAACACCTCTTTCCATGGCTACCATTCACACTTTACACCGCACTGTGTTGTTATTTATCTCAAGTGGTTTTTCAACTTCTCCTTTTTCTTGCATTAATTTCTATATGACATAAAACGTGTCACATTCTCCTCCCTATATACTATTCATCACTCAGACATGTAGGATAAGATATGTACAATTTATGCTTGCTTGTATGTAATTATACTTAATACTTGCTCACGTATGTTGCCCCTGTCTTTATTTTGAAAAAATAAATAAAGTTAGACTTTTCCACAGTACACTTTTTCTTTCCGACTCACTTCTGATGATTTAAACTGCATGTTGCTATGTTGACCGGTCTATCTGCTTCCTCATTTCCCTGTATCCTTATGTGCTTATTCTATTCTATTTAATAAACACAATTTAATCTTGATGTTTTTAATATTGACTGAGACGCATGTCAAAGATGGAAATTATAATGAAAATTCATAGCGACCATGGTAAAATAAATAATTGAAGTAAAACTGAAATGTTTTAATTAGAACACAAATGTTATATTTCAGAACAAATATTTAAATCTGATGAGTAAATGTTATAAACTGTTGCCCACTCACATAAAAATAACATAATTTAGTACATAAGACATGTAAACCATTTGTGAAGAGAAATGTGTTTGCATGCAAATCCAGTATACATTAATGTTGTTTTAGATGGCACAATGTGTATTTAATATGCCTTTAAATAGCTGTTGCACTCAAAAAAAAGATTTTTGCTGCTTGTTCAATTAACTT
>VCII01000355.1:190000-227093 GCA_006030095.1 Triplophysa siluroides
AAAAATGGTTAATTGTTTTTACCTTTGAGCTTCTGAGCTACTCTTCTGAATCTGCTGTTTCTCTGTCTGTGTGTTCATATGTCATCACACATCTGCTCTTCAGCACCTCACATCATTTTTTTTATTTTTATTAGAAAGTTATTTTCATATTTCATTTCCATCTGATTTGTGTTTTGTCAACACTGTTATGTATTATTACTGTATACTGAATAAAAGCACTGAAAGAGGACAGTGAGTTGTCAGTATTTGCCTTATTTACATATTGACATTTTAACCAGTGTCCTTAAAATGCAGGAAAAACAGGGATGTTTGCTACTCTTTGGTTAAGTAAGGTTCATCATGTTTCCAGTGTGCTTGATATCATAACTTTTGAAAAAAAGTATGATTAAGTTACTATGACAATTGAACGACACTGAAACCAACCCCCACACTATAACACCAGAGTTTGCTCAAACTGAAATAAAGCCTGAAGTCTCCACTTAAACAGTTGTTTTCCTTTCAGAATGTGATATTTCTATACAGCTGCATAGCAACTATGATATCACATGTCAAGGCACATCACATGTTGTTTACGTTATTTTTAAGCGGTATTATACACAATTGGATTGTGCTGTACTGTTATTATCATCATCACGTCATCACATTTCCAGTCTGTCTCTTTGCATGTCTCATTTCCATTTACAATGGAAAGGAAAGTCTAGTGTGAATCATTTCTGTTGTGTACATATTTTATTGTGCCGTTGCTTTTTGTTTCCGCATCCTTACCATCGCAATATTGTATACGGTTTGCAACGAGATGTGTTGGTAACCTACAAAGTTTGTTACATTTCCAGATGCCAGTTTAAAAGCAAACATCTGTCTGTTAAAGGAAGTACAATGTGATGTATTTGTTATATATCCCTCATTTAAAGTCTGTCCAGGTTCAGGTGACTCGTTTTTTTATAACTTTATTATTTTACCTTTGGATTAATCTCTGAGAATGTACGCCACACCGTGTTGCATACACGGGGACCCCATCTTTGCAGGATCACACTTCGTGTTGCTGTTTTGGTTTATAGCGATAACTGTTTTTCTGTTTGTGTTAATATCTTGAAGGAAACATTTCTAGATCTGTGTGTGTTGGTAACTGTCCAACTGTCCCTCAGCTCCCGTGACATCATGGGATAGAGAAGTGTCCATCCGATGCACAAATCTCGGTGGAACCTACTGTTTTTTTGCATACTGAGGTTTCAGACATACTATTTGTGACTCATACTTAAAACTAATTACTATCCCATAATAATGCAAAACGTTCTTAAAATAATGACTAAGTGCAACAGGAATGACGAAAAATAATGACTGGTTTTACAAACCAAATTGAAATCTTGTGTGAATTACAGATAAACACAGACGAGAGCAAACATACAGTTTATTATAGCCTACTTTTAAATCTTGATTGTGCTGTAAACATCAATGCATTTATTCCTAAAGAGCATTAGCAAATACACGAACAAGGTGCATCTGATAGAGACGCCTCTGTGTGGCGCGTGTGCTTCAATATGGCCACAATAACTCAAATAAATGAGACTTCACGAGACCCTCAATGATGTTTATTTCACTCGAGTGATTTTCAGGGGCTTGTTAAACACACAGAAGACGCGCGGAAGCTTTTCACCAAATATTCAACACAAAAATAACACGAAAATCCCTCGCGGCTTCATCCAGTGGCTGACGCTACTCGCAGATTCGACCCGAAAGTGCAAAATTAAACGTTTAATAAACGTGTATTTGAGCTTCCAGATAGAGCTCCGGACCTCTGCTCTCTGTTGACATTGTTTACAAAACGCAGACGGGGTTAAGGAGTCCAGTTTTATTGTAAATGTTAGTGGAGAAAACACACGAGTCAACGGCTCCTGGAGGCACACAGACGGCGAGCTGACAAGTTGAGTCTGTACGGTTCTCATGTGCTGTATAAGAGCGCAGCGCCGCGCTCGGTTCTCATTCCTGAACTAATACAGATTGTGTGACGTTACTCCTCCGATAAGACAAATGGCAGAAACCGCTCCAGCTGCCGCCGCCGCGCCGGCCAAAGCGCCCAAGAAGAAATCTGCCGTTAAAGCCAAGAAAACCGGTCCAAGCGTGAGCGAACTCGTCGTCAAAGCCGTGTCGGCTTCCAAGGAGAGGAACGGCGTGTCTCTCGCCGCCCTGAAGAAAGCTCTCGCTGCCGGCGGCTACGACGTGGAGAAGAACAACTCCCGCGTCAAGATCGCTATCAAGAGTCTGGTGACTAAAGGCACTCTGGTCCAGACCAAAGGAACCGGCGCTTCAGGGTCTTTCAAACTCAACAAAAAACAGCCGAGCCTAAGAAGCCGGCGACGAAAGCCGCTCCTAAAGTAAAGAAGCCCGCTGCTGCTGCCAAGAAGCCGAAGACTGCAGCGGCAAAGAAGACCGCCGCAAAGAAATCTCCCAAGAAGGCCAAGAAACCTACCGCTACCGCCCAAAAAGGCAACGAAGAGCCCCAAGAAGGCAAAGAAGCCAGCGGCCCCCAAGAAAGCAGCCAAGAGTCCGAAGAAAGCTGCCAAAAGCCCCAAGAAGGCAAAGCTGCCAAACCCAAGACGACAAAACCATAGCAGCTAAGCCTAAGAGGGCCGCGCCGAAAAAGAGGTAAATTCCTTCTTCAGATCGTCTGTAAAAAAAGGCTCTTTTAAGAGCCACCCACCAGCCCACTAAAGAGCAGCGTTTCATTTACATTTAGCGGACGCTTTAATCCAAAGCGACTTACAAAGAGTTCCAGTGATATCTTGACATTATCTTGGTTGTGTTCTTAACAAATGAATACGATGAGAAATCTGGTTCAGATTAAATACATAAATGATGATCGTCAGAGGAGTTTAATTCATAATCAGCGCAACAACTGAGGTTGTGCTGTCAGTAAAAATAGTTGCTTTTGTTCATACTTTTGTTTTCCAACAGATGTGTCTGAAAAGACCGCAAATAGAAGATTTAATGAAAACATCTGCGCTGTAAAGTGGCGAAATGTAACGTCACGTGATCAAATCCTGAAACAATGCGGGCAGAAGGGAAGAAATGGGCGGGCTTTGGCGTTTGAAGGGAAGTTCAGTGATTGGTTTGAATTTTTCACAGATTCCAACCAATAGGCGAACGAAAGGCACGTATAAATGCTGACAACCACAATCTTATTTCTATAATCGTCAGAAGCTCCAGCTAGTGCAACAATGAGTGGAAGAGGTAAAACCGGGCAAATCGAGAGCGAAGGCCAAGACTCGGTCATCCAGAGCGGGTCTTCAGTTTCCCGTCGGCCGTGTTCACAGGCTCCTTCGCAAAGGTAACTACGCACAACGCGTCGGTGCCGGAGCTCCAGTTTATCTCGCCGCTGTTCTCGAGTATCTCACCGCTGAGATCCTGGAGTTGGCTGGAAACGCCGCTCGGGATAACAAGAAGAGTCGCATCATTCCCCGCCATCTGCAGCTGGCCGTGCGTAACGACGAGGAGTTGAACAGACTTCTGGGCGGCGTGACCATCGCTCAGGGCGGTGTGTTGCCCAACATCCAGGCGGTGTTACTGCCCAAGAAGACCGACAAACCGGCTAAGACCAAGTAAACGACTTTCGCTCCGGAATCATCGAAAAGGCTCTTTTAAGAGCCACCCACTTGAACCATAAGAGAGCGATTTTATTCTTATGCTACTAATGTTAAAAGCGATTATGCGAACAATAAACATTGGTGAACCACATTCTGGTTTTAAGTAAGATGAACATGCAGTGACTGGTCTGGGTGCTTTAAAGCTGGAGGTGTTTTCATGTTTATTTGGTTTTTGTTGAGCTGTACGCGATATTAAGGGAAATCATTACACATGGGGTTTATCATCTCACGGCTGTTGCTGTGACGGATGACTATCAGATTTTCCAATGAGTTCCCGTATTTCCATCAAAAACATGGATCCAAATTACAAATAAAAATGAAACTTTGAAAGTACACAAAGGGTTTCGAGCGGGAACCATAAGCTGCTGCTGCTTTTCATTTGAAAAAAGTCACAGCCATTGGTCGGTTGTGTGCATACACGTCACACATTATCCAATCACATGCCAGCGCACTGTTGCCACCCTCAGAGCTCGTGTGCGGCCAGTGTATATAAACGGCCAGCAGAGTGAAGTTTCTTCTACATTACCTCGCACGACGCAGGAGTGTTGATACCGAAGTCATGGCAAGAACTAAGCAGACCGCTCGTAAGTCCACCGGTGGCAAAGCGCCGAGGAAGCAGCTCGCCACTAAAGCTGCCCGTAAGAGCGCCCCAGCCACCGGCGGCGTGAAGAAGCCTCATCGCTACAGGCCCGGCACCGTGGCGCTGAGAGAAAATCCGCCGCTACCAGAAGTCCACCGAGCTGCTGATTCGCAAGCTGCCTTTCCAGCGTCTGGTGAGGGAAATCGCTCAGGACTTCAAGACCGATCTGCGCTTCCAGAGCTCCGCCGTCATGGCCCTGCAGGAGGCCAGCGAGGCTTATTTGGTCGGACTTTTCGAGGATACCAACCTGTGTGCCATCCACGCCAAGAGAGTCACCATCATGCCCAAAGACATTCAGCTGGCACGTCGCATCCGTGGAGAACGCGCCTAAATTCCTGCCTACTTCACCCACATCAACCCCAAAGGCTCTTTTAAGAGCCACCACAAATCAACTTATCGAGACAATTTCCCTTTTAATAGATTTCGGTAGTGATGATGAATTATTTATAGGAGTTAAAATCTAAGGGTCGCAGTTGATTGAACGCAGAAACACTTGAAACCACACGTTAATAATCTTGAGCTAAATATTCACACTGCCACTACAAACCTGTCAAACGGATTTCACCTGAATGTTTGTGTTTAGAATAACTGATCAATCTCCTCTAGAAATTACATTAAAGGTTTGTGCCTTAATTATTGCCCTGATCCGGTGTAGACACTGAATTATAAACACATTCAACTATTCACTATTATCTGAATAACAGAATGTTGGACGCTTTCACTTGTAAGTCGCTCTGGTGTCTAATAAATAAATGTAATGTGTTTGTCATTATTTCACTACATGCACGGATGTGTGAATACATGCAGCTTCTCTAACAACCACATTCTTTACTGACAAGTGAACTGTTAGCAGTAATGTTTATGTTGCACATTGCTGTCATATTGCACACAACGTTCTTTGTATTATCCATCATTTACATGTATTCACTTGATAAACGCTTTAATGCTAAATAAAGACCTGAACAACACCTAGTATCAATATTTTAATAGTAAACGGCCTCCATCGCTTGTGTTGCAAAATAAATGAAAAAGAGCGGGAAGGACACTACCCGCATAGGCGTGTCTTCAAACATGAGTTGATGGGCGTGGCTATTGTTTTAAAGACTTTGATTGGCTCTTTTAAGTGTCCGCTTATCTACTGAAACCAGTTATCGTTCGTTGTCGAACCCAGACAAGCAATCAGAAAGTGAGACCGTTGTCTTCGTAAATTTGCATGATCAGAGGATAAATACTGGTGTTCTTGGTTACTTTCTTCACACATTTGGGTTCTGTTCCGGAGAGAATCATGCCTGAACCAGCGAAGTCCGCACCCAAGAAGGGTTCAAAGAAGGCCGTCACCAAGACCGCTGTAAAGGGAGGAAAGAAGCGCAGAAAGTCCAGGAAGGAGAGTTACGCGATCTACGTGTACAAAGTGCTGAAGCAGGTTCATCCCGACACCGGCATCTCTTCTAAGGCGATGGGCATCATGAACTCTTTCGTCAACGACATCTTTGAGCGCATCGCCGGTGAGTCTTCTCGTCTCGCTCACTACAACAAGCGCTCCACCATCACATCCAGAGAGATCCAGACCGCTGTTCGTCTCCTGCTGCCCGGTGAGCTGGCCAAACACGCCGTGTCTGAGGGCACAAAGGCCGTCACAAAGTACACCAGCTCCAAATAAACTCCCGCTTGAAGCTCTCAACACCCCAAAGGCTCTTTTAAGAGCCGCCCATATTTTCTGAAAAAGATTTCCGATATTGACTTTACACGATGGATTAATGTTGGAGTTGGTTTGTCAAAAACTGTTATGGACATGAATCGCATATTGGTGATGCTGATGAGTGCTGCCCAAATCTAGTTTGGATGTGATCGAGTGTATCGCTGTGGATCAGTTTGTGTAAGTTAAAGGAGATATTAGAAAGTTAAACTGCTGTTTGATCTGTAGGGGGCGGTGTAGTAACGTGTGCTTTAAAATCACGTCTAAACTTTTTTTTGTTTTCGTTGCTCGCGCTACGGAATTGACCAGATGAACATTTCACTGCGAGTTATGTGTGAATGTAGATATGACATGAAATCAGGAAACGCAACAATAGTAAAGTCTTGTTTGTGTATGTAGAGTCCAGCTCAACCTTGCGTTACAAGTTTATTATGATTGACACATATTTGCTAACGACATTAATTACTTTCATTGACTTAGCCCTCAACACAGACCAAACACGGACTCATCTTATAGACACTTGGGAGATTTTGTCAAAAACTAAAGGAAACTAAGCAATACAGAAATATTGTTTGTCTATTAGAATTTATTTTTTATTTTTATAGGCTCACCACAAAGCCACACAGTTTGCCATGTTCTAGTGAAGGTCTTCGAAGATTGAATTTACTATAACCATTAAATTAATTCACAATATGGACATATTTAATCCTAATCGTGTCCCGAATAAAACGCTGAAAACGACTCTGTTTGTTAGAGGCTGCGTTTAAATACCCCCACGTGCGAGCTTTGCACTTGACCACTTGACTACTTTCATGACGTATTTCCTGTTTATGGCCCTAGTGCTCTAGTGGGCGTGAAGATCCCAAGTGAGCATTTAGTATTTCTAACCCGATGCGACACACTTAGCAAGTGCAAACATGTAACGTTAAATAATGTGGTGGTTCTAATTATGAGATAAAAAGCAGTTTTACAAAATACTGAGTTTTCACCAATAAAATATGTAACACTTCGTTTTACTAGGAAATGATGTGTAATATCTAATTATATAGTCAAGTCAGATTGATTTTTATAGCGCTTTATTTGTGTTGTTTCAAAGCAGCTGTACCCAAAACACAAAAGAAAAACACGTGTTAGCCAAACATAGATTAAATAAATATATAACCTTAAAAAGCAGTAGTATAACACACACTGGAAAGCTTTCCGCAACATCTCGCGAGACCCGAGCCAAAAGTCTCATGATTCATATCCAGAACATGATGCATGAAGCAGTATTCCAGCAGGTGTGGGTTTAGTGTGCGTTAAGCGCACTGCCCTTTGGCATTGACATTGGACACAATTGTGGCCTAATGTTTAGAGAGTCGGACTCGTGACCAGAAGGTTGCCGGTTGGATCCTCAGGGCCGGCAGGTAATGATTGAGGAGCTCTTGAGCAAGGCACCTTACCCCTACTTGCTCCCCGGCGCTGCAGTGACAGCTGCCCACTGCTCCGGGTGTACGTGTGTTCACCACTTGCTGTGCGTGTGTTCACTACTCACTGGATGGGTTAAAAGCAGATGTATATTTCGGGTATGGGTCACCATATCTGACTAATAGGTCACTTTCACTGACCTGGCAGGAAGAGAGAGTCGACGCATTCATTAGACACTTAAACCATGAATTATTCTCTACTTTCTGTTGGTCTTTATTGTGCTTTAATGATCAATTTAAAATAAGATCATTCTGAATAGTAATTGATGAATATTTGTCAAAACCCCACAAAAGTATTTATATTTGAAGTGCGGTGAGCCCCGGCACGACTGTTGACGATCTCGCAATCCAAATTTGCCACAAAGACATGAAGTTGACCAGTCCAGAGAGAGATTTTAATCCACATTAGAAATGACAAAACAATTAAACTTCACATTACAGTGAGAGCAGGTGGGCCAGTCGGATTCATGCCCATCTCACATCCTCCCTTTTTGTTTCTCTACAAAGGGGTTTGGCAGGATTAACAACTTCAAAGAGCCGCTTCAGAACTAACAGTCTTCTAGGCCAGACGTCTGGATTGACCAGAGGCTGGGTCCAAATTCAGATTAATACAAGACCGAAAATGAAGAACAAACACGTTAGTAAGACACATGAATGTGTGTCACATCCAAGGCTAACTTCTGAGGCGTTCATTTCTCAATGGGTTTCACCTGTTACCATCGTCTATATTGTGCCAAGTGCCCTTCTGTCCAGGAGAACAGATGTATAAGGTTTTAATCAAACGATACGGTCCATACCATTCTGGACCAGGGCATAAACAATTCAACAGAACAGGCTTGTATCTTTTTCAGAATGTTTGACACAGACTCTAATTCTTGTGTCTCTCCTCCAGTGTTTTAAGATCATTTCGCAGAGCATCTTCCAATGGGCCACATGCTCACGTGTGTTGAAAACGATCATTCTATGGCGACCGCATGTAGCGTCCCATCATTATCTCAGAACGACACGTTTAATATTGCAATATAATATATTTATCACTTTTAAATGCCGTATGAACTACAGATGTACACTGCATTGATGTATTGTCAGCATATCTTCAAATCGCTAGTGTGCTTGTAAGATATGTATGGTTTCTACAGATACAGATGGAGGTTTTCAGCTTTTATGTCTACAGTCGGCCAACATCTATTGGTTTCTCTAGCAGTGGTTTTCAACATAACGTAGTTTTAACAACTTTAGTACATACTCTGCATGTGTCCCACTTGTTTTCACCCAAACATGTTAAATATAAGAGAAAAACACACATCTATCCCTATATATATATACATATATGTGAGCACACCTTGAAAAAAAGATCATATGGGCTACAAAAAAACTCATTCTCAGACATAAAGAGGTGTCTATCACAGACCCGATCGCATCGTTTACATCAGAAATTGGTCTTCTCATGGTTTGTTACTGCTACATTAAAATAACATTTTTTTACACTTTAATCTTTCATGTCCACATCATTTTGACAGTTTTACATTTGCTTTAAGGACAAACACATTTTGCTTTCCGATACCAGAGACCCTAAATGTCAAGACCAATAACACAAATGTACATTAGCGTGTATAAATACATGTTTAAGTCGACTTGTTGCGTAAAGAAAGTCCATTGAAGTTCAGCAATGTCTGTCTTTATTAAGGTGTCACACCGGGAACTGTGATATTAAAAACCATGATTATTAAAAATCTTTTGACATGTGCTTTCACTTCTGAAAGAGAACCAAGTTGTCTTAATATGCTCCCTACACTGCATTTTACGTTTGGGAAACAAATTAACATTCATAAATGTAAGTGGTTTGAACCCAATATTATATAGTTTGAGTCTGAAGAGGAGGTTTATTATAAAACACTAAAGCAAAGGTCATAAAGCTTAATGCTCTTAAGTACTTAATTCTTCTTTTCAAGCTGACTGTATTGATTTACAGGGCATTTCATGTATATATTTTATTATATGTATTACCTCTAAACCTGTAATAAAGACTGTAAAAGGATGGACTATTGAAGCAGAGCAGGATTTAGTATGGACTGGTCTGAAGAACATCACCAAGAACAAGACACCACCCCCACAGTCTGTGGAAAATCAACAACTGGCTGAAGATCTGAATGTGTTTTACTGCCGATTTGAGAAGACCAGACTCACACTCCACACCCGCTCTGATCTGCACTGCACACATTCACCCACCCCCCATGCACCCTCCTGCCTTCCCACCATTCTACCTGCACTTAAGGTAAGCGTAGAGGATGTGAACCGGGTCTTCAAGAAGCAGAAGACCAAGAAGCTCCAGGCCCAGACCAAGGCGAAGTGCCCCACTGCTTCAAACCCTCCACTATCATTCCGGTCCCCAAAAAATCCAAAATCACTGGACTTATGGACCTGTCGCTCTCACGTCTGTGGTTATGAAGTCGTTTAAGAGACTGGTCCTGGCCCACCTGAAGGACATCACTGGACCCTTGCTTGATCCTCTTCAGTTTGCCTACAGAGCAAACAGGTCTGTTGATGATGCAGTCAACATGGGTCTGCATTATGTTCTGCAACACCTTGATAGACTTGGGAATTACGCAAGGATCTTATTTGTGGACTTCAGTTCAGCCTTTAATACCATCATGCCTGACCTTCTCTTAGACAAACTGACCCAGCTCTCTGTGCCCACCCCAATCTGTCAATGGATCACTAACTTCCTAACAGACAGGCAGCAACTAGTGAAGCTTGGGAAACTCACATCCAGGACTCTCACAATCAGCACTGGTGCCCCTCAGGGATGCGTGCTCTCCCCACTGCTCTTCTCACTGTATACAAACGGTTGCGCTGCAAAAGACTTGTCTGTCAAGCTCCTGAAATTTGCAGATGACACCACCATCATCGGCCTCATCCACAATGGAGACGAGTCTGCTTACAGACAGGAAGTTGCAGAGCTGGCTGTCTGGTGCAATCGCAACAACCTGGAGCTCAACACGCTCAAAACAGTGGAGATGATGGTGGACTTCAGGAGAACCCCCTGCACTCCCCCCACTCGCCATCATGAACAACCCTGTGGCTGCAGGAGTCATTCAGGTTCCTGGGCACCACCATCTCTCAGGACCTGAAGTGGGACACTCACATAGACTCAAAGCCCAGCAGAGGTTGTACTTCCTTCGCCAGCTGAGGAAATTCAACATGCCACAGGAGCTGCTCACACAGTTCACCTCGGCCATCATGGAGTCTGTCCTGTGCTCAACCATAACTGTCTGGTGTGGTTCAGCTACTAAATCAGACATTAAGAGACTACAGCGAACAGTCAGGACTGCTGAGAGGATTATTGGTGCCCCTCTGCCCAACCTCATAGATCTTTACACCTCCAGAGTGAGAAAAAGGGCTAAGAAAATCACTTTGGACCCCACTCACTCCCTCTTCCAACTGTTGCCATCTGGCCGGCGCTACAGAGCACCGACCACCAGAACAGCCAGACACAAGAACAGTTTTTCCCGCAGGCTAAACTCAACCTGAACGATTAAAGGCTCTTACTGCACACTGTCCATCACATTGCACAATGGCACACAGCTCTGGGACGGTACATTGTAAGAAACATTAGGTTAAACCAGTAAATAACACATCTGCACACTCATTTAAACAATTATATGTTGTTCTTTTGTCTATATTCTTTTTTCAGTTTTTGTACACACTGTAGTGCATTATTGTTTTTATTTAATTCTCATTTTTTCTATCTGAATGTATGTTTGCACCACGTGTACACATTCTTCTGCACTGAGCTCCTGTCCCCAAGTCAAATTCCTTGTGTGTGTAAACATACTTGGTAATAAAGCTCCTTCTGATTCTGATATTTATTTGGGTTACAAACCCATGACCTTTGTGCTTCTACAGTAACAGAACACTCTTCTTAAACACGTCATCAACGCTTTGTCGTCATTTCAATCTTAGTTAGCGTTGCTAAAACGAACAACAACACATTAAGTGTGGCTGAATGCTGTATTAGCGTATTACTTCTTATAACATTTTGTGAATAAACCACATCAATACTTTACAAATGTATATAAAACCAGTGAAAAATCCACAAGAGATTAAGAAAAATAACTGGATTAGGTCAAGACAAAGAAATGTGAAAAAAACGTCTTTGGCTCCGCCTTCATTTCTGATTGTCTTCCATTAGGTCCTGTAGGCGACTTTAAGGTTCTGTTTCACAGCACTACCCGACATAATATCTTCTAACTTCACTAAAGGAATCATGTCTGGAAGAGGCAAAGGCGGTAAAGGACTCGGCAAAGGAGGCGCTAAGCGTCATCGTAAAGTTCTACGCGACAACATCCAGGGAATCACCAAACCGGCCATTCGTCGACTCGCTCGCCGCGGTGGCGTCAAGCGTATCTCGGGTCTGATCTACGAGGAGACTCGCGGTGTGCTGAAGGTGTTTCTGGAGAACGTTATTCGTGATGCCGTCACTTACACTGAACACGCCAAGAGAAAGACGGTGACTGCCATGGACGTCGTGTACGCTCTTAAACGACAGGGACGCACTCTGTACGGGTTCGGAGGTTAAGCGGGTTTAAAACTACAACATCCAAACGGCTCTTTTCAGAGCCACCCACGTCATCACGCAAAGAGCTCACGTTACTTCACAAACTGTAGTATGAACATGTTTCCTGTAATAACAAACATGAGCACGAAGACAATGTTTGCACAAACCAGTGAGTGTTTAGTACAACAGGTTGATCCTGAATGTCTTGCTTTTGGTGCTGATGTGTATTTTCAAAGCAGTAACGTCACATCGAGAAATGTGTTGTTTAATAAAATTGTTGTCATAGTGCGTTTCGTTAATCTCGTTGCATATTTTCCTCTTTGTCAATTTAACTTCCAAAGTGTTTGTTTCCTTGACACATTCATGGAAATGAAAGGAAATGATAACAACAGCTAATTTTAGCCCGTGTTACTTACAGAAAATGTCTAATAAGAATTACAACATGGGCGGGACATGACACAAAGACATGGGTGGGGGAGGACGTGTAACAAACGATGGGTGGGGCTACAGTTTGCAAGATTTTGATTGGCTCTTCTTCATCTCAACTCTTCCAATGAAATCAATGTATGTGCTTTGTCCAATGAAGACAAGAAACCGGTCTCTGAATATTGGCGGACGGGGATAAATACACCTCACAGTGTTGATTTGCTCTACATCTTCTTGATACGTTACTCAGTAGTCATGCCTGAGCCAGCGAAGTCCGCACCCAAGAAGGGTTCAAAGAAAGCCGTCATCAAGACCGCAGCAAAGGGAGGAAAGAAGCGCAGAAAGTCCAGGAAGGAGAGTTACGCGATCTACGTGTACAAAGTGCTGAAGCAGGTTCATCCCGACACCGGCATCTCTTCTAAGGCGATGGGCATCATGAACTCTTTCGTCAACGACATCTTTGAGCGCATCGCCGGTGAGTCTTGTCGTCTCGCTCACTACAACAAGCGCTCCACCATCACATCCAGAGAGATCCAGACCGCCGTTCGTCTCCTGCTGCCCGGTGAGCTGGCCAAGCACGCCGTGTCTGAGGGCACAAAAGCCGTCACCAAGTACACCAGCAGCAAGTAAACTCTCTACAGCTTTCAACACCCCAAAGGCTCTTTTAAGAGCCGCCCACTCTGTTGATAAAGAGTTTCCTAGTGTATGTATGTGTGTGTGCTTTTCTTAATCATAATGTTTGCATCATTTTCACGTGAAGAAATTAACCATTTGATGGAGATTATTTGTATTGCCGAATTAATCGCTAATTGTTAGATAGTTTTTATGAGTTAAACTGTGAAAGATTAAAGAAAGCTTTACCTGAAATAGAATAAACACAGCTCTGGATGATTTCTTCTGTCCAGCCTCTTTGTTTATTGACTTGTTTAGCTTACAATGGCATATTCAACAATGGTATTCCATATGAACTAATGCCATAATTTTTGTCATTCCTGTTCTAACAACACAACTCGTTTTTGAATGAATTGTCGTCTCCGTTTCACTCATTGCAGCTTTATTACTACTGTTTTCTGCAACCAGTATGTGCGCGCGGCTGGCAGTGACGTAACCAAGACGTCGACTCCAAATTGGTCAATACGCTGAGAGATCAGGGGACCATTTCAATGGCTGTGTCCGAAATCGCCCACTATACCCTCATTCACTGTTCACTAATAAAGTCCACTTTAAAACGGCCCTAACACGCAGTGTTTCTGCCAATCTCATATTAATCGTGAGTATCTATAGAGTAGTATTGCATACTTCGTATTTAGAGTATTTAGTTTGATCGCATTTATAAAAGATAGACACAGCTTTATGATTGTTTCCGAAAAACATACGGCGCGTGCAGGGGGGAGGGGTAGGCTGAACTAACGTGCGCACCCATTGTCAACATAATACAGACATCAGTTTCACTCACCGCATGCGGTTCATGTCCGGCATCTTTTAGCGCTGGGACGGCTCCATATATCAGTTTCAAACCGTCTCCAAATCCAGCGTTATATCCACAGTTTAAATAACATTCATCACCCAAATGTAGTGAACAAACAAACACCTGAACTTCACGAAAGTATGCTCTCTCTCTCCTGCACACAAGTGAAAGTGACAACTGCGCATGCTCCTTCTGCTCTCCTTGCGGCCGCGTGCTTTTCCGGGGGAATTGTCCAATGAGGTACTAAGAAAAAATTGTTACGAAGCAGTTTAACATGTTCGAAAAAAAACTTGTGAAGAAGTCAGAATGCATGAAACACCGTTGCAGGGCCACTTTAAGGAGCGGGTGAAAGCGAGAGAGTAAATTCGGACACTCGGTGCACTGGAGACGCTGCCAGGACGCGGGAATTCATTTTAGCGCGAGCATCACCATAGATGGCTAGCCGGTAACATCGGTTGTACCTTCGTTATTATGATGCATCATGGGATTGAATGAGTACACTCAATAATGTCCACTATGAATTCGAACACCACTAAAAATGGATTTTCCCCTCAAATAGTGCACTATATTAGGGTATAGGGGGGTAGTTCGGACACAGCCAATAATGAGGTTCAACCAACACCGAGTTAAAATATGAACTCTGAGTTGATTTACACCGAGATGAAAAACTTTGAGTTTTTGGTTTCAGAGCAGCTTATTTGAGTTCGTTCTATCAACACTGGGTAGGCCTTGAGTTAAGCGCTTGCACCACAACTACGACAACCCATGAATGGTCAATGGAGCTCATATATGACCACTCACCATGGCAACGGCACCAAGAAAGCAACATGGCGGCAGAAAGCGCTTGAGAGCGAGGCACACTTTCTGTTCTGCATACAGTGGATTTACTAATGTGCTGAAAATGACAATAAATAGACAAATGTACCAATTAACAAATAAAAGAAATAGAAATAAAACAGAACAGAACAGAACAGAACAGAACAAACAAATGTTCTCACTCCCCATCAGTGCTCTAGTGATGAATGTGAGATGTCATGGTGTGTAGGACACTTGTTAGGCCGACTGATCGCCGGTTCAAATCCTAAATCAATTGTTTAAAATCTTTATCGTTTCATTTCTGCATTTAAGTCTGTATTTACTCATTTCTTTATTCATGCATTTATTTACACACTTTATTAAGTCATTCCTGGTCCTCCACAGAAATGTGAGACTATGTCAAGTAAAGAATATGCTCTGATGTAATACACGTATGCTGGCTGATGTTATTAATGTAAAGATGGATCAGATATATTTTGATGATTCTAATTCACTGTACAGAAAAATGGGACAGTTTTAATGAAAAATGCAAGAGGAAATGACAAAATTCCACTCGGGTCCTAAATTGCTCTGCAGAAATCAAAGAACATCCATATGAATGAATGCAGACTCTTCACATACAGGATCCTCTATAAAAGCACAATGACTGTATTAATGAATGAATGAGGTACAGCACTTGCGCTCGAAAGAAACTCTGGGTTTACCTGCTCCAGACCAGGTCAGGTTGACAGAGTAAGTTGCCTCTCTGTTAGAAACGGGCTTGAGTTACCTCACATTCTGAAACGGAAAGCCCAGAGTTTCCCTCATTTCAGGGTTAATGTACTCAAAGTTTTCACTAAACCTCCTTTCTGAAATGGCCCCTGTTCAAATTAAGCACGTAGGATATAATCGGCAAAGCATTGAAGTTCACAATCAGAGCAACAACTGAAGTTGTGTTGTCTGTATAAATGTTTGCTTTTCTTCATACTATCGTTTTCCAATATACATCCCAGCTAGCACACGTACGTCTGTAAGACAGATCTGGAAAACATCTGCTGTGTAAAAGCATCTTAGATTGAGCAGTTTTACATCCATTCTAAATCACAAACATCTCAGCCCAGGAGATTGCACATAGCCAGAGACAAATGTATAGTGCAATGCAAGTCGCTTTTGAGCGTACAGCTGAGCAAACTATGTTAGATGTAAACGCAGACGTAAAATAGCCTCTAACAGATGTATGTGTGCTATCAGGGATGTCTCAAGATACCGCAGATATAATGTAAACCGATGCGTAAAGTGGCGAAATGTAACGTGATCAAAAACTAATACAGGCAGAAGGGACGAAATGGGCGGGCTTTGGCGTTTGGAGGGAAGCTCAGTGATTGGTTTGAATTTTTCACAGACTCCAGCCAACAGGCGAACGAAAGGCACTTATAAAAGCTGGAAACCACAACCGCCCCGTCATGTGCTTCTCTTATTTTTGTAATCGTTACAAGTATTATATCCCTTACAGCAATGAGTGGAAGAGGTAAAACCGGCGGCAAATCAAGAGCCAAGGCCAAGACTCGGTCATCCAGAGCGGGTCTTCAGTTTCCCGTCGGCCGTGTTCACAGGCTCCTTCGCAAAGGAAACTACGCACAACGCGTCGGTGCCGGAGCTCCAGTTTATCTCGCCGCTGTTCTCGAGTATCTCACCGCTGAGATCCTGGAGTTGCTGGGAACGCCGCTCGGGACAACAAGAAGAGTCGCATCATTCCCCGCCATCTGCAGCTGGCCGTGCGTAACGACGAGGAGCTGAACAGACTTCTGGGCGGCGTGACCATCGCTCAGGGCGGTGTGCTGCCCAACATCCAGGCGGTGTTACTGCCCAAGAAGACCGACAAACCCGCTAAGACCAAGTAAACGACTTTCTCTCCGCAATCATTGCAACGGCTCTTTTAAGAGCCACCCACTTGAACCATAAGAGAGCGATTTTATTCTTAAGCGACTGATAGTTTACAGCGAACCATTAAACTAATGGGAAAACTATATTATCTCTATTAGCAAGATGAACGGCACGATTTCGGGTTGAGCAGTGACTGGTCTGGGTGCTTTAAAACTAGTGGTATCTTTCATGTTTATGTGGGTGTTGAGCTCTACAGGATCGTAAGGGAAATCATTACACATGTGGTTTATCAACTCCCGGCTGCTGCTGTGACCGATGACTAACAATGATACTGATTTCGATACTTTTCTGGAGAGTGTTTTTATTACAATTACCCTTATATCTCTTTCACACAATGACAAGAAACAAACAAAAGAATAATGGGTTGATTTCAAGTAAAAATGAGAGGATTTAATGTGTCAAATCTAAACAAAGGGTTTCGTGCGGGAACCATAAGGTGCTGCTTTTCGTTTAAAAAAAACGGGAAACGCACAGCCATTGGCCCGTTGTGGTCGTAGACGTCACACATGCCAGAGCTGTTGCCACCCTCGTGGGCGACCACAGTCTTTATAAACGGCCAGCAGATTTAGCTAAACGGTGTCCCACATGACAGACTATACACTATTCACTCAACCATCTAGTATACGAATTTTAGAAGTGTAGTATCGTCTCAAACGGAATACTAAACGGTTTTATACTAACCGGAAGTATACCGGTTTCCCAGACGAGCGCCAATGACGTGGCGTGCGAATAAAAACATACTTGTGCATTGTTCTTTTAATGTAGTTTTCATCTGTTTTGCACGCATTACATCAGACATCATCAGATTGAAGCGTCATCACTCTGCAGGAGAGTTTTGCTTGAGCAGCGTCTCATAGCCCCGCCTCCCTTCCGTACGTAATCGAAACTTCCGCGTCTACTTCCGGCCGAAATAACTTACGGCAAACACGATTTGTTCCGCGCATGCATTACGGCAGTTTTAATAAAAAAGTTGTTTGTCCATACCGGAAATAGTTTTTTATAAACTCTTTATAAAAAGAGCAATTAACATCAAAAGACATTAAACACATTACAAATTATAACGGTTTGGTGAAACGAGGGATACACAAAGAATCCTGTAAAGAGTGGAAAATAGTTTGTCTCTATTAATCTTTATGTTGCTTTTTTATTATATTTTTGATTCAAACAAAATACAATATGACAAAATGTTATATGTCAGGAGTGAGAAATTTTTTTTTTTTATATTAAAATACTTCTTTATTTATTGAAAAACTAAAATATAGTATATTATTAAATTAATATTTTTATTAGTTATTCTCTTCTTAAAACCTTATGTCAAGGTTAATATGTGGAACAAATTGTTACCATAATTAAATAATTGAAAACCCTTACCTGGTTACCCTTGACAAACAGAATTTTCAGAATTCATCCAATTTATTTATACATTTGTTCCTTATATTCTTTAGTCATTCATTCAATCTCAACCTCCCTCCCTGCCTCTCTCAGTCACACACTCAAACATCTATTCATCTACTTAAATTCCTGATTGAGGAACATTGCATTGACCTTACGTTTGTAATACGTTATGTTTTGAATCATTTAATGGCCTATCGTCAATTATTCCTTAAATAATAGACATTAAATAATAACAAGTTTGCATATATTGCATACATATGTTATTTTGCAATAACAACTGATTATTCCGCATGTATGCAAATGTTACAGTTGTTTCATATTAACTATAATCATTAACCTTATCAATCTCCTCGTCATCCACAACTCTTCTGCTTGTGGTGAATTTCGACACCCTAAAAACAGGCTCAAGTGTCCCCTGAAGGAGTTGGGATGCTTCTTCGGTCCAGAATGCAAATCTCTGCCCATGCCTTTGAAATACATGTAAATGTATATGCACTCTATATAATAGCTTAAACTAACTTAATATACAGCCAAGACACTCAAATTATATCTGTAGAATCTATCATACCCTTCTAGGCAAAACCTTTCCATGAGGTTAATGGACCACCACTGGCGAATCAATGGGACATCCTCCTAAAACATACAAAAATAAAAAATGTAAACATACCAGTAGTTCAATAGTATACTTTTGTTAAATTCCAGCTTACCTCTGTGAATGTCAAGGGACATGATCCTCCTCCTATTTTTAGGTAAGGTATGATGTACAGGCAGCAGGTTGTTATCGCAGAATAAACCCAGACCATCAGGACCAGACACGAAGTGGTCTTGTATCACACTAAAGGGTCTTATTATTTGCGATCAGCTGGCTGTCTGTACATTATATCACTTATTGCATAGCTAGTTACATCCCAAGTTAGTTGAAATACATGATCATGAAATATTGATTTGATATATTTCGGCACTCTGCAAGAACAGACCTCTTCTCTTCCTGTCACAGGACAACTAGCCGAATATACTGCTTAGTTGGGCCAGTGCAGAAGAGTCTGTCATCTGTTTAAAGAGGGAGAAAGAAAACGCTGAAAAAGTTGCAGTTAAAAAAATCATATTATATGATATCTGACTAAAATTAGACTATATAATGGTCAATAAAAACATCAAATAAAGAACACCAATTTTATATACAAATGTATTGATTTCAATGGAAATTGTATTGGTTTTAATGGAAACTATCATCTTGCAGATTGGAACCAACAAAACTAAAAACTAATCATAATTAAATTAATTAAAAACTAAAAAATAATTTTGTAATGGTTTTAATGGTAAAAGCTAATGGTTCAGAGTAATATTTTATGGACAAAATTAGCATCTCTGTGAAGGTTTCTCTCGTTTTCTTATGTGCAGGGGAGCTCAGATACGGGAATTGAACATTTACAGTTAACGTGGCTGGATATTTTAAACTTAACTTTGTAAATTAAGCACACGACCCATGTTGTAACACACAGTCAGTTCTCTTTTAATGATAAAATCTCTTAACACTACTTAATTACCTTTTAATGGTAAAATTTTAAGATGCCCGGTTCATCTTCCGACGCTCTGAAAGACAGTCAGGAATTTCTCCTTTTAAGAGAAGTTTCTGAAGTCGTTCATAAAATACAAACGAATCCATAGCGCTGTCAACCATTTTTGTACTCTCCAATATCACCACTAACAGACTGTCGTAAAACGTCTGCGATAACCGGAAGTGGCGCCAATTAGAACGGATCGAGTCGACTGTCGTAAAAACGGGAGTTACCGGAAGTGACGTCAGTTTCGCGCATGCTCGGAACAAATCGTGTTTCCGGGACGGATCGGGTAGCGACAAGGTGTCCACACACTTCATATTTTTGGTCGAAAAGTGCATCATCCGGGTACTTGCAGTGCACTTCTTTTTTGAGGATTTTCAATGTGAACGCTCTACTCACTATTTATACTAAGAAATGGCGTAGAATAGTGCATAAGTGCGCGATTTGGGTCGCAGCTCTAGCTATGCATTCATTTCTGCGTCTGACAGAGAAGAGTTGATACCGTAGTTATGTTAAGACCTTTTTTTTATTGAAATTATCAAGATTTACAAACAAACATGGCTGCATAACATCCGCTTCTTCATAATATAATACAGAAAAGACATAGCCTGAGGGAGCAGCTCTTAATACAAACAGGAATTATATATGCAGTCTTAGAAAAAAGAAAAAGATGTAAATAAAATAGATTAAAATTTAAGAAAATTACAACATGACATAAGGGGAGAATTCCGTTATTGTTCAGCTATTAACCTCAGTTGGGAAGTATTTTAGGGTATCATTTATTTTTTGTGCTTTAGGACCTTTCAACATTTTTAAAGACTTCATATACAGTTT
Source organism: Triplophysa siluroides (assembly GCA_006030095.1). NCBI lineage: Eukaryota > Metazoa > Chordata > Actinopteri > Cypriniformes > Nemacheilidae > Triplophysa > Triplophysa siluroides. The sequence continues at coordinate 210,426 of VCII01000355.1, forward strand.
AAATTCATTTAAAAAAACAACAAATTTGGGAAATGATTTCACAATTCTACATTTGTGGATGAAGAATTTAGCTAGACATACAATTGTATTAGTACAGAGCTCATCACCCTTGTTTTGCAATATCAATCCAAATGTTACATCGTCCCTAGAGAAAGAGGTTGGGAATGAAGACATCTGTTGCTTTGCCCATTTATATACATCACACCAAAATGTCTGTATCACATTACATGAGAAAAACACATGGTCCGTAGTTTCAACATAATTTTCACAGAATGTACATGTAATGTCATCTATACCAAAGCGAAGACTCAGTAAATTTTTAGAGGGGTAAGTATTGTTCATACTTTGAAGTGTGTTTCTTTCACTTTAGGAGGTAAAGGGAGTGTTAGATACATTGTTCTTAGTTTAGTGATTGAGTCTTTATCAAATTTTTGTAGGATGTTATTTTTTATTTTGGCTTTAAGGGTAAAGATAATCAGTAAAACATTTTCTAATAAAGTCGTTTGTGCATTTTTTATCCAGAACAAAGATCCCTTGAATTGATAGTGGGGCCAATTGTGGTTGTATCATATAGTATGCTGTAATGTTTCTTGTTAGAAGGACAAAACCTTGGGGTAGTGCTTTATGTAATTTAGAAAAGTCTGATTTTGAGGGTTTTAAATTACGTTTGATGCAAAATTGTTCATAATTGAAGAAATGACCGTTGGTATCCATCAAGTCGGCCATGGACCAAATGTTTCTCCCATTCCAATCCTCAAAGAACAGAGATCGGTTGCGGTGCAAAATATATCTGTTGTTCCAGAGTACAGATGTATGGGGTGAGAAGCTATGTACGTATAACATTTTCCAATACAAGAGTATTTGTTTGTGAAACTCTGACAATGATATGGGTAATTTGTTAACATTAAAGTCCGCTCGAAGAAGAAATTCTAATCCTCCGATTTTCTTGAATAAGGCCTTCGGAATACAATACCAAAAGGAGTTGTTGTGTTTGATCCAAGATTTTAACCAATTTATTTTTAAGGTTCCATTAAGGCAGTCAAAATCAATTACTTTTAGTCCTCCATCCTTTGTGTCTTTAACCATATTGGTTTTCTTCATATAATGTGGTCTGTTTCTCCAAATGAAGTTTAGGTTGATTTGGTTGATAGATTTAATCAATTTGTTTGGAATGGCTTTGGAATAGGGTAAATACATCTTGATAAACATTCCATCTTAGTTAGGTAAGTTCGACCTAGTATTGATAAGTCCCTCTGTAGCCAAATATTTAGTCTTGATTTGCATTCTTTAATTTTATTTTCTACATTCAGAAGTTGGCTTTGTTTTTGGTCCTTGAAAAGGTAAACCCCCAGGTATTTGATTTCTGATTTAATAGGGATATTACAGATGTTTTTCAGTGAAGTGTCATGTACAGCAAGCAATTCACATTTTTTTAAGTTTAATGTTAGACCTGAGGCTTTTTGAGAATTTTTCAATTTTGGCAATAATTGTTGAAATTTGGTTTCTATCTTTTAAGAATATTGTTGTGTCATCCGCTAGTTGGCTGATTATTATGTCTGTGCCAAGTACATTAAGTTTTTTAATATCATTACAATTTTTAATATAGATTGCTAGCATTTCTGTGGCTAAGATGAACAGGTATGGTGAGATGGGGCAACCTTGAGGAATACCCACATTAATCTTGAAGCTTGGGGTTGTACCACTAGGTAATAGGACACAGCTACTAATATCTCGATATAAACCACCAACCCATTCCCTAAATTTGATTCCAAATCCAAAGTGTTTGAGCACCGAAAGAATAAATGGATGCTCCACGGAGTCAAATGCTTTATAGAAGTCTAGAAAGAGAAAAGGAAACCATCATCCTCTATTTGGCTTCTATACTCAATAATGTCCATGACCAATCTTATATTATCATGGATTGATCTTCCTTTTAAGAACCCTGACTGTGTATCTGCAATAAGATCTGAAATCCCTGTTTGAAGACGAGAAGCAAAGATGTAAGTTAGGAGTTTGTAGTCTTTTTTTAATTTCTGAGCGTAATGGGTCTTCTGTTATCTATAATTCTGGGATCTTTCCCGGGTTTTGGGATAGAGATGATAACTCCATGTCTCATTGTTGGTGGAAGCACACATGTTTCAAATATTTCAGTAAAGACTTGTAGCAGCATGCAGGTCTCTTAAATCTACCCAAAAATGTCTGTAAAATCCCCTGTGAGACCATCGGAACCAGGGGCTTTGTTAAGAGAGAGACGACCAATTACTGCGTCAAGTTGTGTAATTGTTATTTGATTATCACATGTTTGTTTGAGGCCGTCCTCTATTTTTGGAATATGTTCTGCAATATCCTGAAAAAAATTCTGACAGTCCATGCTAGAAAATTTAGAGCTATAGAGCTGGCTATAGAATTTCCAGATTTCTGAAGAGATCAATCTTTCATCTGTGACTTCATTATTATCAACCATCAGGGATCTGATGCTATTTTTTTCCTGTCTTCTTTTCTCAAGACCACAGAAATACGATGAATTTTTTTCCCCCTCCTCTATCCACTTAGCTCTGGATCTAATAAACGCCCCTTGGGCCGCACGACTGTAAATTTCATCTAGTTTAGGTTGGAGGTTTAATATCTTCTGTCTATCATCCTCAGTTGGGTTTGGTCTATTGCAGTAAATATTTAAGTGATTAATAATGTCTACTTCTTGTTTTTCAATATCTTTTTTAATTATTTTACTGAATGAGATGGTAAATTGGCGTATTTTGTATTTTAGGAATTCCCACTTTTTGGTAGCAGTTTTTAGCTCCTCAGAATTGGCATATTCTTTAATTAATAATTAGATTTTTTGGCAGTAGTCATTATTTTTGAGCAGACTGGAATTGAGCTTCCAATATGTGTGTGAGTGGACATTGTTGTCATTGGGTTTGATCTGTAGTAAGATAACACTATGATCTGTTAGTGGTGCAGCAGAAATATCAGAGCTTATATTATAAACTAGCAAATTATTTGTGATTAACCAGTGATCAATTCTGGATTTATAATTGTGGCTTGAACTAAACCAGGAGTATTTAAATATTTCTGGATTTAAGTGTCTCCAAGCATCAACCAAATTTTGTTTTTCGCAAAAGTTCTTGTATATGGTGTTTGGATGACTTACAGAGTATCTGCTCTGGGATATTTATCAAGAAATTCATCTAAATCTAAGCCAATTTGTTCAAGTAGGTTTCGGTTTTCTCTACTGATGTTATATCCATAAATGTTGACTAGGATGAATTTCAGACCATCTATGTTTATGATAAGAATCAGCCAGTGACCAAATTCATCTGCCATATGGGACACAATATGACCTTTGAAGTTATTTAGGAGGATGGCGACACCTGCTGACCTTGAAGTGTGCCATGGCTAAAGTAAGCTTTATCTCCCCATTGTTTAGACCAAAATATAACATCATCAACCTTAGAATGTGTTTCCTGCAAAAAAAAACATGTTTGACTTCTTCCCTTTACAAAATATAAAGATATTTATTATTTTTGTCATGTCTCTTTAACCCCTTGCATTAACAGAAATGAGAGAAATGTTACTCTTTAAACTGAACATAGAAAAAAAATAAACAAACAATCTCCAATAACAGATTGCTGAACTTATTCAGAACAACAGTAGAAGTTTCCTATCAGGAATATATAATAGTAGCAAAACCCTGAGAATACGTTTTCATTTAAACTCACTTGTTTTCGGGATTCGAAAAACCCTGGACAGTTGTGTCTATGGTGAGACTCTTTGTCCATTAATGAAAGCATGGGGGCCCCGGAACACTGTCTTTAGACCTGCCTTCCTTGCTTGTTCAACTTTCGGCCACACAGCCCTCCGTGCCTCTCTGTCTTCCTTAGTGAGGTCTTCTGCGAAGCGGATGTTGAGATCCTTGCAGACGCGGTGAAGTTTGGTGATCCGCCAGAGCTCGTCCCTGAAGTGGCGTCCTGTGAACTGCATGATGATCTGACGAGGGCGGTTGGTGTTACTCGGCCCCAGACGATGCACTGAATCAAGGATGAAATCCATCTTCCCCCTTCAGTGTGGCACAATCTTTCCGATGATATCAGAGATGATTTGTCGTGTGTTTTCGTCTTTTCCCTCCTGTAATCCATTTAATCGCAGGTTCCATCTTCTTTTACAACGCTCCAGCTCTACGGCTCTTTTTTCCACTTCTGCCACTCTTTTCTCCAGATCTATTTTCTCTTTCAGTTGCTTCACCTCGACGTGCAGTTTTTGGCACTGTTCTTTACAATCTTTGATCTCGGCAGAGTTAAACTCTACCGCTTTCGCGATGTTGGCTATGGTCAGCGTGTTCTGCTTTAGCTCCGTTTTGAAGTCCTGCATCATGTTTTGAAGAGTACCGATAGCAGCCGATATCGCAGCGTTAGAGGCGTCTCCAGCATGGGCACCCGTTAGCACAACGTTGTCTGGTTTTGGCTTTTTCTGTGGTGCTGGTGGCTTGGAAGGGGATGCTAATGTGTTTTTAGTTCCTCTGGTGTTAGTTTCCATCCTTTCTGGACCACCATAGTCGTGTTCTTGGAGAGCCTTCAATTTAGCATTAGCTTCTGTGCTAGACATGTTATGGTCTGCAATATCGTACTTCAGGAGGTGCTCAGGGTCATTTACAGGATTCTGAATTATTATGATAAGTTCCCTACGGTTTTATATCTGATATTTCAGGATTTTGTTGAGTTAAAAGTTAATTCCATTGGTTTTCAAGGCTTTGCTACTCTGAGCTGTTCACAATGCGTCTGCTCTCTCTGCCATCTTGAGCCCCCCCTTTATATTAAGAACTAATCAGACCGCTCGTAAGTCCACCGGTGGCAAAGTGCCGAGGAAGAAGCTCGCCACCCCAACTAACAATTTTTGTTTTCCAGAACGTTCCCCTAACGTTAGTTTTTGGTTCCCAGAACGTTATTTTCCAAGATTCGTTTTTGGTTTTCCAGGAAAGTTTTCTCTACGTTAATAGAACGTTAGTTTCTGGTTCCCATAACGTTCTGGGAACCAAAAACTAACCTTAGCAGAACGTTAGTCTAAAATATTTTTCTCGGTCCGTTTGGACTCACTACACGTCAGTATACGAATACATCCATCCATCGCTTGTATAACGGTAATCTAATTAAAATAAGTAAACGTATCTTCACGTTGTTTGTTTTATTTGAAAACGGCACATAGGAAATCGATTCTTGGAATCGATTCTTTTGATTCCCAAACCCGGAATTGGAATCGACTCCAAAATGTTCAGAATCGAACCCTAATCAATATTTACAAGATGCGCCACTGCCATTACAATGAATAGGGAGGAATCGGCGGAAGTGGTCGCTTTGCTCCGCTCCGATACGTCAACGGCGCCGCCATATTAGTGAGGGCAACGGTGCACTAAAAGCCCACTGAACCCGATGGGAGAGAAGCACAATAACGTTTACAATTCTTATTTTTTTATATTTCAATGGTTTACAAAATACGTGGAGTACAACTTTATCATGTCTCTAGTTACTTCATATCTCGATAGTTATAGCCTACTTTGAAATGAATGTTTGTCATGAGGAATGTGAAATCCTTCATTAAACGTAGATTAATGTCTTTAAAATTATTTGAGTGGTAGGACAACTTTTAATTGGACGAATTTTACTGTCTGCTTCCCAAGCAGCCTCCTATCGGCTGAAACTGCACTTGTAACTTTGGTGGAGACCCAACGTTAGCATTCCTGCTACTGAATTTGAAAGTCTTATATGTAAATGTTTTATTACTTTTTCGGTACTTTTGAGTATATTATTAATTTGGCTGTGCTCAGGTTGTTTATTGGCGCACTAACGTTACTGGTTCACAAGTTATAACCGTAAGGTAGACTATAGAGACAATGTAATGTTGCCGGGTCTCAATAGCTTACGTAGCATGATTGTGCCTCATCACGAATTTAGTGTTATGCTTGTAAATGATGACTACCAAACCACAATAAATGTTTTATGGTCAAAAGTTGCCGAATCCTTAGTTCGTGCACGTACACTAAAAGGTTATCGGTATCCATAGTTACTGTGCTAGGCACTATTCCCATAGCGAGTTGAGTGTAAGTTATTGATTGCACCCATTACACAAAGCACAACGCCTGGTCGCGAGTGCGTTTCCCAAAACATAACTACAGAAAGTTATTTGCGTTGGTTACTAAACACATTCACGTCCATGCTTTGTGTTTTGGGTGACTGCAAATATTTTATGTAGCTAGCATGCTATGCGCTAACGGCTAACAACAAACTGCTACCTCAGAATCTAGTTTGAACTATTAGTATAGCCCAGTAGGGTCACGACCCCGATAGCACACATACATCTGGCTTACGCCTATTTGACGTCTGCATTTACACCTGCAAGACATCTACAATACATTGTTTGCTCATCTGCAATAAGTCTCGGAGATGTCTGCTGTCAGACGTCATATAGACATTTACATTACATTTACATTTAGACATTTAGCAGACGCTTTTATCCAAAGCGACTTACAAAGAGTTTAGGAGCAATAAGCGATATGTCATACAGGAGCCATAATACATTAAGTGCTAATACAAAGTTACTGGTTTCAACAAAAGCTAGACCACTACCTGTTGAGAGAAAGGGTTAGTGTTTTTTTATTTGTCTGTCAAGTATTCACAGAAGAGATGGGTTTTAAGTAGTTTTGGAGAGTGCAGGAGAGTGTGGAAGTAGGCCGGTGCAGATCCAGTGATAGTCCTGTAGGCAAGCATTAGTGACTTGAATCTGATACGGGCTGCAACCGGTAGCCAGTGAAGAGAGATGAAAAGGGGAGTCACGTGAGCCCTTTTGGGCTGTTGGAAGACGAGGCGTGCTGCTGCGTTCTGAACCAGCTGAAGTGGTTTGATAGCCTTTGCAGGAAGACCAGCAAGGAGAGCATTGCAGTAGTCCAACCTTGAGATGACCAGGGCCTGGACAAGGAGTTGTGCCGCATGCTCAGTGAGATAGGGTCTGACCTTTCTAATGTTGAATAAGGCATATCGGCATGACCGTGTTGTCTTTGCAATGTGATCATTGAAGGACAGCTGTTCATCAAATATGACTCCGAGGTTCCTGGCTGTTTTGGAAGGAGTGATTGTAGTATTGCCAAGATGGATGTTGAGATCGTGTTGCACCGCAGGGTGTGCCGGAAACACGAGTAGTTCTGTCTTGGCAGGGTTCAGCTGGAGGTGATGCCCTTTCATCCAAGCTGAGATGTCCTCGAGGCAGGCTGTAATGCGAGCTGCTACAGTGGTATCGTCTGGGTGAAACGAGATGTAGATCTGGGTGTCGTCGGCATAACAGTGATACGAGAAGCCATGTGCCTGTATGATGGGTCCCAAGGATGTCGTATAGATGGAAAAAAGCAGCGGTCCAAGCACCGACCCCTGAGGGACCCCAGTGATCATGTGGTGAGCAGTGGACAGCGAGCCCCTCCATGACACCCTGAAGGATCTGTCGGAGAGGTAGGATTTGAACCAGCGGAGGGTAGAGCCTGAGATTCCTAGCGATGACAGGGTTGCTAGCAGTATCTGGTGATTGACAGTGTCAAACGCTGCAGATAGGTCTAGTAGAATCAGGACCTCTAGAAGATGTCTGTAAGATGTTTATGATTTAGAATGGATGTGAAGCTGCTCTTTCTAAGATGTTTAGCAGATGTTTTTACGCAGCAGATCTCCAGATCTTTAGCAGACGTATTACAGACGTTCAGACGTCTCCGAGACGTATTGCAGATGAGCAAACTATGTATTGCAGATGTCCTCCAGATGTAAATGCAGACGTCAAATAGACGTAAACCAGATGGATTGTGCTATCTGGGGAATGACCCGCGGGAGTCAAAAGAGCGCTTTAGTACATGCACCGTTTATGAAGTGACATGATGTAACAGCGGTTTCTGCCTAGTCAACAAATTCACGTGTATTTCGCTGCCCAATATTTACGACATTTATAACAAACAATTGCGCTTATCAACCACATAGGGGAATCAAACACCAAAATGGCTCGTTGTCGCTTTAATTGCCCAGAGGCGTTGCAAACATGGCCGCCGAGTGACACGACTTCAGTGAACGGACTTTGGTTCCTCTGGACGATAAACAAATGGTCACAAACTCACACGATGGGACAAAAGCTCCAGGATCACATGTTACTGTCTTCATCCTTAATACCTAATGCAATGTATATCACTTGTATCTGTGGCTGAGATGGGGCTAGAAAGAGAATCGGATGATCTGATCTTAAAGTGACTCTTAAGTTTACTTTCCCGCATTTTGAAAACAGTTTTGATACTTGAGTAAATTGAGCATTACACCTCAATTTATTCAACTTAACTTCCTGTGCAATTTATCCCCCAACTGGATGAAGAGATTTTAAGACCACAGAGTGAACTTTCTTTCATCGTTTACTCACCATTTTTAAACGAAAATATATGGCATTGGGAAAATAATGCAATATATTACATAACACATTTCCATAGAACCTATTGGAACCAAGTGCTATATTTTTCAATATATGAAAAGCAGCAATTCATTGTGTATCATGTATTATTCGACACATGCATTCAATATACTTTAATACATTAACAATGTTATTGATCAATTGATTTAATATGTTAACAGTTAATAGGAACATCTATTTCCTTTGAGTAAGGGACCCTAGTGTGAATCCAAACCTTTAGTTATGGCGTTTCAATTCTGAGAAATCACGGAGGGGTTCTTCAATACTTCTCTGTCTGTCATGACTCTACAGCTGAACAATCCGTGCTAAACAAGGGCCCTAAATTCTTCATTAGGAAGTTTATACACAAATAAGAAGACAAGACGACAACTAGCCTGTGATGATTTAAATGCCTCATTCATTCATGACTGCAAACTATTTTATATGTCCTCAGTCTCAAATGTTGTTGATTGCAAGTAGTGAGAACAACAGTAGATGTAATGAAACAATGAAGAAAAATGACGAGCCCCACAAACTTGAGGTCATACCATAATATCATTTATTATAAATGTGCCCAATGGCGTGAGGGCAAAAACATCTCTCCAATTGTTTTATTATATTATTATAATTGTTTTGTTAAATATTTAAATAGGCCTTTGCATTTATGGGCTTGAAAGGGATAGTTCAACCAAAATAGAAAATTCTGTCATACTGTACTCACCATATTGTCATTCTAAACTTGTACACTTGAATGTAAACATGTTTTGTACACGATGTGTATGATTTGAACTCTTGAACATAGAGAGCAAACATACAGTTTATTATAGCCTACTTTTAAATCTTGATTGCGCTGTAAACATCAATGCATTTATTCCTAAAGAGCATTAGCAAATACACGAACAAGGTGCATCTGATAGAGACGCCTCTGTGTGGCGCGTGTGCTTCAATATGGCCACAATAACTCAAATAAATGAGACTTCACGAGACCCTCAATTATGTTTATTTCACTCGAGTGATTTTCAGGGGCTTGATAAACACACAGAAGACGCGCGGAAGCTTTTCACCAAATATTCAACACAAAAATAACACGAAAATCCCTCGCGGCTTCATCCAGTGGCTGACGCTACTCGCAGATTCGACCCGAAAATGCAAAATTAAACGTTTAATAAACGTGTATTTGAGCTTCCAGATAGAGCTCCGGACCTCTGCTCTCTGTTGACATTGTTTACAAAACGCAGACGGGGTTAAGGAGTCGAGTTTTATTGTAAATGTTAGTGGAGAAAACACACGAGTCAACGGCTCCTGGAGGCACACAGACGCCGAACTGACTAGTTGAGTCTGTACGGTTCTCATGTGCTGTATAAGAGCGCAGCGCCGCGCTCGGTCGCTTCTCATTCCTGAACTAATACAGATTGTGGGACGTTACTCCTCCGATAAGACAATGGCAGAAACCGCTCCAGCTGCCGCCGCCGCGCCGGCCAAAGCGCCCAAGAAGAAATCTGCCGTTAAAGCCAAGAAAACCGGTCCAAGCGTGAGCGAACTCGTCGTCAAAGCCGTGTCGGCTTCCAAGGAGAGGAACGGCGTGTCTCTCGCCGCCCTGAAGAAAGCTCTCGCTGCCGGCGGCTACGACGTGGAGAAGAACAACTCCCGCGTCAAGATCGCTATCAAGAGTCTGGTGACTAAAGGCACTCTGGTCCAGACCAAAGGAACCGGCGCTTCAGGGTCTTTCAAACTCAACAAAAAACAGGCCGAGCCTAAGAAGCCGGCGACGAAAGCCGCTCCTAAAGCAAAGAAGCCCGCTGCCGCTGCCAAGAAGCCGAAGACTGCAGCGGCAAAGAAGACCGCCGCAAAGAAATCTCCCAAGAAGGCCAAGAAACCTACCGCTACCGCCACCAAAAAGGCAACGAAGAGCCCCAAGAAGGCAAAGAAGCCAGCGGCCCCCAAGAAAGCAGCCAAGAGTCCGAAGAAAGCTGCCAAAAGCCCCAAGAAGGCCAAAGCTGCCAAACCCAAGACGACAAAACCCATAGCAGCTAAGCCTAAGAGGGCCGCGCCGAAAAAGAGGTAAATTCCTTCTTCAGACTCGTCTGTAAAAAAAGGCTCTTTTAAGAGCCACCCACCAGCCCACTAAAGAGCGGCGTTTCATTTACATTTAGCGGACGCTTTAATCCAAAGCGACTTACAAAGAGTTCCAGTGATATCTTGACATTATCTTGGTTGTGTTCTTAACAAATGAATACGATGAGAAATCTGGTTCAAATCAAATACATAAATGATGATCGTCAGAGGAGTTTAATTCATAATCAGCGCAACAACTGAGGTTGTGCTGTCAGTAAAAATAGTTGCTTTTGTTCATACTTTTGTTTTCCAACAGATGTGTCTGAAAAGACCGCAAATAGAAGATTTAATGAAAACATCTGCGCTGTAAAGTGGCGAAATGTAACGTCACGTGATCAAATCCTGAAACAATGCGGGCAGAAGGGAAGAAATGGGCGGGCTTTGGCGTTTGGAGGGAAGTTCAGTGATTGGTTTGAACTTTTCACAGATTCCAACCAATAGGCGAACGAAAGGCACGTATAAATGCTGACAACCACAATCTTATTTCCATAATCGTCAGAAGCTCCAACTAGTGCAACAATGAGCGGAAGAGGTAAAACCGGCGGCAAATCCAGAGCGAAGGCCAAGACTCGGTCATCCAGAGCGGGTCTTCAGTTTCCCGTCGGCCGTGTTCACAGGCTCCTTCGCAAAGGAAACTACGCCCAACGCGTCGGTGCCGGAGCTCCAGTTTATCTCGCCGCTGTTCTCGAGTATCTCACCGCTGAGATCCTGGAGTTGGCTGGAAACGCCGCTCGGGACAACAAGAAGAGTCGCATCATTCCCCGCCATCTGCAGCTGGCCGTGCGTAACGACGAGGAGCTGAACAGACTTCTGGGCGGCGTGACCATCGCTCAGGGAGGTGTGTTGCCCAACATCCAGGCGGTGTTACTGCCCAAGAAGACCGACAAACCCGCTAAGACCAAGTAAACGACTTTCGCTCCGGAATCATTGAAACGGCTCTTTTAAGAGCCACCCACTTGAACCATAAGAGAGCGATTTTATTCTTAAGCGACTGATAGTTTACAGCGATACAGACAAACAATATACACATATGGGAAAACTAGATTCTGTCCTTTAAGTGAAATGACCGTTCACGATTTCGGGTTGAGCAGTGACTGGTCAGGGTGCTTTTAAACTAGTGGTATCTTTCATGTTTATGTGGGTGTTGTTGAGCTCTACAGGATCGTAAGGGAAATTCTTGCATATGGGCAATTCCATGAAAAACAAAAAAAAGATTTTACCAACGGTTTTTACTATGGTAACAGCACAGATATTAACATTTGGTGGTTCAGATACCCATGTGAGATCTCTCAAATTTGTAAAGCACTTGTTTTATTTTTAGTGCATGATTTTTTTATAGTCAGTTAAGTGCCTTTTTCAGGATTTTTTTTTCACATCAATAATGCTACATATTCCTCATAAATGGACTCATGGAAATTAAAACAAACAATTTTATCTTCTATAAAGAGGCATCCCTTCTCCATTCATTGGGTATTATTGCTTCAGGATTGTGCATTTTATTTCACAGAAATGCTAAAGAGTTTATTGTCTCCCAAAAACCGCGTCTTTATTTTTGTCAAATCCATAACGCATGTTTATTTCCCTTTTTCTTTTAAATATAATTTTTTCATTTTTCATTGACCGTTCTTAATGTTTAGACTATCAACAAGCGTTAAGTAAAATATAAACAGACGGTTCAATTTATTCGTGACAAATTCATTCTCTGAGCATTTTTATGTCACGTCCATAACGCTGGAATTGCCCACGTGGGGTTTACCAAGTCCCGGCTGTGGCAGCGACATATGACTAACAACGACGCAGCATATTTGTGTTACAATTCTCCTTAAATTTCATTCACACAATGACAATAAACGAAACAAACAAAAAAAGACTCTTTTTTTAAAAGGTGCAAATGACGTTTTCTCTTATCTTCATGCCGAGTCATGGGTTCACTACATGTAAAACTTAACGTGACAAATCTAAACAAAAGGTTTCAAGCGGGAACCGGAAGGTGACGCATTTTGTTTGAAAAAAGATAAACGCACAGCCATTGGTCAGTTGTGTGCATACACGTCACACATTATCCAATCACATGCCAGCGCACTGTTGCCACCCTCAAAGCTCGCGTGCGGCCAGTGTATATAAACGGCCAGCAGAGTGAAGTTTCTTCTACATAACCTCGCACGACGCAGGAGTGTTGATACCGAAGTCATGGCAAGAACAAAGCAGACCGCTCGTAAGTCCACCGGCGGCAAAGCGCCGAGGAAGCAGCTCGCCACTAAAGCTGCCCGTAAGAGCGCCCCAGCCACCGGCGGCGTGAAGAAGCCTCATCGCTACAGGCCCGGCACCGTGGCGCTGAGAGAAATCCGCCGCTACCAGAAGTCCACCGAGCTGCTGATTCGCAAGCTGCCTTTCCAGCGTCTGGTGAGGGAAATCGCTCAGGACTTCAAGACCGATCTGCGCTTCCAGAGCTCCGCCGTCATGGCCCTGCAGGAGGCCAGCGAGGCTTATTTGGTCGGACTTTTCGAGGACACCAACCTGTGTGCCATCCACGCCAAGAGAGTCACCATCATGCCCAAAGACATTCAGCTGGCTCGCCGCATCCGTGGAGAACGCGCCTAAATTCCTGCCTACTTCACCCAAATCAACCCCAAAGGCTCTTTTAAGAGCCACCACAAATCAACTTATCGAGACAATTTCCCTCATAATAGCCCTTTCTGCTGTAATGGTGTAATCAAGATACGTGGGTGTAAGATTATTATGGTCGTAATTAGTTTAAAACGATGAACGTGGTGCTATAAGCGGCGCAATGTGCCGAACATCTATTACGTGTTTTCAGCGAGGAAAGTAAATCGTACAGATTAGGAAAAACCCGAGAGCAACTAACGACAGACACACAGCACTCGTAATACGCGTTTAATCTCGAGCAAAGTATTTACACTGCCACAACAAACATATAGGGGCCGGTTTCACAGACGGTGTGTAAGGCTAGTCCCAGACTAGTCTTTACTCAATATTACTTGTCATAAAATATATCCGTGCCATCGTTTCGTCTGAAGATGCACACCAGTAATGTATTCTAAGGATTTTTTTTTTAATAAAAGCGACATAAATATCTTTATTCAACTAAGGCATAATCGTGGTTTAAGATAAGCCGTGTCTGTGAAACCGGGCCTTAAATGGATTTATCTTCTTTGGTTCGGAATGAATGAACATTCTGCCCTGAAAATTGCGGAAATGAGGGTGGTACCTTACATTCTTTGTTCTCGCGCGAGTCTCGCAACGACCGTCGATGGCTCCTCCTTCGTTTTTGCGTGTCTCCATCAGGTTCTGTAAGCAAACATAAAGCACTGCTTCACGTCCTACTTTACATTCGCTGCATTGCATTTGTTTGAAATCATGTCTGGAAGAGGCAAAGGCGGTAAAGGACTCGGCAAAGGAGGCGCTAAGCGTCATCGCAAAGTTCTGCGCGACAACATCCAGGGAATCACCAAACCTGCTATTCGTCGTCTCGCTCGCCGCGGTGGCGTCAAGCGTATCTCGGGTCTGATCTACGAGGAGACTCGCGGTGTGCTGAAGGTGTTTCTGGAGAACGTCATTCGTGACGCCGTCACATACACTGAACACGCCAAGAGAAAGACGGTGACTGCCATGGACGTCGTGTACGCTCTTAAACGACAGGGACGCACTCTGTACGGGTTCGGAGGTTAAGCGACGTCGACTCCACAATCTCAAACGGCTCTTTTAAGAGCCACCCATGTTCTCACATAAAGAGTCGTTGTTCGCTCGGCGGTTCTACTATGTGTCGTCAATTGTCACCTATGTAGTTTAGACCGTACTGTGTTTTTTTTTACGATTTCTGCGAGAAAGTACCATTTTATTTTGTGATTCTAGATCAAAATGCGCAGTTGTCCTTTTAGCAGACGCTTTTATCCAAAGATACCGTTCTGTCGGAGACTGAAACATTGTCAAATATCTAGTCAGTATTTGTACAAAATCGAGCCATATTCTTTTCAAATGTCGTCACCTCGACCCTTATAAACACGCTTAGATCGTTCACCGTTGTCTGAGTATGTTTGACGCTTTCGCTCGTTAGTCGCTCTGCATGAAATAATGAAGAAATAAATGTGGTGTCTTGGTTTGCGTTATTTGACAACATTCACGCTTGTACGCTTACACACAGCCGCTATAACCGCAATCCACAATGACAAGCACTCTTAGTAATAATGGTAATAACGCGTTGCTGCAAACATTTCTTTACATTTACACGTGTTCACTTGATAACGCTTTCATGCAATATAAAGAACTCATCACCCGGCAAAATCGGTTCGTTTTTTATCAGTTATATTGCAAAACAATAAATTAAAAAGCCGGGAAACCTTACGTATAGGGGGTCTCTGACGTGAGGCGAGGGCTTTGATTGGCTCTTTTAGGCGTCGTTCATCCATCCAATAAAATCAATTATCGTTCGGTGTCGAAACATGACAAGCAATCAGAATGTGAGACCATTGTGTCTTACAATTTGCATGGAAAGAGGATAAATACTGGTAGTCACTCTTAGGACGGGTGCGAACGTCCGGGAGCGCGAAGAGCCCGAAAAAAGGGTCGAAGAAGGCCGTCACCAAGACCGCTGTAAAGGGAGGAAAGAAGCGCAGAAAGTCCAGGAAGGAGAGTTACGCGATCTACGTGTATAAAGTGCTGAAGCAGGTTCATCCCGACACCGGCATCTCTTCTAAGGCGATGGGCATCATGAACTCTTTCGTCAACGACATCTTTGAGCGCATCGCCGGTGAGTCTTCTCGTCTCGCTCACTACAACAAGCGCTCCACCATCACATCCAGAGAGATCCAGACCGCCGTTCGTCTCCTGCTGCCCGGTGAGCTGGCCAAACACGCCGTGTCTGAGGGCACAAAAGCCGTCACCAAGTACACCAGCTCCAAATAAACTCCCGCTCGAAGCTCTCGACACCCCAAAGGCTCTTTTAAGAGCCGCCCACCTTCTCGAGAAGAGTTAATCACTTCCTAAAACCGTAACACCCGTTCACCGCGTACGACGAGCCTTCGAAGCTTCTAATAATGAACGAAAAGCCCAACAGGTAAGAGCCTTTACCGGAGCATGATGCGTTTTGACATTCAGGGGTTTTTTCCGCATGCAAGTTATGTGTGGACGTGATCCTTGCATTTGAATTTGTAGTTATAAACATACAGCCAACATGTTCTGTAATCGTTTTTTGATTGGACGCTGGGGTAGAAACATTATTTTAAAATATATACCCTTTAAATTCTTTATTTTTACTTTGTGGAGAAATTCAAGCTTTTAAATATATGTTCTGTGTCTATTATGTCTCTGTGTTTTGAATATTTAAACCATTGCAAAGTATTTTCTTTATAAAATTGGACTTCAAAAGACTGTTTAAAAAAACAAGTTTGAAAGTCGGTTATAGCGTTATGACATCGTGACCAATCACGTTGACAGATTTGAACCACGTGTGTAAGGATGGCGCGTGGACTCTGCACTGACACGATCGCTGCTGTAACAGCTGCAGCTCTACTTTGGCGTCCGAGACGGTCTTGACCCCTTTAATCCCACATTTTTCCCAGACATGAAAGTATCCAAATGATGTGTCCAAATTAATTCCTGTGGCTCAGTGGTATAAGAGCAGTGCGTTAACCACGCAAGGTTGTGGGTTGGATCCCAGGGGATTGCACATACCTATGTATAAATGTATAGAATAATGCAATGTAAGTCGCTTTGGATAAAAGCGTCTGCCAAATGCGTCACAAGCAACCATTTGAAATCAATTATTTTTTACAATGTTTTTGGAAAAGTGTTGAAAATTGTTTTTTGATCAGTCACAATTGTGACCGCTAGGATAATGTGTGGACTGAAATAAAATATTTATTTAAATTGTTATATATCTTAACCCAGCTATTTTAAACGGTTTGATCAAATTCTAGGGTTAGTATTAGGCATAAAAATCCATATGCAACATTGATGGGAACGATGAGATAAAAAAAACAAAAAAATTCAACCATCACCGCATTTAAAAACTGTTTATTTTTTGTAAAATGTAACATCACATTTTTATATTGATGCTACGAGTGTTGCAACATCATT